>JALMGJ010000003.1:193304224-193814224 GCA_023362775.1 Charina bottae
AGCACGGATAATCTCAAGAGCAAGCAAGATGTCTAGTCCCATCTATCACAAAAATCAGTTAACTGGGACTGGGAAAGAAGAGCTCCACTGTTATTTTGGGAACGTTGGTATGAAGCAGAAACTATATCCCCAAGTAAAAGGATGACCTAATACAAGAGGTTTGTTTCAGCTAACTTTGGGGCTGGGGCAGAGATGTATGCCTGACTATTCAGCAACGTATGATACAGAAAGATGATCCTGCGTGAGTTCTGGGTCACATCCACAAAGCAAATACAGCATCATCTTGGAATGTGCTCATTGCTGATAGACTTAGTTTTTAATAAAATTAAGGGCAGATTCGTATAACTGAAGGCTACCAAAAATCACACAGGCATCTGCCACAGCAGTTAAATACTTGAATGAAATTCTAATAATGGGTGTGCAGTCTCTCCTTTTCAGGAGGT
The DNA here is from genome assembly GCA_023362775.1 of Charina bottae. Lineage (NCBI taxonomy): Eukaryota > Metazoa > Chordata > Lepidosauria > Squamata > Charinaidae > Charina > Charina bottae. The sequence goes on from JALMGJ010000003.1 coordinate 193,304,668, forward strand.
TTCTGAGGCATTCTTAAAATTAGCACAAATCACAGGCGGCATCACATAGGATGAAGCTCACATGCTATGGGTTCCCCAGGAGAAATCTTCTTTCAAGGACCATGAAGGAGGCAACAAGAATTCTGACAATCAGTTGTGTTGCTTGTATTTCAGACTTAATGCAGATTTCATACCCACACTGCCTTGAGTATATGTGGTTCTGCTGTCAGAAATGGAGGCTGTAGATAGGCAGACCTCCACCTCCATATGGGTGAGAGGTGATAAAGACAGAAATGCTATTTTTCTTAAGGCACTGCTGTCATGAAAATATTGCAAGCTATTAATTACTCAAGATAGAGGTATTAGTTCACACAGCTAAATCTTCCCAAAATGCAGAAGCAATGCCACTTTCAAATCAAGCCCAGGGCAAGGCGGAAATCAAACCTTGTACACCTAATTTGAGGCCGTGCTGCACGTTAAGAAAAATCCTTAAGCTGTGTATTTCAGTACTCAGAAACTACTTAGAATGCCGAAGGGGCAATAATCTACCATTTAATTAGAGATTAATCTTGTCTGGGGAACCATTTTTGGTAGTGGAAGGCCACATCAGAACTCACAATTATCAACAGAGATTAATTTAATTCTTTTGTCTTGCAAATCCCTCAAGAAAACGTAGTATAATAATATTTAAGCTCTTCATTTATTTTAACTGAGACATCATGTCAGTATTTCATATTGTTGTTTTATTTTAATGATTCTAAGACTAGTCTAGGCAATTTAAATATTAGGTTTTCATCTACAGCAGTTGTTTGGAGTCATTCTTTCAAACTATCTCTCATAAATATATATCAAAGAATGAATGAATATAAATAGATCTAGATACACACACACACATCCAATTTTAAGAATTATATTTAAATCTATAAAAGTATATTTTTAAGCATACTTAAAAAATGTTCAGAGTTGCTGCAGAAGACAGGAGAAGAAATTTAATGACATGGACATTTCTATTGGATGTTAGAAGAAAATTTATAATGGTAAGAGATGAAGGAAGGAAGGAAGGAAGGAAGGAAGGAAGGAAGGAAGGAAGGAAGGAAGGAAGGAAGGAAGGAAGGAAGGAAGGAATGAGTCTGTCTCAGGAAAGGGTGGACTCTCCTTCCCCCAAGATGTCATCTGTCAGGGCTGCAATGGTAGTCGATTCCTGCACTGGACAGAGGGTTCAAGTAGATCATCATTAAGGTCCCTTCTAACCCTTGCATGGTAATGCCAAAAAAAGAACTCTTGTTCCAAATGCTTCCTTATGTGCTCTAGTATACTCAAAACAAGGTCCATGGGCTGACAGTGATTTGACCCTCCTGGTTCTCATTCAAGGCAGCTTGGTGTTGCCACAATTCAAATGTCAGGAGAAAGCAACAATAGTTGCAGCAATACTGACGGAAGGCATTCATGTCAAGGTAGTAGATAACAGAGCCAGAGAGAGGGCTATAAAATAAGGATGCGTGGATGACAGAGGCCAATATAGAAAGCATGGAATTTATTGAATAAGCATGAAAGTGATGAAAGTTGGTGGCAGAAAAGGCAAAGCGCTGGTTCAAAGCACATACTCATGACTGAGGAAGCTGATGAGTATATATTGGTCATAGAAAAAGTAGGAAGGGGGAAGTGAAAGTTAGTGGTGACATCAGCCTTGGGGAAAATGGTGATTAAATGGCGATTGTTACAATATAACAACTACAGCAGCTACACAATCCTGGTATAAGTCAGTGTATAGCAAAACAGGTTTTGCTTAACGTATCTTCAGAAAAAAGTATGAATTATTTTAAAGATATTCTATTTGAGTTGACCTAGCTAGCTTCTTTGACCTATACCAAGACAACAATGGCCATGCAATTACTTGCATTTCACACATGCATGTTCCTATCATGAATTTCATATATTCTCTGGCAGCTGTGCAAAAGGGAATTAATATATGTTAGAAAATTCTCAACTATATACCAAGCTTCTATAGTTTAATTTCTTGCTGTAGACAATAACTGATTGTAAGATTTTTTTTACAAAAACCAAAAACTTACATTATCCTTTTATCAAATTCTTAGCATTCAGGAATATTCTTTTTTAAACTCTTTAAGATTACTATTAACATTTATACCCCACTATTCTTCCAAGGCATTCAGTACAGTATACACGGTAGCCCACCACTCAATTTTATCTTCAGAATAATCCTGTAAGGTAGGTGAGGTGGAGAAAAAGTCTCCAAAATCTAGCCCAACCATCAACATCCCAGTTCATTGCAGCGTCTGCTCATCCTGAACTGCTGAAAGTAACAGGAACTGTTGTAGTCCAGAGATGTCAGCCTTTTGAGGTAGCCAAGTCAGGAAACAGATATCGCAAGGATTACAGGAATGCTACTTTATTCTTGTAGGGTAGAATAAGAGAATTGTGAAAGCCTGCTAGTATTTCCTTCTGCCCTCTCTTATACCAAGTAGAATCAAGGCAGGGTTATTTTGAGTCTCTTTCTAATACACATTCTCTGGACAGAATTGGCGGTTTTTCCTCCCTTAACAGCTCACCCACCCCTTCATCAAGGTTATCTCCACATTCCTTTACAGCAGATGACATTCAGCTTAATGGGGAAAAGGAAGATAAAATAGTCTCCAGAGATTTTTGAAGTAAATAGTGGAGTCAATTTAATGGGGTTTCTGAACTGAAGAAAACTCTTTCTATCCCACTGCTGATGACATGTATTTCGAATAAATGGATTTTAAACAGAACTCCCCACCACAAAAAGGCTGCAGTGTTTTACCACAATATTCTACAACTGACATACTGTATACACATTATCATTTTTTCTTCTAGAAGGCATGCAAATTTAGGATGTAAATGTTGTACCCCTATATTGCAATGCTATATAGGAAACAAGCTGGTACAGGCAGAGCTCTATCTTTCTTTTAAATAACAGCAGATCTGGAGAAAGAGAATAGCATTAATTCAGTTCCCAACATATCATTAAGATAGAGAAAGCATAAGGTAACAAAGAACGGAATTCATGAAAGGCACAGTTAAGATAATATTGCGAAAGACAACCAGGTCTGGCATCAAAACAGTCCGACTGAGGGCTGGCAGTAAAAGGCTTTACTGCTCCCAGATGCTGAGCAGATGCAAAACAAGCATTCAGAAAGAAATTGTGCAGCTCCTTCAGAGCTAAGAGCTCTGCCAAATTCAAAGACTGCCTCAGGCCTCGATGAGGGAGGAAAGAGAGGTGAGCCCCAAATTATCACTTCAAAAGTTTTTCTCTGATTGGAAAAATTGAAATGACAAAAAAGGTTCCAAAATGAGGCCCTGAAAAAAAGAGTATTTTCAATGAAATACTTCTTAGAAATAAATACAGTTCCATTTGCAGCAGATACTTATACAGCATTTCTGTGTATAAAAGAATAACACACCTTACATCCTCAAAAAAAAGTCAGCACGTTGAAATAGAGGCATAGGTCAATTTGGCTTTTTAGAAGACACCAGTTTTAAGAAAACAACACATAGCCAGCATATCAAGGGTTTTGTTGTTGTTGTTCAGTCGTTTAGTCGTGTCCGACTCTTCGTGACCTCATGGACCGTAGCACGCCAGGCCTTCCTGTCCTCCACTGTCTCCCGGAGTTTGCTCAAATTCATGTTCATTACATCGGTGATGCTATATAACCATCTCATCCTCTGCCGTCCCCTTCTCCTTTTGCCTTCAGTCTTTCCCAGCATCAGGGTCTTTTCCAGTGAGTCCTCTCTTCGCATTAGGTGGCCAAAGTATGTGAGCTTCAGCTTCAGCATCTGTCCTCCCAATGAGCAGTCAGGGTTGATTTCCTTTAGGATTGACTGGTTTGACCTCCTTGCAGTCCAAGGGACTCTCAAGAGTCTTCTCCAGCACCACAGCTCGAAAGCATCAATTCTTCGGCGCTCAGCCTTCCTTATGGTCCAACTCTCACAGCCATACATTACTACTGGAAAAACCATAGCTTTAACTATACGGACCTTTGTCGGCAAGGTGATGTCTCTGCTTTTTAATATGCTGTCTAGGTTTGCCATAGCTTTCCTCCCAAGGAGCAAGCGTCTTTTAATTTCATGGCTGCAGTCACCGTCTGCGGTGATCTTGGAGCCCAAGAAAATAAAATCTGTCATTGCTTCCATTTCTTCCCCTTCTGTTTGCCAGGAAGTGATGGGACCAGATGCCATGATCTGAGTTTTTTTAATGTTGAGTTTCAAGCCAGCTTTTGCACTCTCCTCTTTCACCCTCATCAAGAGGCTCTTTAGTTCCTCTTCACTTTCTGCCATTAGGGTGGTATCGTCTGCATATCTGAGGTTGTTGATATTTCTCCCGGCAATCTTAACTCCGGCTTGTGATTCATCCAGCCCAGCATTTCTCATGATGTACTCTGCATATAAGTTAAATAAGCAGGGTGATAATATACAGCCTTGTCGTACTCCTTTCCCAATTTTGAACCAATCGGTTGTTCCATGTCCGGTTCTAACTGTTGCTTCTTGACCTGCATACAGGTTTCTCATGAGACAGGTAAGGTGGTCTGGTACTCCCATCTCTTTAAGAATTTGCCACAGTTTGTTGTGATCCTCACAATCAAAGGCTTTAGCGTAGTCAATGAAGCAGAAGTAGATGTTTTTCTGGAACTCTCTTGCTTTTTCCATGATCCAGCGAATGTTGGCAATCTGATCTCTAGTTCCTCTGCCTCTTCGAAACCCAGCTTGCACTTCTGGTAGTTCTCGGTTCACATACTGCTGAAGCCTAGCTTGTAGGATTTTGAGCATAACCTTGCTAGCATGTGAAATGAGTGCAATTGTACGGTAGTTTGAACATTCTTTGGCATTGCCCTTCTTTGGAATTGGAACGTAAACTGACCTTTTCCAATCCTGTGGCCACTGTTCAGTTTTCCAAATTTGTTGGCATATTGAGTGCAGCACTTTAACAGCATCATCTTTTAGGATTTTAAATAGCTCAGCTGGGATACTGTCTTCTCCACTAGCTTTGTTGTTAGTAATGCTTCCTAAGGCCCACTTGACTTCACTCTCTAGGATGTCCGGCTCAAGGTCAGTGACCACACCATCGTATTTATCAGGGATATTAAGATCTTTCTTGTATAGTTCTTCTGTGTATTCTTGCCACCTCTTCTTAATCTCTTCTGCTTCTGTTAGGTCCCTGCCTTTTTTGTCCTTTATCATGCCCATCTTTGCACAAAACGTTCCCTTGATATCTCCGATTTTCTTGAAGAGATCTCTAGTCTTCCCCATTCTATTGTTTTCCTCGATTTCTTTGCATTGTTCATTTAACAAGGCCTTCTTATCTCTCCTTGCTATTCTCTGGAATTCTGCATTCAGTTGCTTATATCTTTCCCTTTTTCCCTTGCCTTTTGCTTCCCTTCTTTCCTCAGCTATTTGTAAAGCTTCATCAGTCAGCCACTTTGCTTTCTTGCATTTCTTTTTCTTTGGGATGGTTTTAGTTGCTGCCTCCTGTACAATGTTACGAACTTCCATCCATAGTTCTTCAGGCACTCTGTCTACCAGATCTAATCCTTTAAATCTATTCCTCACCTCCACTGTATATTCATAAGGGATATGATTTAGGTCATACCTGATTGGTCTAGTGGTTTTCTCTACGTTCTTCAATTTAAGCCTAAATTTTGCAATAAGAAGCTCATGATCTGAGCCACAGTCAGCTCCAGGTCTTGTTTTTGCTGATTGTATAGAGCTTCTCCATCTTTGGCTACAAAGTATATAATCAATCTGATTTCGGTATTGACCATCTGGTGATGTCCATGTGTAGAGTCGTCTCTTGTGTTGTTGGAAAAGAGTGTTTGCTATGACCAGCCTGTTCTCTTGACAAAACTCTATTAGCCTTTGCCCTGCTTCATTTTGTACTCCGAGGCCGAACTTGCCTGTTATTCCGGTTATTTTTTTACTTCCTACTTTAGCATTCCAGTCCCCTATGATGAAAAGAACATCTTTTTTTGGTGTTAGTTCTAGAAGGTGTTGTAGGTCTTCATAGAACCGGTCAACTTCAACTTCAATATCAATATCAAGGGTAACTACCATAATAAGCAGGGTACACATCCACAAGAACATTGTACTAGATTGCAATTCTACTTTTAAAATTGAATTTATCAGCATTTTTAAAGAAAACTTTATTAAAGCATTTTCAAAATATACATAAAAGCTAAAAAGATTGAAACAAAGAAGCCTACAAAGAAAAAGAAAAAGAACTAAAAAGGTGTGAAATAACACAAAACAAACTACTACAAAGTGGCTTCCAACTTTCTATAACAAAGGTATACATAAATCAGTATCAATCTCTTACTCCATTTCATATTATAGTAAACATTATTTCTATAAAGCATTTAAATTCTCATTATTACATTCCATTCTAAAACAAAATTACCCTCCCAATTAAAGAAAAACATATTAAAACCCTTCAAACATAATTTGGAACCTAATAGAGTAACAAACACTACCCTTCTTCACTATAATTTGCTCCTATCTGCCAACTAAACTAACATTAACCAAAAATATAAAAATTATCCAAACAGCATAAGTGGTTAAGGTGCTGGGCTAGAAACCAAGAGTCTGTGAGTTCTAGTCCCGCCTGAGGCATGAAAGCCAGCTGGGTGACCTTGGGCCAGTCCCTGTCTCTCAGCCCTAGGAAGGAGCCAATAGCAAACCAGCAGACTGAGAGTTCTAGTCCCACCTTAGGCATGAAAGCTGGCTGGGTGACCTTGGGCCAGTCACTCTCTCTCAGCCCAACTCACCTCACAGGGTTGCCGTTGTGGGGAAAATAGGAAGAGGAAGGAGTATTAGGTATGTTCGCTGCCTTGAGTTATTTATTAAAAAATAAAGGGAAGATAAAAATTAAATAAATAAATAAATAAACCCTTAAAAAAACATCCTGATAATCACATTTAAACAATAACCTAGGCCAGGGGTCGGCAAACTTTTTTATGCCAGGAGCCATTTTGACATTTATAACATTTATAACATCACTCGAGGGGCAGGGGGCGGGGTTTGCAGGTGGGAGCCAATCACGTGGAAGGGGCGGGGTTTGCGGGCGGGAGCCAATCGCGTGGAAGGGGGCGGGGAGGTTTGGAAGAAGGAGAAGGGAAAGAGAGGCTCGACTGCTCCAGTCGCCATGCACACCATGCCCGCTGCCGACGTAGGGATTTGGAAAGCGGAGGGAGGGAATTGGGAAGCGCGCACGCTGGTTCGTGGGGAAGAGAGCTAGAGGGAGAGAGAGGGCGGCGGGGAAGTTGTCCGCGCGCTGTACCTGGGGGAAGCGGCCCGAGCTTGGGGCTGATTCCTGGCTACCTTCCTGCAGGAATGTAGGATTGATATAGGAGCCGGGGGATCAAGCTTTGTGCACGGGGACTCACTTCCCCCAAGGAGCTTCTCACTGGGGTAAGAATAGGATGGACGCGGGAGGGTTTGTGCGTATAAGCGGTGGGGCTGCCCCCGCCACGCCTGCCTGTGCGCGCCCGCACGTGATATTTTATGGAAGAGCCACACTCAAGGGGCCAAAGAGCCGCATGTGGCTCGCGAGCCGCGGTTTGCCGACCCTTGACCTAGGCATTTACCAAAAACGTAAGAATTTTCAAAACAGCATAACCATTTATCCAAACCTCTAAGAAACCATCCTGATAAACACATCTAGACAATTATCCCACTTCAAAGTAAACCAAGGCATGTCTCAGTATTATGTACAGAGCTTTCTTCTTGTCAATTTCAAATTCTACAACCTGCTTTAAAAAGCCCAAGTATTTGCCCAAAATCTTCCAGCCTCCATAGAGTTTAATTCTTTCTTGATCATGGTGTGGTGGCAACACTGTCTTCTTATCTTCAACTTTCGACAACTCAATTTTCCTTTGACTATTTAAACGTAAGTCACCAATTCTCATCTTTTTCTTTGGAGAAACCACTTTACTCTTAAGGTAGTTTTCAGCCATATCAGTTTCTCTCAATTCTTGTGACAATTTGGACTCCACAAATTCTGAGAAATGCTCCAAGACTTGAATAACAGCATTGTAGCGATCAATCGAAGAGATTTAAAGATTGTAGAGATCTTTAAATATCAAATTAATTTCCCCCATATTTCTTAACAGTAAAATAGATTATGGTGCCCTCTAGTGCCTCAGAAAGGTAAAGTCATTAACGCTGTAACTGAACACTCTCTCTAGCCTTTTTATCTCCGGTGTGGCCAATCAGGAAAATAAAAAGCAATAACAAACAGCATTCCCATGGGAAATGAAAGCAAATAGATCAGAACTCCAATCCGCAGATTCAACAAAGAAGAGATTTATATTCCTCAAAAATCACTTTAATAAAAAAAGCAATAAAAAACAAAAAAATTTAAATCTCAATTTAACAAATTATATATAAAAAGACAAATTACCAAGTTAATAATTTTCAAAAATAATGAGAGTCACCAAGAGATTCCGCATTTCTTTGTTGCAGAAAGCCTCTCTTTCAGTTGAAACAAAAAAAAAACCTTAGTGCTGTAGAAATGGGGTGGGCAGCTTTAAGGTCCATTTTGGCTTCAAAGCGGCTTGGGAAGAAGATGACAGCCCCGCCTCCCAGCTGATTGCTTACCAGTCGATCGCGAAACGCCGTTTTGCGGTCTTCTGGCTGTGACCAGCCGTCTGGAGAACACATGGGGTGATTCCTGGGGTTCTCCTTAATCCAGAGAACGCTTCTGGGCTCTAAGGAAGCCTGCCTGAGCCCAAGAAAAAAAGCCACTCTGACAGGTCAGTCCGCAGACAGCGGAAAAAACCAACTCAAGCCTCCATTGTCCCCTCCGGAAGTCAAATTTATCAGCATTTTATGACACAAAGAATAGAAATATCTCTGTGGAAGAATAGATCACTATCTGTGGTGAACACACAAATGTTAAGAGACTTTTCAAGAGTCTCCATTGGCAACTTCCGAATTTTGGGAAAGTAGGCCTTTATCTTTAAAATCCTGCTTGTTCCACATCTCAGTGACAAAATTTGATTTGAGTACTAGCTCCTACATTTATATATGCTAAATCTATTGCAAAATTATATCTGTGGTTATATTAGGGCTATGTATGCTCTGAATGTTATTCAGAGGTGCTTTGGAACCTCTGGTTGGGATGAACACAGCCCTCTCATGCAAAGCCTGAAACCAGCTGGGATGATTAAATGAACAGTAGAGAGCTAGCTCATTCACATGAAATCTGAGGCACTTTTCCTCTACTTCCTTCAAAATGTGCAGTGCATAGCCATAATTTTTATATTGTGTAGACCAGTCTATATATGAACTTCCCCACCTAGAGTATAAGCCAACAATCAAACAAAACTTAGAAGAAGAAGAAGAAGAAGAAGAAGAAGAAGAAGAGGAGGAGGAGGAGGAGGAGGAGGAGGAGGAGGAGGAGGAGGAGGAGGAGGAGGAGGAGGAGGAGGAGGAGGAAGAAGAAGAAGAAGAAGAAGAAGAAGAAGAAGAAGAAGAAGAAGAAGAAGAAGAAGAAGAAGAAGAAGAAGAAGAAGAAGAAAGCAGCTCAGGAGACTGTGACGCATCACTACATTCAAGCTTGTAGAAAATTCAAGTCTATATAAAGCTCTGCTCATAACACAGAAAATGGTGTATTTCCTAGTTTTGGAAATTCTTTTAAGATTGTATATACTACATATAATTACATAGACTTTTAAACACACACACACTCAAACACACAGAGTCACATATACTCTATTCTAATACTACGTTTTTCTGAATCTTCCTTACCTCCCAATTTCAGTCCCACAATTCTTGCTTTGCAAAAGCTTTTTCCAATCTTCTACCACCAGCCTTCCCAAAGTATTAGAGCTGAGCCAGAATTGTGGACATCCTGTACATACTCGCAGATAAGGCAAGAATTTTAGGCTCTAAAATACACACCAAAAATTGGGTTTGGTGGATGGGCTTATCCACAAGTATATACAGTAATGCTTTTTAAAATATCTATATCTATATCTCCGTTCAATCATGTCTGATTCTCGGAGACTGCCTGGACAAGTCCCTGCAGTTTTCTTGGCAAGGTTTTTCAGAAGTGGTTTGCCATTGCCCGCTTCCTAGGGCTGAGAGAGAATGACTGGCCCAAGGTCACCCAGCTGGCTTTGTTCTTAAGGCAGGATTAGAACTCTCGGTCTCCTGGTTTCTAGCCTGATGCCTTAACCACCACACCAAACTGGCTCTCTACACATAGTAAATACACTACTTGCAAATAAATCAATTCTTGGGTAAGCTGACCCTTGAACTTTTCACCAAAATACCATGAAAAGTACATCACCCGTGGATAAGCCATTTGTGAATATTAAAACATGAAAATTTTGAGGGTCAGCTTATCTGAATGTGGCAGAGTTTCCATGGTATTTTGGCTACAAATTTGAGGGTTGGCTTATCTGCCGATGGGCTTATTCGCAAGTATATATGGTATTTCTGTGTTGTTGTTTTTTAGTTAAAAGAAATTCTGGGGCTGTCACTTAGGTGAAGAAAACCATCACATGTCAAGAGAGCCAGAAGTTATGATACATGCATACAATCTTACCTCATTCCTTCAGTTGACCTATTTTGGTAATTACGGTAGAACTGCGGGACACCCACCATGGCTTCAATGAAAACAGCAAGGAAACCCAGTGTTTCAACAAAGATACCGGAGTCAAGGGAAAGGTAAGTGATGTATCCTGTTACCCCAGTGAAAGCCAGAACGCACTGCACATAATCTGCAAACTTGTTCCAGTGCCAGAAAGAGTTCACGTCAAAATCTGAAAAACAATGTTTATAAATAAATAAAAAACAAAATGGACTGCTTTGCCAATTCAATCAATGCCACTCGCACTTCCAAAAAAGAGAGGGATACACAATTATTTGGAAAGTTTAAGGAAACTGTCATAAACACATGAGCTGGTAGACAAACTGAGAGTGTAATTTATACTATTAGACCACTGATAAACCACAAGATTATAGAAATAGGGAGAGAAGATGATGTGGAAAAATAAACATATAATGCAACTAAAACTGCCTTTATGGAATATTGTGGTGCAAACAATTACATGAACCATGATCAGGAATATCATTTCTGCACATTCTGATGTTGTAGAGGGAGGGAAATAGACAACATTTCTCCTCCCAACAATGGAATTATCACATAAGCCAAGTTCTATCTCTCTCTCTGTGTGTGTATATGTTTTAAAAGCAATAATAAGAACTAATACAAACTAAATTAAAACAGAGAAAACAAACAAGAAAGAGAGAAATAACAGAAAAGCTAAGAGTACAATAAGAAAATAGAAGTAGAAAAAAGAAATATATAAAGAAATATATGAAGATATAAAGAAGTAGTTTCCAATATTCTTCACAGCAGTTATAAGTACAATTATATTTTAACCTCTCTCTCTAAAGTTACATCATGACTCCCTTTTTTCTATAATCTATCCTGTCTAATCATCAAAACCATAAATCACAAGTTTATTTTTTTCATTTTTATGCAAAAAGTCCATAAGCATAATACAATCCAATTTTGGGTGACCAAAAGGGCAGAGATGCGGGGGGTGGGGGTGGGGAAAGATAGGTGGGTGGGGGGAGTTGCAGTGCCTTTTGCTTGTTCAGTTTCTTTGGTAACTCAAACAAGGAGAATAGTTGTTGTTGGGTGTTGGTGAATGCTGGCATGTCACCCAAAACATTGTGGCATGTCACCTTTGACACACGTGTCATAGGTTCACAATCACTGCTCTAGTGGGTCTTCCAAAACTAACACGTCATCCGCAAATGCCCTTAACTTATAAGTTTCTTTTTTAATCTTAACTCCCATGATTCTCTCATCTTGTCTTATGTCTCCATTCAGTACGTCAAGAACTAAAATGAACAAGAGTGGAGACAATGGACAACCTTAGTTCTCCATTAACAATTATTTGTGCTTCCTGTGAATCTTACCTTGATTTTATCCATTTAATAAAATTATCTCCAAAATTCATATGTTCCAGAACTCTAAACAAAAAAATCCAATTCAAATTCAAATTCTCTGCATCTAAGAATATCAATGCAGCTTGTTTTTCATTATGTTGCTCCAAATACTCCAGACTACCCAAAACATTTCTATTATTATCTCGTAATTGTCTTTTAGGTAAAAACCCGCATTAATCTTCATGAATAAAGTCCTGTAAAATTATTTTCAACCTTTCAGCAAGAATCGTGATAAACAATTTACAGTCATTGTTCAATAAAGATATTGGTCGATAATTTCTTGTTAAAGTCCTGGACCTGTTTAGGTATTAATGCTGTATTAGCCTCTTTCCAGCTATCAGGAATCTTTCCATGCTGTAAAATAATACTCGTTTGTTGTAAAGGTTGTAAAAGCTCATCCTCAAAACATTTACAGTAAGAAGCCGGCAACCCATCTGGACCAGGCGACTTTCTTGTTTTAGTCTTTTTAATAGCTTCACACACTTCCTTTATTGTTATAGATCCATTCAAAATTTGTCTCTGATTCTCTGTAATCTTCAGTAAATTCTGTTTATGTAAATATTCATCTACTTTTTCCAAGGAAATTTCTTGACCTTTATATAAAGTAGAATAATACTGATGAAATACTTTTCACATATTTGCATTATCTGTTATTACAGTATTTCCTTCTTGTAACTTTAATACCACTTTCTTTTCTTTTTCTTTTCTCAACTTACTGTATATGCCAACCATTTCCCCAGCTTAATTTGGTGGGTACATAAGTCAAGTTCTGTTGATGAGAACTTAAGATTCCAAAGCCATCCATTCAGAGAACAACAAAGAACAAGAAAATGGAATCAGGAGTTATGTTAAATAAGCACCAGGATCTGATGGCTATGGTTGTGCAACAAAACACAAAATTGCCATCAAGAGGTTGTCACAGGATTCTGAGAATCTCAGGGCTGATTCATATGAGGAACCTGCTATCATCCCATTGATTATTCTGTCTAGGCAGGAAAGAAAACTATGTTCTCCCTGTCCTGAGAATATTCGCCATATTTCTGGAACTGTGACTTGGGACACTGTGCAAATCAATGTCTATCCATTAAAATGGGAAGCCTTTGCTCCCAGTGACGGGAGACCTCAGACTTTTCTCCAGCCATGAGGATATCAGTAGTTCAGAGGGATGGGAGCTGTAGCCCTGGGCACTGAACTTTTGGTATAATTTACTGCAACAAGTATTGAGTCTCTAGGAGACAGGAAAAACAAAAAAGATCTTTAAAATATTGCTTTCTAGGACCTTGGAATGGTGATATACTTAAGATATTTTTGCTACTTCTTTCCTCTAATCCCCTGGGATCACAGCAGGTGGCTGCACCCTAACCCGTTCCTGGAAAAGCTGAGCAGAGGTAGACCTGGCTGGGACTTGAATGGGAGACCCCAAGGAAACTCCAGGCTTGTTTAAAAAGAAAAAGCAAAAAACTCAGAGAAAGCAAAGGTAAATTGCTTCCATGTTGTGGCCAAGAAAAAACATGGATGTATCCATGCAGTCAAACTTGACTTAACGTTTAGGCCATTGGGATGGGGACAACCTATCTAGATAGGCCTGCCTTCTCTGGGCCCCCAAGTAAACAGCTATTCACCATATTCTGGTGGTGCAAATGGAGTTAAGCGGCTGAAAGGGAAAGGCAGAGTCAAGGACAGAAGCTCCTCTGCCTTCTGTTCTGTCTTAACCAGAACAAACAGAGAAAAAGGAAAGGATTCAAGGCTGATGCAGCCTTATAGAAAGGCAGGGAAATGGTTTGAAACTTTTCTTTTTTGACAGTAATCCTGACATTCACTTGCTTGCATCTGCTGCAGCAATGAAAAGCATCATTTACCATTGCTGCTATCCTATTTGCTAACAGATAGGAAAGCTGTACTATATTGCAACTTCCATCTCCCACCAAAATAACTGAGACACAAGACTATTCTCCGAGAGCATTAAAAATGGAAGTCATTTATTATCCCTTCTCTTTAAGCACTGCATAGCTGAGATTAATTGTATTTCAGCTACAATGTAAGCCTCACCCTATAATAGTCTGGTCCACAACTGGTTAGCTGAGAGCAATAAGCCAGACACTGTATGCTGGCAACATAAAACCAAGACCGGTAGATCTGGGGGAGGATCAGCTTAATTCTGACAATAATGCATGACAGCAGTACCCAGCACACATGAGACAGCCCTGTACTTTTGCTTCCCAAAAAAGGAAATTCTTCTAATGAGAAGACTGAGCGTTACATTTTTTTAAAAGATAATAGGAGACACTGTCACTGAAATCCTATTCCCCAAACAGAACATATAATCAATGTACGTTTCAGCAAAGGCTCCACATCACGCAATGTGTAAAGAGGGAAACAGAATCAAGTGATCCTGATCCTGACCCTAAAATCCAAGTGCTGCCCATCTCCCAATGTCTGTATGTTGAATGGAACACGGTGGGGGGGGGGGGAGATACCTGTATAGAGAGAGCTTGGCCAGGTTTAATAGCTCGCTTTTGTAGAGAGCTGTCAGAGATCCTGCGCCAAGCCCCTTTATTTCCATTTAGCTAGTACCTGCCAGTGGCATCTAGATATCCTTTTAATTTCCTACAACACTCCACGTTTACCAAAGCTCTGCATTACTGTGACAAAGGACTAGAGCGTGTCATCCAATGTTGCCTGGAGCATTGCCTTGGCAGTGAGATAACCTTTGCAGGCCTCACTAATAGAGAAAAGGGGTCACCTGAGAAAAGCTGGAATCCCAAATGCCACAGCTGCCATATGGGACTCCAGTGACAGCTGAGGATCAAAATGCATTCCTATGCAGAGTAGCCTACTCCTGTGTTCTTGAGTCTACAGGCAGTCCTCGTTCAGTGACTGCCCCATTTAGCAACCATTCGCAGTAACGATGGTGATGACACTTTACAGCCAATCCTCGCATTTGTGACCTCTGCAGGTCTGTAAAGCAAAGGAAAGCTGAGTTAAGATTATAAACACAGTCATGGTTTCCCTTAGTGACCATTTCGCTTAACGACCGAGTTGCTGGTCCCAATTGTGGGCGCTAAATGAGGACTACCTGTACTTTCAAACTGAGTTTATCTTGTCTAGATTTAATTTAAGCTTGTTCTCTCTGATCAGCCCATTATTAAACTTAAGCAACTTAACACGAACATTTAACCACTTCAAACCAATGTTAATCAGTATCTGAATGCTAATCCATTTTAGATTATATACCACCAAATTGGTGTCAATTCTTAGCGACCACATAGATAAATCTTTCTTCAGGGTGATAAGTACCCAACCCAGCCCTTCAAATCTTCCAGCGGTGTACCCATTGCAGTTGCTGGTTGCCCTCTTTCTTTCCACCTTTCCCAGCATTACTGACCTCTCAAGAGAACTTGGTCTTAACATAATATGTCCAAAATATGATAATTTGAGCCTAGTCATTTGTGCCTTAAGGGAGAACTCTGGGTTGATTTGTTCTAGGATCAATTTGTTATTTTCTTGGCGATCCGTGGTGTTCTCAGGAGCCTTTTCTAAAAACCAAAGTTCAAAATTGTCAATACTCTATCCTGCTTCTTCAGAATCCAACTTTTATTTCCATAGAGTATCACAGGGAAAACCATTGCCTGCAGGATTCTGATTGTAATATGTACAGACATGGCATGGCATCTGATTATCTTTTTCAAGGCATTCTGTAAGGTGCTCCTCTCCGATGCCCTAAAGTCCCTTTCTCTAGAGTAAACCGCAGACGCGAGGTTTCTTAGAAGTAAAAGGATTTATTACGGTGCATGAAGACTAACACAAACAAAGACTGGAATGAGCAGGCATAGCATGGCATAGTACATTTAAACATTCTCCCCCCATTGTTCTTAGGTGATGACACGTGTAACACCCAGGCTTCAGGGTGCTCAGACAGTCGTTCCCGGGGTTGTAGAATTCAGCTTGGCAGCTCGTTGTGAGTCGTTCCCCTTTTGGCATTGTTGCTTGTCCCGCGTCAGTTTCAAGCTACCCTTAATACACATAGTTGTCTAGCTTAATGGCAGAGGTCTGCCAGAACAATGACATGCTACCCGCCCAAGAGTCACCACCCCTTCCCCCCAGTGTGTTATACTGAGATTCTAAACTGTATTTACATCATTCATCTTGAGGTTTCATGATTCTGGAACGATAAAACAATTTACTCTGTTATTACCACCCTTCTTAGTGAGGTTTATCCGGGAAGTCCCTATGGAAGTCCCTGATCAATGCTGGGGCGCGAGTGTGCCTTGCATCCACCCATTCTTTGTGCCCAATCAGCAAATGCTGCCATTTTATTAGATACTGCAGCTGCCCTTTATGTCTCCGTGAGTCTAGGATTTTATCGATTTCGAAATGTGGTTCCCCATTGACAAGTAATGGGGCTGGCTCAGGCGCTTCAGGGTGCCACTGTGCTGATGGGTTATATTGTTTGAACAAACTAATGTGAAACACGGGGTGTACTTTTCTCAATGCCTTGGGGAGCTGCAACTTGGCTGTTACTGGGTTAATTACGGCTATGATGGGAAAAGGTCCGATATATTTCGGGGCTAACTTCCTAGACGGTTGTGTGGTGCGCAAGTTTTTTGTGGAGAGGTAGACTTTGTCCCCTACTTTCAACTCCCACTCTGCTGATCGTTTTCTGTCTGCAAATTTCTTGTAATTTGCTTTCGCTTCCTGAAGCGTTTTTACCATGACTGGCCAGTTGTTTCTTATCTTAGCGATCCACTCATCCACCCGTAGTGGGTCAGCGGCATCTGCAGTTTGGGTCAGTGCTAATTCGGGGATAGTTACGAAATCTTGACCCGTTGCTATTTTAAATGGTGAGAACCCCGTACTCTGGTGTATGGCATTATTATAAGCTACCTCCGCAAATGGTAACAGTTCAGCCCAATCGTTTTGTTGGTAGCTAATGTAACACCGCAAGTACTGCTCCAGTATGGAGTTAAGGCGTTCAGACGAACCATCCGTGCAAGGATGAAACGCGCTACTTAATCCCTGTCCAGAGCCAATTAATTTTAAAAATGCTCTCCAGAATTTACAAGTAAAGGTGCTGCCGCGGTCGCTTATTATCCGTTCGGGCGTCCCGTGAGCTCGGTAGATGTGCTGGATAAACATCCTGGCCAGTTTGGGTGCATTTGGGATCCCATTACAAGCAATGAAGTGTACCTGTTTAGGAAACAAGTCTGTGACTACCCAAATCGCCGTTTTCTTACTGCTCATGGGTAAATCTACAATAAAATCCATGGCGATTTGCTTCCATGGTTGAGTTGGGCTGGCTACCGGCTGCAGTAACCCTGTAGGTTTCCCCACCTGCCGTTTTGCAGTAGCGCATACCTGGCAGGAGGCTACATATGTTTTCACATCTTTGCGTAGTGTGGGCCACCAGAACTTGCGCCTGACTCCATGAATGGTTTTCACGAACCCAAAGTGTCCCGCTGTTTCGTGGTCGTGGGTTTTTTCTAGCACCCCTTTTCTGAGTCCTTCTGGGACATATACCTTTCCATCTTTCCACCATAGCCCATTGATTTCTTGTAGTGTGTGCTTGTTCTCCTCCCACCATGTGTCCTTTAGTGTTTCCTCCCGTAGCTTAGTTTCAAAAGGGTTTCCATCTGACTCTCTGGCTTTGCTTCGTGTGATTGCTAAATTGCCTTCTAGCCTGTCCGTCTGGCTAATTTGTCTTTGCGGTTCGTCTACTGGCGTCTGGATGTGTGCTTGCGTGGGTATCAGGGTTTCAATTATTCCCTCAATTTTGCCGTCGTGTTGGGGGAGGCGTGACAATGCATCAGCCAGGAGATTTTTCCCCCTGGGGAAATATTGCAACGTGAAATTAAATCTGCTGAAAAACTCAGCCCAACGTAATTGTTTGGGATTTAATTTTCTGGGAGATTTGAGCGCCTCTAGGTTTTTGTGATCCATCCATACCTGGAATGGAACGGATGCCCCCTCCAAAAGGTGGCGCCAAGTTATGAGAGCGTGTCTGATTGTGAATGCTTCTTTCTCCCACACATGCCATCTTTTTTCTGTCTCACTGAATTTTTTGGAAATGTATGCACATGGCCTCAATTTTTTGTTGTCATCGAATTGTAGTAAAATTGACCCAATTGCGTTATGGGAAGCATCAGTGTGGATTATGAATTGCTTCTCCACTTCTGGGTGTTTTAGAATGGGCTCCTCAGTGAACAGTGCCTTCAGTCTGTCAAACGCCTCCTGGCATTCCGGGGTCCAGACTATCTTTGTGCTGGGCGTTTTACCCCTTTCTCCCTTTCCTTTGCCTTTCGTTTTCAGCAAGTCAGTTAAGGGCAACGCGATCTGCGCGAACCCTTGAATAAATTGCCTATAGAACCCCGCAAACCCGAGAAACGCTTGGAGTTGTCTGCGGGTTCGGGGGGCTTCCCATTCCAACACTGCCTGCACTTTTGCGGGGTCCATTTCGATTCCCCTGTGTGAAATTCTGTATCCCAGGAAATCCAAGCTGTCTTTATGAAACTCACACTTCTCCAATTTGACATACAGTTTAGCCTCCAGTAATTTCTCCAATACTTTTCTCACTAACTGTACATGCTCTTCCAGATTGTCAGAGAATATCAAGGTATCATCCAAATATACAATCACCCCTTTGTATAAGAATTCATACAAGACTTCATTGATCAGCCTCATGAAAATGCCCGGTCCTCCTGCGATCCCGAACGGGAGGACCCGGTATTGGTATTGCCCCAGCGGGCAGTTAAAAGCCCTTTTCCATTCGTCCCCTTCCTGTATGCGTACCCGGTAGTATGCCTCCCTGACATCCAGTTTTGTAAAAATTTTGCCTTTTGCCAATTGCGCTAACATGTCCTTTAGGAGCGGCAAGGGGTATTGGTTTTTCACTGAAATGGCATTTAACCCTCTATAGTTTGTGCACAATCGGAGGGACCCATCCTTCTTTTTCCTGAACAGAACCGGGGCTGCTAGAGGCGAATTTGCCGGTTCAATGAACCCTCGTGCCAAATTTTTATCAATGAATTTGCGTAATTCAGTTAATTCCTTTTGGGTGATGGCATACATTTTGGGTTTTGGGAAAGGTGCCCCCGGAATGAGTTCTACTGCTGCATCTGATTCCCTGTGGGAGGGTAATTGCTCACATTCCTGCTCACTAAATATTTCCACAACAGGCTCATAGTGCTCCGGTACGGCCTTTCCCCCAATGTCCCCGTCTGGTTCCCATTGCTCGGTTCCAGCCGCCCCCCATTCCACACTGTCCGGGCCCGATTCCTCCTCCAGTCCCAGATACGCCCCATCGAAGAAATCAATTTCTCCCAACGCCCAGTCCACCCAGGGGTTCCTGGCTTTGAGCCATTTTAACCCCAATACTATGTGACGTGTCGCAATAGGGGCCACGATAAATCGTAATGTCTCTACGTGCGTCCCCACCAATATTTGTATGTCTTCTGTGGTGTTTTCTATTGGCCCCCCTTTTATTTCTGACCCATCCAATTGACAAAACGTGATTGGGGTGTCCAACCTGACCATTTTGAGTCCCAGTTTGCTTGCTACTGTTGGGTGCATTAAACATCTGGAGCACCCAGAGTCCAGCATTGCCACCCCCCACAGTTGTTTTTTCCCATCCAATGTTTGTAATTTTACCTTCATGTTCATTGTGGGGTATTTGGTGCCAGCTTCCCCCTCGTTGCGCCTTGTGTTGAAGGCCTGTCCCGCAGCACATTTTAGAACAGGCCGTTGGGAGTTTCCCGCCGGCTGGAATTCTTCCTCTGACGAGTCACTGTCATCGTCCAGGTACTGCCGGCTTTCCCTTTACTCCATTGCAGCCGCTGCTCCTTTGCGTTTTATGGTCACTGGTTTGTCGCCTCTGCTGTCTGCTGACTTTTTCACCGGTGGCTTTTCTTTGGGGTTAGTTTTGTCGTGTGGGCAATTACTTATTCTGTGTCCTTCCTTTCCGCAACGGAAGCACAGTCCGACTTTCGCTCGACGTTCTTTCTCCTCTTCCCAATTTCTTAGTCTGGTGTCTTTACGGGGAAAAGAGCTATAATTTCCTTGTTTCCTCTGCAGGTTGTGGAAGTTTTTTATATTCTGTAGCTGCATTTTGCTATGCTCCACTTTCCCTGCTAACTTTAACTATAAAGTTTTTTATATTCTGCAGCTGCATTTTGCTATGCTCCACTTTCCCTGCTAACCTTAACTATAAAGTTTTTTATATTCTGCAGCTGCATTTTGCTATGCTCCACTTTCCCTGCTAACTGGATCCATCCCTCTAACGTGTCGGGATCCTCTCTCCCAATTGCTAGTTCGATCACGTCTTGCCTCAGTCCATATTGAAAATATTCAATTTTAAATGATTCAGGCCAGTCAGGCAATTTGCTCAAGATTTTCTTGAATTCCATAGCATATTCAGCTACTGTTCTATTGCCTTGCCTTAAGTTCTGTAGCCTCACCCTCGCTGACATTTTAGATAGAGTGTCCTCAAATTTTTTGCAGAGGGCGTACATGAACTTCCTAAAGTCTAGTAGCTCCCGGGCCCCGCCATCGTACATGGCAACTAACCAGTCGCCCACCTCCCCTTCCAAGAAACTGGAGACATACCTCACTTTAGCCTCCTCCATTTGAAAGGTGTGGTCAAATTCCCCCACAAACCCCCGTACGTGTTAGAAAACAGGCAAGTTTCTTGGGGTCTCCATCAAATTTCATCTTCAATTCCCCTATGCCAGTCAGTGCGTTGGTCCACTGTACGATCTGGCACGGTTCATAGAACGGTGTCATCTGCGGCCGGCTGTAAGGGCGAGGTTCCTCTTCCCCCTCCTCACTGTCGTCGCTTGACTCTGTTAGTTCCTCCTCCCCTTCAGAGGTCGATGGGTTCACAATTTCATCTGTCCCCCTGTGCCCTTCCAGGGTACTTAAAATTTTCTCTATGGCCAGTCCCATAGAGTCCAATTTTTTACTCATTGTCCCCATGTCCAGGTCCATGCGTGCCATTTGTTCTTCGAGAACCCCGATGCGCTGGGTTGGAGTGACCCATTTGTTTGCGCGCTTCCCCCCTCTCTCTTCTAACCCTTCGCCGACCCCAAATAACCAGTCCGCCAGCCAAGGCTTGCTAGTTGCGAGGGTGGAGGGGGTTCTATTTACCTCTTTCTTTTGGGGTTTCTTTGATTTCCGCCTGTCGGTGGTTTCAATGGGAGGTTCCGCCGTTTGCTGAGCTGCTCTCTCCATCTTCTGAACCCCCAACGAGCTGGGTATGGCCATTTCGTTAGTCTCCGCCGCTGCCCCCGCCTGTTCCATCCGTTCCACGGGTGCTGAATTCTTTGCTGGTGGTGTGACCACTTTCGACCGGGAGACTCGCTGAGTCGTCAGAGTAGTCCTCGGGATACGTGGTCAATTTGTGATCCCAGTCTTTATGTAAGGTGCTCCTCTCCGATGCCCTAAAGTCCCTTTCTCTAGAGTAAACCGCAGACGCGAGGTTTCTTAGAAGTAAAAGGATTTATTACGGTGCATGAAGACTAACACAAACAAAGACTGGAATGAGCAGGCATAGCATGGCATAGTACATTTAAACATTCTCCCCCCATTGTTCTTAGGTGATGACACGTGTAACACCCAGGCTTCAGGGTGCTCAGACAGTCGTTCCCGGGGTTGTAGAATTCAGCTTGGCAGCTCGTTGTGAGTCGTTCCCCTTTCGGCATTGTTGCTTGTCCCGCGTCGGTTTCAAGCTACCCTTAATACACATAGTTGTCTAGCTTAATGGCAGAGGTCTGCCAGAACAATGACACATTCATTGCAACCCCACCAAGTGCTAGCCTGCAGCATTTTTCTTGACTGCTGGTTTCTTTACTGTTGAAAGTTGATCCTAAAAGGCAGAAACTTTAGTATCCATCACTTTAGTATCTTCATTGTCAATTCTATGTCTGTTTACTGGACCTGTTATTATTAGATTGGTCTTCTCTATATTTAATCTTAGTTTCATTTTTTCACTGTGATCCTTGACTTTTATTACTAGAGCCTCCAGATCATCTGCATTTTCACCCTTTAGTAGTGTCATCAGCATAACCCAAGTTATTGATGTTTCTTCCTCCAATGTTAAAGCCATGCTTATCTTCTTCTAATGCAGCTTCACTCAATATACAGTATATTCAGCTTAAAGGTTGAACAAATAAGGGGATAATATACATCTTTGTCTCACTCCTTTGCTGATCTGCAGCCAGTATGTTTCACCATGTTCTACCCACACTGTGGCTTCTTAATCTGCATATAGGTTTCAAATGGGGACATCATGAGGATGTTCTGGGATTTCCATTTTCCTAGGAACATTCCACAGCTTGATATGGTCGATAACAATTGAAGGCCTTTCTATAATCAATGAAGCATATATTGACTTCTTTTTGGTATTCTTTGGCTTTCTCAATTATCCAGAGTACATCAGCAATAATGTCTCTTGTTCCTCAATCTTTTCTAAGGACAACTTGAACATCTGGCATCTTTCTTTCAATGTTAGGCTCTAATCTGTGTAGGATGATCCTAAATATGATTTTGCTAGTGTGAAGTTAAGGATATTATATGATAGTTTGGACACTCTGTTAAGTCTTTGGTATTGGTATGTAGATTGAGCTCTTCCAATCGGTTGGCCACTGTGTCATTCTCCAGATTGCTTGGCATATTTTGGTTAGAATCTTTACAGATTGTTCTTCTGTTGCTTGCCGTATTTCTGTAGATATTCCATTAATTCCTGTAGCCTTTCAACTTGGTAATGACAAGAGTGCTGAGGTCTTGGGTGTTGACATCTCCACTATTCAGAATTTCAATATACTCCATCTTTGATCTTCTTTGAATCAGTTACTATCTGTCCATTGGTATCTTTTAGTATACCAATTTGAGGTTGGAACCTCCTTCTGAGTTCAGAAATATTTTGAAAAACTTTCCTTGTTTTTCTATGTATGTTTCCATCTTCAATGTATTTGCCAATGTTGTAATACTACTTCTTATCTCTTCTAATTGCTCTCTGAACTCTTTGTTAAGTTCCTTCCTGATATTTTTGTCTTTCTTGGCTTTGGCTTCTCTTCTCTTCTTGGCAATTTCCATGGTTTGTTCTGACATCCAGTTTGCTTTCTTCTGTTTCTACATCTTTGGCAGTCTCTTACCACATTCATCCTTAATAACTTTTTTATTCCACAATTCCTCTAGTTGCCTAACAGTGACATTCAGGACTTCAGAGCAATCCCGATGTTCTCCTTGATGGATATATCTTCAAGGTCACCTTGTGAAAACTAGTTAGTTTTGTTCTTTCACGGTAGCTTCAGTTGGAACTTACACATGAGCAGTTTGTGATCTGTTCCACAATCAGCCCCTGACCACATCTTTTTTGTAATGAATGAGCTCTCCCACTTACTTATACCAGTAATACAGTTATTTCTGGGTACTCGATCTGGTGATGCCCATGTATATAGGCATCATTTTCATTGTTTGAAGTTGTTTGAAGACTGTGTTAGCAATAAGGATTGGCAGAAACTAATAAGTCATTCTCCTGCTTCATTTCTTTTTCCTAGGCCATACAGTCCAAATAAGTTTTTCTCCTTAATATTTCATGCTTGCATGTTCTGTTGATTTTAGATTGAACTTGACCATGAAACTCATCAACCTGCTCTTCTTCTACATCAATGGTTGGAGGATAAACTTTGATAACCATCATATTAAAGGGATGTCCATGAAGTCTAATATATATTATTTAGTCATTGACTGCCCTGTAGCCAAGTACTGTCTTTGCTATATCCTTCCTTATAAAAACAGTGCTGTTCCTTTTTGTGTGTCTGTCCTAAGTAGTAAACAGTATACTATTTTGACCTAGTCTGACAGATAAATCTTGCTATTTGCATCTCACACCTTAAATTTTGACTTTCCTAACAGAGGTATCCTAAGTCATTTAGATCATAAACCATACCATTTAAATTTTATAAAATTATTCACCTCTGTAGTGATTATGCCATAAAACATTTTTATAAAATGGAATCTTATATAATTATAGTGCAGCCAATGCAAGAAAAGTATAGGAGTAGTGAGGTATATTTTACCAAGTGTACTATGCATTACACAGATGTAAAGTATGATGGTGCACAGAAATCTGGTCCCAATTACAGATTGAAATAGGTAGTTTGGACAGTACTAAGCAGTAAAAGAATCCCTTTAATATTAATGGAAACTTTTTGTTTCTTATTCTGATAGAAGAGGTGATGAATCCAGAAGTCAGTCTCCCAAAGATAAATAACGGCAAAAGGATGCCATATTTATAGAATCTTTCTGCAATTTACCACAACCTGAGCAATGTAGTATGTTATCAAAGCTTTCTGCTCTGAGTGATGCTTTAATTAAAAGGATTAGCCAGGGTATATCTTATTTGAATAGGACTCCCATAAAAATTAGGGGAATCTTGATTTAAACAGTGTACTGTCTCCATGGTACAAAGTTCAGACTAAGGGAGCAATTCCATCTTCTCCATTGAGTAATCTGGTAAATTCAATTGAGAATAACAATCAGTTTCTTCAGGTAACTGCAGAAATTAAATCTATATATATAGAAAATCCATCTCCCAATATAAAATGTGCCAGAATATATACAACAAAGTTGATACTTCAAGGCAGGAATAAAGATGGTTTCTTATGATATTTTTAAATGGCAATGAGATGAGATTAAGCAAAGCTCAATTAGTTCATCAGAATCCAACTTTTCCATCTACATTGAAGCAATTGAATATGGTTAAGTTAGATAAGGTTAGATTAGGACTACTATGATAAAACTGAAATTTCCTGAAGTCTACCCCACTGAGGATTTAGAGCTCTGAAAGACTTTAGCAGAAACGTCAAGGACATCTAAGCCAGATAAGAGATCTCATTTTTCCAGATGGCTCCCCTCCTCCCGAAAACATTGGCAGACTCTTGAGGACTGTTTGAATCCTCACAGCTCAGAATTAATCCATTACTCAAATATAAATAAGAGAGCTAAATGAGTCTTTCTTTTTTGTTTGGAATATTGCAGGTTGAAACCCATAAAACAGACTCTATCGTGTTTTTTGTCTTCAGGAGACATGGATCACTCAGTTGGGAATGGATAATATCCATCTGGAAGATTACCAAATGTGGTTTCTTTCTGCAAAAAGATTATCTCCCACCATTCCACCAGCAGGTGGAACTGCCATTTTGTTGAGCCAGGAATGAAAATCTGAAGAAGCGATTAAGTTAGAAATTATGCCATCTTTCCTAATAGTAAGGCTTTTGTCTGGTAAGAATTTTTCAGTGATCATTATAAATGTTTATTTCCCCCCCCCTAGAAAAACTAAAGCCCTGCATGATGTCTTATGGCTAAACAAAACTTTACACTTCTTACATCAAATATTATACTATGAGATTTTAATGTAGAGATTAGGAAAAGAAATCAAGTTATCTAAGAGCTTAACCATGAACAATATGCACTTGTTATCTACTGCCACTAATGATCCAAGTCTAATGCAGCTGGTCTGGTCTTCATCTTTTTCAGTTCTTATATAAAAAGAACTATTTAATGTTAAATGAAGTACACCCATGGAATGATCAATTGGTTGAGTAAAGAAAACTGATTATGCAGGTGTTCCCATTTCTATGGTAGAAAAGGTATTTTCATCAGGCTCTAGTTATCTATCCAAATGGCAGTGCTCAAGCTTGTGTGTGGAGGGAATGCATAATCAAATTGGAGAAGGGATCAAAAGATAATTAAATGTAGTAGTGTAAGAGCAAAAACCTATTCAATTTTTTTGACAGATTTACATGATTAGCATTTTATTTCTATACAGCTCATACTCATGGAGGAACCTGTTTCTGTTAGCAAAGGAATAAAACAAATTGTATCTAAAAATAACAATAAAATCAACAATCCTTAAAAACAATTATAAAAATATTTCATTAAAATACAAAATACATTTGAAAGACAAGTCTGATCTTGGAGTACAGTAGCTGTTATCCTATAAATGACTGGGTGAACAGGCATGTTTTCCACTGTGGTCTAAAAGAAGCATTATTTTTCTTGAGGATCAATTCCATATTAAGAGTGGTACTACTGAGAAGTCTCTAGTCCCACCAACCCCTCTGTGAGCTAAACCAACCTGTAGGAAATAGTCAGGGGCTCCCCGGCCAATCTTAGCACAGGAGCTGAATGGCACTAGGTGAGTCAATTTTTCAAATATTAAGGTCCTAAGCCTTATATAATTTGTGGGAAACATATTTTTTTCAATCATTTTCAGACAATTTACAAAACAAAAGATTCCATCTTCCATCCATATTTTCTAGAGCAGGGCTTTCCAAATTGCCGCCGCTGGCAACACATGCGGCGGTGGTGGCAGTGCGGCGGCAGCGCACGTGCACATCGGCGGTGCAGGGGGCGTGCGGCGGCGCGCACGCGCATGTCAGCAGTGCAGGGGCGTGCGGCGGTGCGTGTGTGCACGGCGGTGGCCTCCGCTAAAACGCGGAAGCACTGATCCCGCGCCGCTGCCGCCGTGCACACGCGCGCCGCCGCTTCCGGGTGGTGTGGCGACAGACCATGCTGTGTGTGGCAACACACTTTTGTGTCGCGACACACAGTTTGGAAAGCTCTGTTCTAGAGGAATAGCAAAGTGCCAACTCAGTCCACTATATGTTCCTCTGTACACCCTTCTGCAATTCTCAAGATTAGTTGTCAGCAGTGTGATTTTCCCAGACCTGATGCCCATGGACAATTCTTGGCACCTGACAGATTCCCTGCCCCACTTCACACAATTTTAAAGAAACATTTAACTTTCAAACTAACCTGCTGAAAGCAAATTTCTGCCCTCTTAATATTGTTTTCATATTATGCGAAGAACTAGCTATCTGGAGAAATCTATAATGCTGGGAAAAGGAAAAGGAAAAAGAAAAAGAGGACGACCAGAAGTAAGGTGGATTGACTCAATTACAGCAGTGGTGGGTGCACCATTGGAAGACCTGAAGGACCAGCTTGGAGACAGAATGTCCTGGAGAAAATCTAGCTATGATTGCCACTGAGCTTGATGACACCAAAACAATACTGTCATTTCTACAAATTCCTCTGGGCCTCATACAGGTCGCATAGATGTTCTTAGAAAACAGGCCTCTGAATTTAACTGCAGAGACATTTTTAAAAATAACGGTAATTCCAGAGATTGCTACTTTATAAGATGCCAGATTTCCTTTTTAAAAAAAATCAAAGGAACATTTTAAAAACTTAAGATAAGTGGAGCATGATGTTGGCATCTGCAGCATCAGCTTGTCTCATCTAAGAGCCAGAGTGATCTACATAATTCTCCCCTTCATTTAATCATAATAATCTTTTGAGGACAATTATTGATCCAATCTCACTTAGAGAACTTCATGATTAAGTGTAAATTGAAATCTGGGTCTCCACAACCCTAGCCTAAGTGCTAAGAAGCAATTAGCTTAACATTACAGCATGATTTGATATGAAAACAGAAAAATAAATGTTCACAGTTAAATTGGAAAAAGACCTCTCCATGCAGAATTCTTCCCATTTTATCAGATAATTAAAGAAATCCTAGCTTCTGTGGCTTATTATTCTGTGAATTAGTTTCTGCCTTGTGCAAGCATATTGATGTCAACAAGTTTAGCACTCTTCACAGCAGGACTGCTTGTTCTGTTTCTATAAAAGCTGGAGAATTAAGAAAGAGAAAGAAGTTTGTGCCATCAAGGAATTTTTAAACTGCAGACAGTGCTAGGGGACATGTACCATCCATTGCCAATGGAAAAATAACTGGGTATCTGGAAAACTGTATTTAAAAGGGTGGTGGGTGGGGGAACAATTGGGAAAACAAAAATAATCCAGAAGATTTTGCGCAGATAGGTTTTATTGATCTGACAGCTAACAACAGAAAACAGTAAAAAAAAAACTAGGAAGGTAAGCTTAATGAGAAGAAAAAATAGACTTTTCTTCATTTTACGGCTACTTCGCCAACTCCCTTGTTCTGACATGTATTTATTTCTAAAAGTTAACAATGTCTATCTTCCACACACACAAAAAAACCCTGCAATTACAATTTCCTAGAAAACAGACCCTAGCTTTATAGTTCTGACCTTTGTTCCTAATTTTCTTGAAGCTGATTGTAGGACCCAATAGCCCAAGTAAAGCATTCTGATGTTCAGAAGCAAACCAGAATATTACAGGAACATTTACAGTACTGTAATAAACATAATCACACGCATGTAAGTGTGCAAGCAAGTATTACTGTGGGTTTCACAATTTCCAGTTGTCATTTGTACACTGAGTTCTTGCCTCTAAATAGACAAAGTATTAAGTATTTCGTGGGACCCTTGTAATACTTTGGAAAATGCAAGCCACTACAGATCTGAATTCTCTGCAACAAAGCAGTCCTTGGAGATCAGAAAAAAAGGAAGATACAGTATGTCTTGGAGTAGCTTAGCATTAGTGACTACAGTATTCTGCATAAAACCTGCACAAATATCATATCTGATGTTAGATGCAGGTATACTGATGAAGCTCACTTCCTAGGTCCTGAGTAACTGCCCTGCTCTTTAGTTTTTTTCTAAGCTGAAAATCATGATCATGGTATCTCCCCTGCCAGGTAAGAATTCATCTAAGCTTTCAACACCTAATTTACAGTTATCAGAGAGGCATCCTAACAGTTACTACCAAAAAGAAAAGGTGTCCAAATTGTCCTCCATAGAAACCTTGACTCAAGTTAAAAGCTGGAAACATCTTAAAACATAACCCACCTCCCAAAAAATCAATAATCAGCAAGGAAGAAGAGGTGGGTATGAAGCTAGAATAACATCACATTTTTTTTTTAATAATTACAGGTTTCAGCTTTTAAGTTCAAAAACCACCAGATACCACCAGTCTGTTGAGATAAGCCTTTCTGAAATGTCTAGGGGTCCGACACCCCCCCCCAAAAAAAAAAAGATTTTGAGAAGCAAAGTCTAACAGCTGCAAATGCAAACACAGCAATTTTTTAAAGAGAGGAATAAGCCTTTTAATTAATGAGAAAAAGACTCTGGCTGCCTTTTCTTGTGAATTATGTACCAATTTCTTGTGCCACTTAAACATGCTGCATCTGTTTCTGGGGGTGGGGAGAAGAAACTTGTTAGAAGAAAGCTTTATGACTCTATTGTGGACAGGACTGGAATTGAATGTTGGAGTAAAGGACTGTTTCTGTTCCACGCACTGCATGAAGTAACATAATTGCAACAGTCTTCAAAGTCATATGCAAGGAGTAATTGGAAAACTCTACCCCATTTCCCCAGGGAGGACTGCATGAAAAGCAAAACTGAAAAGGTTCCTCAGTATTGGCCTCGTACTATGGGGCCCCCCATTTGGTTTGATTTGTTGTAGTTTGATTGTTTTGGTCCAGGCTGCCTGTGAGGTGGTATGTTTTTATTGTTTTGTATTTGTAAGCCATCCAGAGTCTATGGGAGTGGGTGGCTGTAAGAAACATAAAATAATAATAATCAGTGTGCTGAGGACTACAGCCTACATAATTCATTTCCAATCTTTTCCTATGGGATACGTCAAATGCCTGGAGAGCGAGGAAAAGCTGAAGGGAGCCACGGCGGCTTTTCACACATTACTTGCGCAAAAGCTTTTGTTGCTCCGCTGGAAGAGAGCATATGGCCCAAACCTCCGAGAAATGTAATGCATGCCTAATACTGTATAATGCAACAGGGTGAATAAAAGGAAAGCTCCAATAGAAGAGAATGTCTGTAGCTCAGGGTTGAACTGTGGCGTCCTTAGTGCTCGCTGAGCTTGGCGGTTTGCTTGCAGATGTTTCATTACCCAACTACTGTAGCTAACATCGTGTTACCTAGCCGGGTAATGAAACGTCTGCAAGCAAACCACCAAGCTCAGTGAGCACCAAGGACTACAAAAGGAAAGCTTTTATGAATTTTTATGAATGAAGAGAGAGAAAGGTTCTAGAACTTAAAAGGAACTTTAGTCTTCTATCAGCCTGGTTTTAATTTTTTTTTTCATTTTCACATCTAGAGAGCCAGTTAGCTGTAGTGGTGAAGGCACTGGCCTAGAAAGCAAGAGACTATGGCTACCCTAACCCTAACCCTTAGGCAGGAAAGCCAGTTGAGTGACTCTGGGCCAGTCGCTGAACTTACACTTTGCTAGCAACAAACAGAAAAGTAAAACATCCAGAAAGTTTTAGACCCCATTCCTATTCTGGCCCTTAGATTACATCTTCAGTGGTACCTTAAAGTGATGATAAGATTCACTTCGGCACATTTCACACATATTTACCAATACATAACATTATATAGCTAATTTTGCACTAATTTACATTATTTAAGAGTTTAATAAATTGCCACCAACCAGACCGTTCTCATATGAATTTTAAGTTTTGAATTATTTAATATTCTTTTCATACTTAATACAAGGTGTAATGCATGGATGATATCCAGACTATCTACCTAATAATTCTCACCTGCTCTACTTGCATCCAAAATCTGCTCTGGAAGGTTGGGAGATCCTACAGAACAGGCCGGGGGATTTTTTTTTCTTTTCCGTGTCAGAAGCACCGAGGCGCTTCTGTAGTGAAAGGATTTGCCGGTGACATCACTGTTGCCTGGGGGACGCCCGAGGAGGCTCCTTTCATGTCCCTGTGATTTTTCCCACCGAAGTGGTACCTATTTATCTAATTGCATTTGCATGCTTTTGAACTGCTAGATTGGCAGGAGCTGGGACAAAGGCCGGTGGATGTAAGGCAGGAAAGGGAAATTCCATTGGGCAAGCAAAAATCCATTTGCGTGATACTAAATGAATGCTACATTTCCTAACAGAGTGCTGTTTGCTTTCTGGTCAATTATGACCTAATTGTGCTGAACCTCCTAGAGACAAAAAGCAGCAATTTCACTTGTTTAAACCTGGCTCTTCTCCAAGTCCCCTATAAAGCAATGGTAAATACAGCTTTTAGAATAAAATAAGGTAACTAGTTGAAATGAACTGCTGTTATCCTGTTGCAGAAGGGTTCTCCAAAAAGCTCCCCAGGTTCTTCTCAACCCAAGCTATTCTTAGTCACCAAATGTTGGGGGCACCTCTTAAGTACAGCTGAGCGTAAAAGCAGTGTAGATCCTAGGGAGGGGCTGAATGCAGGAAAATACACTGCTGGTTGATAGAAAGTTTAGGTCCCTACCCATCCATCTATAATCCTGCCTGAGAAACTCATATCTCATTTTATATGCATCTGGCTGCAGTTCTGCTTGGATATGCATATACTTAGGATTGAGTGGATCAGCCCCTGCAACAGGAAGTCCTCGTCCCCCGACCCAATCCAACTGCTCATAGACAATAGCAGATTGCAACATCCCAGCTAAAAGAACATCACCTTTTAGAAAAGAGGATTCTACCTACAAAACCTCAGTTTCTAATCAGAGAGAGAACCCGGTTATAAAATCACCACTACAAAATCATTTATGTAGCTCTCCATCCAGAACCACATTTTTTTTAATCCGTTCAATTGTGTCCGATTCTCGGAGACTGCCTGGACAAGTCCCTGCGGTTTTCTTGGCAAGGTTTTTCAGAAGCGGTTTGGCATTGCCTCCTTCCTAGGGCTGAAAGTGACTGGCCGAAGGTCACCCAGCTGGCTTCGTGCCTAAGGCGGGACTAGAACTCACGGTCTCCCAGTTTCTAGCCTGGTGCCTTAACCACTAGACCAGACTGGCTCTCTAGAACCACCACAAGTATATATAATAACTATAGCTTGGTCAGGATGATAATGTCCTCATGGCTATGGCTCATACTGGTTGGAAATTATGGGGCGTTTATGCAACATATCTGGATGGCACCAAGATGTATCAAGTTGTATGCCATGAACAAATTGTATAACATTACAGTTCTGAAGGAAAGGGGAGTCCAAAGAATATCAAGCAGATACTTATTCTGCCTTTCTCACTGAAGCTATTGCCAGCTAACTTTTTGCAAAATCCCGTTTTTCTCACAGAAAAACCCTGAGGGCAATAAAGTCACTTTCCACCACTTCTTTTAATGAATGGATGCATATTTATATTCAAATCCATGTATTTCCATTTATCACATCACACAATACAGCTGTTATCACAAACTTTTATTCTGTGAACAGCTTTTCCCATTTAAAAAAGTTTAAACTTGCTACAGAACTCTTAAATCAAATTAGAAAACCAAATCATATTTTGTCCCAGAATGGTGGAGCAATGGGAACACTTACAACCAGTGCAAAGGCAGCCATTGTACACCAAGCCCTTCTCCAGTCTGGTCTCCTTGAAACTGCAGGACCTAGAATTTCTAGGCAACCTGAGTTGACTGAAGTGTCTAGAACAGTGTTTCTCACCTTAGCAACTTTAAGATGTCTGGACTTCAACTCCCAGAATTCTATGCTGGTTACACTGGCTGGGGAATTCTGGGAGTTGAAGTCCAGACATCTGAAAGTTGCTAAGGTTGAGAAACACCTGTCTGGAAGATGCAGTCTTACCACCTTTGAAGGACGCCAGTTTGAAAAAGATGGGTACAGCCTGTTCTCCCCACTATTCACTGTATTTATTTGAAATCAATGTTATCACCATACATTAGATCAAAGTTTTTTGAACTTTCAAGTGCATGTTATGGTCATTCTCAAAAAGAAAATGGCTGCCAAGTACAGGATATCAGGTAAGTACATACAAACTAGGTGAAGTTGCTACACCACTTCCTCTAGCTCACTACCACCTCAGGGTGCCTTAATTGTTTTTCTGGGTATACAGGCACACATCCAAAGCAAGCACTGGATTGTAGCCACTCTCTCCAATCCATTCACTGAAGGAAAATACAAAATCTGTACATTGTTTTCCAAGAATGACTTGGAGTTCAATGCGGAGCTAGAGGCACTGTAAGAAATATAAATTATGCATGCAAGCTTCAGGTTTTTGTTCTATAGTGTTTTTG
This sequence comes from Charina bottae, assembly GCA_023362775.1. Lineage (NCBI taxonomy): Eukaryota > Metazoa > Chordata > Lepidosauria > Squamata > Charinaidae > Charina > Charina bottae. Next base: position 193,337,590 of record JALMGJ010000003.1, read on the forward strand.
AATTATGATTTTAAAATCATTCTAATATCCACAACCACTTACTTCAAACACATTTTCTTAAGCATATGGATAGTCATTTAAGGTATTTTCATAAAAGTTTTTAGTACATATATGAATACCCTTTTCTCCCAAATGTCCCAAATACAGAAAAAAACAAATCAATTTCTCTTCTCATTCCCTCCCCCATTTATAAGTATAATATTTAACATGATTGTGTAAATGATTGCTGGATAATGACTCAATCACAATCTCAGATGTCAGAACATCCTTTTTATTATTTTTGCTGCACCTTCATGCTTTCCCTTAAGACTTGAGAATACACATTTTTCTATTTAACTTGAACAGCCTGATATTAATAATTTGAAAATCTAGGGGCACCCTCAAGTGTTCAAATATAGCAATTGCAGCTTTTGTAGCATTTTAGAGACAACTCTTCAACCTAAAGTTTTCATCTTGGCATAAAAAATATTTTGCCCAAGTTAACGTTATATATATATAATATATATATCCCATTTCCTAGAGTATGAATCTTTATCATTGGCATCTATCATAATCCATACATATGTGTACCTATAATTATCTCCATGGAACTACCCATATATTTATGGTATCTACATTATGTAATGGCTAAGAAGGTTTAGCAGTTAGGCAACCTGGTGCCCTGAAAATATTTTGGACTGACATCAGTCCCAGCTTACATGGCCAGTGATAAGAGACTGTAGGAGTTACAGCATTACATGGTTATTTCTCAGAAGTTCCCACTACTTCCGCTTTGTTTATTAAGTCTTTTCTGTTAGTTAGGACCAAGTCAAGGATAGTCAATCCCCTTCTGACTTCCTACACTGGCTGAAGGAGAAAGTTGTCAACACCACAGCTCAGGAATTTCCTTGAAGGACCATGCTTGGCAGAGATACCCAACAGATGGTGGGGCTAACTAAATTCCCCATTATTATTCCTTCAGGCTTCTTGTGCTTTTGGAAACTATCCAAATCTTCCTGCCTGGAGAGTTGGAAGTGGACACTAACAACAGTGCTGCTTGCATTCCCTCTTCCACATATTTTAACTATGATGCTCTCAACAGTGTCATCAAGTCCATTCCCATGGATTTCTGTGCAAATGTCAATATTTTTACAATGCAGTGTAACTCCTTCTCCTTTTCTATTGCTAATTTATTTATTTATTATTTATTAATCAAATTTATCACCGCCCATCTCTACCGCAGTAGACTCTGGGCGGTTTACAACAAAATATTAAAATTAAAAAACCTATAAATCATTAAAATACAATATCATAATAAAATGTTCTAATGTTCTTCTTGAACAAGTTGTCTCTCTCAATTATTGTATTCAGAACATGAGTCATCCTAGCAGGTCTCAGCTATACCTTTAAATCATTTGGTGCCCTATAACAAAAGTTCAAGTTCATTCCATTTAATTCCCATAATCCAACCTTGAGTATCTAGATCAGAGCTTTCCAAACTTTTCATGTTGGTGACACTCTTTTTAGACATGCATCATTTCGCGACACACTCTTACAGCAAGGCATCATTTCGCGACACACTCTTACAGCAGGGCACAAGGCAGGCACTAGGACCTGCATGGAATCCTGGCAGGGCAGGTTTGGAGGCAGCAGCAGCCGCGACACACCCAGACACTGCAGCCGACACACTAACGTGTCCCGACAGAGTGTTTGGAAAGCTCTGATCTAGATAATGAAGGCAGTGAATTTCATAAATGCTTTTCCTGATTTTCCACTGAGTGGTTTAATAGGTTCTAGTATCGTTATTTCCACTCACCCCTGTAGCACATGAGTTCTTATTTATAGGTTTGCTTCACCAGCCCCAAGATTCAATGTAAAGTCCTCCTGATCAAGTTTCACATGCTTTGGCCAAACACATTCTTCCAGTCTTTCTGAATACAGTACATGTTGGGCCAGTAGTCATTCAGGTCTGCATGATCCCAGAATCCCAATCTCTTCTTTTGAATCATTGCTCTAACCCAGTGTTTTTCAAACTTGGGAGCTGAAGTCCACATATCTTAAAGTTGCCAAGTTTGAGAAATACTGCTCTAACCAGTCATTTGCAAAATTCTTCTTTCCCTCTCCATCATCTTTCATGAATTAAAAAATGTATGAAAATACCTACTGAGCTCCCAAATTCTTCAGTTTCCTTCATAGATCTTCACAGTCCAAGATGATATGGAACAGGAAGGGATACCTGTCAATGGGCTTAATGAGTCACAGCAATTTTCCCTCATCCTTGGCTCTGCTCCCGATTGATTGATTGATTGATTGATTGGATTTATCACCGCCCAACTCCCCCAAGGGGAGTTTGCACTTCATGAGTCAGTGAGTCCAGACTGCACATATTTGTTCCTCATAGTAAGGAGTCATCAGCCACCACAAATGTCCTCTTTGTTTTCTTGTAGACAGCAATTGCGTCCCCCTGCTGTCCAACTTCTCATCTCCTGCCTAGCCCACTCTCTTGTTTCTTCCTTGGAGACTCACAAACTGTTCCTTCTGTGAGAACCTATTACAGGCATACGTTTTATTGCACTTCACTTTATTGCGCTTTGCAGATATTGAGGTTTTTTTACAAATTGAAGGCTTGTGGCAACCCTGTGCCAAGCAAGTCTATTGGCGCCATTTTTCCAACAGATTAGCATTTTTTAGCAATAAAGTATTTTTTAATTAAGGTATGTACATTGTTTTTTTAGACATAATGCTGTTGCACACTTAATAGACTACAGTATAGTGTAAACATAACTTTTATATATACTGGGAAACCAAAAAATTCATGTGACTCATTTTTATTGAGATATTAGCTTTATTGCAGTGGTCTGGAACCGAACCAGCAATATCTCCGAGGTATGCCTGTACTGAGTTCCAACAGTGCAGAGTATCTTCTATATCTCTTGTGTTTGTCACTTTTGTCTGTGGGCTTGCTGCTTTGTTTGATTCTCTTTCTTATGGATAACTATTTTCTCTATCAGTTCCTGTTGTGCCTCTTTTGTTTAAGTTTAATAAATCTTCATCAGTCATGACTGCATAATCATACAGTATCTGTTCTTTTCCACTTCTGTTTCTTAACCAAGAGAAATGCTTTTAGCTCTTCCTGTTACCTTGTTAGATTCCTAGGTTAGCCATGTACACAATATTTATTTGTCATATTTATATCCTGCCCATCTCCCCCACAAGGAGGGACCCTGGACTCTGAATATCAATTCAGAGGGAAAATTAATTAGGGACTTCATTCTTGAACTCCCCTGCTATAGCCAATGGCTATGGCCATCTCTTTTATAGGAACTAGTAAAGACTGTAATAGCTGTGATAACACTTGTACATGTGGCATCTTACTTTAACACTATTAGTTCTAAGACTAATATAAATTACTCCTATGATGTTTCATCCTCCTTAGTCTAGATGGATAGACTGAATATTATCACTGATCCAATATAACATTTTACTTATATAGCTGAAGTTTCAGGAAAAAAAGATAAGGAGCAACATGTTAAGGCAGGGTACCCAATCACAGCCCACTCCAAAAGTAAATTTCCAGCCTGAATAATCAATAGACAATGTCATTGGTGATTTGGGGAGATCTAGTTCTAAGTACTTCTAACTTGGGAACACTAAAAGAGAAGAGGTTTTTATTCCATTCCCTTTTTAAATCATCTTTTTCTTTGTCCAGTTTCAGGATGCAAGCTTCATGAAATTAAAAGCTAGAATGAAACCTCAAAGAACTGCCTGCTCAGCAAAATCACAGCACTGGATACCAAAGACAAAAAAGTTATCCTGTAATCGAAAGAGTCCTAGCTCAACTTAATGGTACTCCGTTAGAAGATCATAATTCTGTTACATAATGTTTAAACTGGCTTCCTTCAAAGCAGTAAGGAAGAATGGAAAGCACAATAGTTAAAGAGAAAGACTGGATTCTGTCATCATAATTAATGAAAGTAGGACCCTGCAAAATAGGGCAACAGTACTGAAATATTCATATACTCATGGCTTGTACCAACCAATTAAGGTATTCATATTTAATCTTGTATTTTTAAATGAGATTCCTCTTTAGGCAGACAAACTCTTACATTAATCTATGCAAAATGATAATTAGATTAACATTCATAATTGGAAACTGGCTGGTAATTTCACCAGATGGGAAGGAAGAACAAAAGGACATTGCTACAGGAAGTGAGGGGCAGTGAAATTTCAAATATAGGAAGAGCTAGAAGAAGCCACCTGGCTGATTATAAATAAGAATGGCTTTTTCTCAAAAAAAAAAAAGTTGTTAGCAAAATACCATCCTTACCATTTCGATTCGGCATCTATGTACATAACCTGAGCTGATAAGAGCAACAGTAATTTTCTCCCCAGCGGAACATAACTGCCTAGGGTCCCTCCTTGGGAGGGAGATGGGCGGGATATAAGTATGATAAATAAAAACATGCAGTAATATTTTATAATAAATCATATTAGAGGAATTATTAGAAAAATAATTTTCCAACAATTCTTAGGAAAAAAAAGAGACCAAAAAATAATACCACTAAAGTTATAATAATGGATGTTACAGATGCTGAAGCTGAAGCTCAAATACTTTGGCCACCTAATGCGAAGAGAGGACTCCCTGGAAAAGACCCTGATGCTGGGAAAGACTGAAGGCAAAAGGAGAAGGGGACGGCAGAGGATGAGATGGTTAGATAGCATCACTGATGTAATGAACATGAATTTGAGTAAACTCCGAGAGACAGTGGAGGACAGGAAGGCCTGGTGTGCTATGGTCCATGAGGTCACGAAGAGTCGGACACGACTAAACGACTGAACAACAACAACAATATGCCAGAGCAATATAACAAATGCTTGGGGTCAAAAACTATTGTGCTAAGTTGGCAGTAGCCAAATTGATGAAGCATATAAGTTAGCTCTGAAAACAGAAATCATCAGGAAAGTTCATCATTTATATTAAGGTTGGACATGAAAAGAGAATATGTGTTTTGTTTCAAATCCAGAACAAAAGCATTGTATTTCAGAGCTTCTGACAAAATGTTCCAGGTGGGCTGCAGTTCAGTAGAACTGTACCCCAAAATATTTTTGTTTATTCTGGGTTTCAGCCAAAATCCTCAGGCAAAGAGAACAAGGCCGGTACACCTCACCCCTCCCTCTCCTCCTCTGCATGGCCTGGGTGACAGCCCACCCACTGATTTTCCTAACACCTCCTTTTCCCTTTCTCCCCTTAGCTACCAATGTCCTTGGGTTCAAGTGCAGCATATCACCAGCCATCTGCCTCCCATCTTCCTAGCACTTTTCCCCCCTTATCTCCAGTCAGCCACTTTGTGCCACTGTTAATGCCCTTGGCATGTTTCCTCTCTCCCCCAACCCCCAAAAACACACATTGTTCAATTTGTGTACAGCCCAAATTTGTGAGTCTCAGTTTAGATGTAAACCACCCAAAAGTGGCTGTTCTGTGTATGGAACGGGTTTGTGCAGGGAATTCAAGAGGTGCTTTGAAATGTGCGGGAGTGCAGACAAAGCCCTTCTCTTTGGATCATTAAAGCAGCCACATCCTTTGCATGGCTCATATGTGAGGCTGTTTTGAAAGTTGTTCCTGGCTGCTACTGCATGACTGAGAAAAAAGTGGGTGTGCATGCACATGCAGACCCAGCCAGAAGCAGATTTCAAATCAGCCATGCATGCAAAAGTGCAGTTGTTTTAACAATATGAAGGGAGGAGCTTTGTTTGCACTCCCACATATTGTGAAGCACCTCTTTACACACTTCTATTATGTACAGATCACAAACCCAAGCTGAAGCAGGGGGCATCTTTTGATGACAAAATCATTACCAGATTTGAAATTCCCCAAAATATTTACTACTGGAAAAATGTTATTTATCAGTATTATTGCCATTTTTAATATCGTGATAACAATCCTAAAGTGGAATGCAAAACAGTAAACAGAAAAACTATAGCAGGAAAAATCAAACTAGCAAAACCATAAAAAGATAGTAACTTCAGAGCATGATGACAACAAAAACAAGAGATATGGCAGCAAGTCCATGTTCTCCATTCAGATAAAAGGAACTTAACTTTAAAAAATAAGGACTTGACATAGCAGCTACCTAAGTTAACAGCTTCCAGCCTTGATGCTATCATCTCAGCCACTGGCAGCTGCTGAGTGAGGATTAAGAGAGACACTATTCAGCATCTGGGGACTTGAAGTTGGAAGCCATTTAAGAAGCTAGTTGGGGACAGAGCAGAGCTTTATTAGAGCAAACATGTTTAGCCATCAAACGAAAAAATTACTAAACCATTATAGCATTAATACGTAACAACTCTCTATCTGCTGACAACTCTACAGTAAAAAGTTTGTGCACTGTCCCTAGATTTAGAGAAAGATTTTTTTAAGATAACACATTGAATGTTATTTAATTGAATGTTGAATCTTCTATTCTTATTAGAGAAATTAAAATGATTAAGACCAACAATCCATCATGGCTTTTTAATTAGCTCTGCAAATAAACCAAAGGCTTAATATGAATAATAATTTGCACTGGAATCCATTTTTATTTATTGTTTTTGCATAGATAGCCTGACCAACACTTTGTTTCTATTTGAAAGGCTGATAGCTACTGCCTGGCAAACAATTAGACAGGTTTCTGAATAAAGCATTTAGGTAAAAGCTTTGTACTGCTTTTCTTGGTAGTGATGATGGGGACAATTAAGGACACTAAGTAGTTTTCTGGATTGCTGACAAATAAGATAAAGGAGGAGCCCAGACAACTAAGGGAAGTGGCTCGGTTTCTGATCTGAAATCAATGCCAAATGACTACTCCAAATCATTTACCAGTTTTACTGTCCTTCGATTTATATAAACCAATATTCTATAGTTCTGAGCGCTCCTGATTGGTTGGACTACAACTCCCAAAACTCTGAGCCCATGTGGCCATTAGAAGTTACTATCAGGAAAGTACCATGTATTGTCTCATATGTTGTCCCAAAACCCCTCCAGAAGAGCTACATTTCAAAATGTCACTTCTTGTGGGCATCTTTTTCATCAATAATTCACCATATGTTGTCCCAAAACCCCTCCAGAAGAGCTACATTTCAAAACGTCACTTCTTGTGGGCATCTTTTTCATCAATAATTCACCATATGTTGTCCCAAAACCCCTCCAGAAGAGCTCCGTATCCAGTTTCTTCCACATGGCACATAATGTTGGGGAAAGATGAGTCTCCAATGGCATCACTTTTCCATCACTGAAAAACAGTGCTTTCAGCTACGGCCTCCTAACCTCCCCAAAATGGGGGACAACCAGCTGCTTCTTCTGGCATGAATGGAGTAGTTGGCAAACTCTAGTGGGGAGAGGTGGTCCTGCCACACAACACTTGATATGTTAAGACCAGCACCTTAAGCCTCACATAGAAGCTAACAGCTAACCAATGCAGGGCCCACCGAACAAGTGTAATATGAGCCCAAGAATCCACACCCTGGACTATCAGAACCTGGAGCGCTGTATTCTGCATCAAATGAAACTTCCAAGTGGTCTTTAAAGGCAGAGCATGTTGCAGTATTTTAACTGGTTGATGATGAGGGTGTGAGCCATTGTAGTCACCCTGTAGGCAAGGCCACCCTGGCCATCCTAATCCAGCAGGAGCCGCAAGTCCAGGAGGACCCCCAAGTTGTAGACCTGCTCCTGCAATCTCAACTAGAGACAAGATAGGGGGCATACAGGATCCCTAATGTATAAACAGTAGCTCCATTTTGCTAGGATTTAGTTTAAACCTGTTTTCTCCCACCCAGACCCACACAGCCTCCAGGCACTGAGACAGGACATCAACAGCATCTCCAGCTCGGCTTGGAACCTTCATGTACAGTTGAACATCATCAGCCTATTGATGATACCAGACCCCAAACGTCCAGACGATCTGCCCCAGTGGCTTCATGTAGATGTCCAATTTTTGTACATTGGACTGGTGAAATTTACTACCGGCTAATCAGGTGAACCAAAGAACATAAAACAATGCAGCAATGATTTAAAATTATTGGTGAAAAAGATGCCACAAGAAATGACATTTTGAAATAAATAAATAGCATACTTAAACTGAAGCACACTAAGAAAGCATTATTTCCATAATCTTCATTTTTCATGCACTCTTCAGTAGGATTCAGTAAAGGCAGGTTCACTAACAACATGAGACAAACACTAAACTTTAATATATGCATGTTTGGGCTCTAAAGTGAAAAATTAGTGCTGGAGAGGGAAGTAACTAAGTTAGCTCACTAAGCAACTTACATAGTGCTTATAACCCTTACTCTTCCAATATGGAACCTGGAGTATATTTGATATTTGACAACAGCCATACCACAGAGTTAATATGTACATTTTAATATGATTATCCAAAGATTATCTGAAGATAATCATCTTAATATTTAATCATTTGATTTAATTAATATTTAATCATTTAACATGATTATCTGAAGATATGAACATCTGAAGATGAGAGCCAGTTTGTTTAAGGCATCAGACTAGAAACTGGGAGACCGTGAGTTCTAGTCCCACCTTAGGCACAAAGCCAGCTGGGTGACCTTGGGCCAGTCACTCTCTCTCAGCCCTAGGAAGGAGGCAATGGCAAACCACTTCCGAAAAACCTTGCCAAGAAAACTGCAGGGACTTGTCCAGGCAGTCTCCAAGAATCAGACACGATTGAACAGATTTAAAAAAAAAAAAATCTGAAGATGACAATAACCATTTAAGATTTACCATTCACAGTCTCCACACAACAATTTCTAAAATGCTCGACTGACTGGGAAAACAACACTCCAACCTAGGGAAAGCACAGTTTATATATCTTCATTTAAGTAAAGAAATTACAGAAAACTAAACCATTGGAATCCTTGATAGGAATGGGGAGGCCCAGGCTCTGGTCCTCACTTAGGTACCAAAGCCACCTGGGTAGCTTTGGGCCAGTTCTCATCCCTAGACTGGGAAGTCAAGAAATATCTATCCATCAGTCCGCAATGCACCACTGTGATAGATTAGCCCATAACCTTCAAATGAGGCTTTCATCCTGCAGTGCATTGATTCATATAATACATACACTTGTGCACTCATACATGCAAGTATTTTAAAATGTTTCTGAATATTGTGTGCATGTGTATCTGAAGCTGAATAACCTGGTTATGGAACACTACTCACACAATCCCACTTGATTTTCACAAATCTCTGAGTGAAACAATCACCATGAACAAAGTAAACCTAAGACGGTAAATCTTATGACGTTAAATTTGGTCATGGGAGCCAACGGGGAAAAATTGTTTAAGGGACATAATATGTGAAACACAAAAGGAGCAAAACTGAATGCACCTTCTCCCTCAGCATTAAAACCAAAAAGGAAGACGTATGTTGCTGTTAGGAAGATGTAGCACAGGTAGTTTCTTCTTAGAAATGACAAGCATGCATTCATTTCTAACATAGCAAAAACCACACAATAAAATAAAGCCCAAACAAAAACAGAAAAGCAGTGGAGAACAGATGGTGTTCCAATAGCAACCTCATGCAACGTGGGCTGTTGAAGTACCTACCCAGAAAGGTTCTCTTGGGAGCTGTTTTGATTTCTTCATCCTTACTATCTGCAGCTATATTAAAATATTGAAGAGAAAGCAAAGACAAAACAAAGTGGTTTGACTCCTCATAGTAGCAAGCTCTGAAATTGCTTTCAAATTAGCTCAGAGTTAATATATCTTGGTGGTAGTCATCATGCTAGAACGCTAATCGAAAAAACTATTTGCTGGATTCTGAAATTAGGCATCATGGATTCATATTGTGCTCCCCAAAATTTAGAAAAATAAAAGAAACATTTATTTAGATAACATAATGCACAAGAACCATAGCTTAAGCAAATATTTAATGCACAGATCAGTATCAAGCAGTTACTCTATTTTACACATTACATTTTAACACTAAGAGGAATGTGAAAAAAGTTAATTTAAGCAAAGCTTTAGCTTAGCTAAATCAAAACAGCATGAAAGAGTTCATCTCAGAATTTTGATAAATGATGCTTTACAATCCAGCCAATAATTCAAGAGATAAATATGTACAACAACCTTGTGTTCAATGTCTATAATTGAATTACAATATGAATAACAAAGAAACCCTTAAGTAAGTTATATTCATTTATCCAAAGTGGTACAAAACTACAAAACCAGCAATCACTTTCATTCTTTGGACACGATATCTACTCTTTGTTAAAAACAACAACTAAATTTTGTTCAAAATAATTCTGCTCTAAATTTTGCAAATCAAGAAACTTTATATATGATGGATGAAACAAAATCAATAAATGCCTTCGGTCACCACATATATGTATCTCTTACACATACACATACACTCTCACATACACAAATTCATTTTCCTTTTGAAGCAAAGATAAGAATAAAAAGCATCAATTCAAAACAAAAAGCCAATAATGCAAACTATCAGAACAAGTGTTTAGATATTTCAGACCACTTGAATTACAATATGAATAGAACTCAATGTTTTAAATCATACAAGAACACGAGGAGAAAAAAATTCTCAATTTCTCAAAGCCAACTGTCCAATCAGAAAGGGCAAAATATGAACTTAGGAGAATTAACAAGGGGAGGGAGGAAGTCTGCATTCTTTGTATTGCCGTATCTCAGTGTTTTTCAAACTATTATACAGAATTATACAGAAATTATACAGAATCACTACACAATTATTTCAACCAACCTGAAAAGGAACGTCGTTTTATATTCAACTCATTTGCCACACGTACTTCAGTGCACAGTTTCAGCATCAGTAACATTGTGACTATCATTATAATGCTTTGCAATAGTAAGGGTGACTCAAAATGTCTCCCAAACCTAAAAGAAGAAAAAGAGACATCAAGTGGTTAAACAGCCAGAATCTTAATAGTTGAAATATAAACTGTCAGTGCTAAAAAAAAAAAAAGCACCACTTTCATAAAGCAAAAGTTCCAAAATGGATATAAATTAATTTATTGATATTCAACTTCTGCCAAGGGTCAGCCATCATCTTAATTCTAGGTAGGGAACGAGCATATAAATCTGTAGCTAGGGAATCTTTTGACAAAGTCACATGGGATGCCAAATAAACCACACTAGGCAATTATAGAAAAATGTAACAAAATATGGAGGGAGAGTAACCTTTTTTCCTGAGTTTCCTAACCTTACATAGTGGAGAGGACATTATAAAATAGTGGTACTGGAGATTCTTAACTTTAAATACAGAATTTTTGCCAATGAACTTAACCCTACTGTACATAGAAGTAAATTCAGTTTCTCCCAGTGAAACCACTAGAGGGTGATCTATTCTCCTCTTAAGCTTTTACAAATCATTAATAAAATCATACACATGTAACAACTTCACAAAACATATTCAAAACATCCTGAATTAAAACATAATATCCATATTTACCCTCATTTTTTAAAAAAACTCAAGTGAAAATATGTGATATCCATTTGAACTATAGCAGATGTGACAAACTGGGCTTCCTTCTTCACCAATTTTAATTACCTTAACTTTATAGGTGATTAACAAGGCATGTGTTCAGACAGTCCAAAAATAAAAGTATAATTGGTAACTAAGAAATGCAACTTAAAGAATATTGGAGACTAACAGCATACAAAGCAATAAAAGACTCACTTGGTATTTAACAGCTGCGCTTGGGAGTTTGCTGATAAATATACAGATCTTAACTTTTTATGGGTCATTCAGTTTGGGGAGACAAAGTGAGTTCCAGGAAAGGCAGTGGTGAATTTAGCATCCTGGCTTATTGCCACAGCAAAAGGAGGAAGTTGACAAAATGTAGCACTTTCACACACATGCATGCACATGTCCTAAAGGCAAGCACGTTTTGCACTGCTCCCCATAGGCATATAAAATAGAATAGGGAGAACAGGCAGAGACAACAAGGAGGTTTCTGGACGAAACATCCATTTCACTTTGCATCACTGGGCTGTTCGGGCTGTCCAGGGTTTGCTGGAAGCTGGTGCAGCTTCTTGGGATAAAAAGACAAAGAGCAAAAAGAAGAGTTGTTGTTCTCTGGACAAAAACAAAAGGGAAAGAGAGAAAGCAAGGAAAGAGAGTTTTCTCAGTTGAGCAGAAACCTGTTCTCTTCCGACAGGCTGAATGGTTGAGAGCATTGGGGAGGGGAGATTTTAGCAAAATAAAAACAACAAAATAAGGAATTGGGAAATCATCAAGGAGTCGTCACCCAGAAAGATTCTTTTACTTCTCGTTTCCTGGACGGATGAGAGAGGGGAAAGGGAGGAGATTCTTTAGTATCATGATCTGTGATGAACAGGATATTTTCCGTTACTATTCTAACAAAAATATTCATTGAAATTTCTGGGTTTAGCAACAGCAGCAAGGCATAACCAACTTCACCACTGGAATCACAGATCGTACCAATGGCTCAAGATTTGCTGTTTCCTTCACATATAACACCAGCACGTTTTAATTATAAGGGTTATGCTTGTGTATAAAAATTTATCTAACCTACTCTTCTCTTTAGGAAAGTTTGAAGCAGCCGGGTCATGCCTGGCCCCTCCCCCCCGTGTCCCTTGCTTTTGGACATCTTCAATTTCACAAGTATTAATCAGACAATGGGAAGCATGAAGAGAATTCAGGGGGAGTGCTTACAGAAGCTCAGGTATGTACATTGGGACCATCTTGCCTGAGTTTTAAGGGCTTCTCCAAGTGCTCATGATGAAACAGAATCTTTCCTTTCAACTACAGGCTATCTGGCTACCTTTATTCAACATATGTGAGAGCTTCCTTTGTTGTTGACACATGGGTATTATGCAATAATATCCAGCAGACGAAAGCTGTCCCAACTCTTCCTGTATTTGGGCCAAATATTACCCCAATAGGGTGAAATCCAACAAAGAAAAGCTAGCTGTAGCCAAGAAATATTTCCCACCAAAAAGAATCAGAAACTATTTTTACTTGGGCTATGATTGATTAGTATGATCAATTTCTAATACTGCCTCAATTTTTAATTCTTGAGTATCTCTTGCTGTAAGATGAGAAAGAGGAGACTTTAAGGGCAGATTGAGGACTGTATATAAATGGTATTCCCTGTGACATGCATGGAAGCAAAAGTTGGTCTTTGAAGCAGCAGGATAGAAAGACTATTGATGTTTTTGAACTTCGGTGTTGGAAAAGACTCCTGAGAATACCATGGACAGCCAAGAAAAATGGATCATCAAACAAATCAACTCAGATTTCTCACTCGAAGCATAAATGGCTCAAATTATCATACTTCGGGCACATTATGTGAAGACTTAGCTCTCTCAAGAAGGCTCTAATGCTGGGAAAGGTAAAAGGAAAAAGAAGAAGAGGATGACCAGTAGCAAGTTGGATGGACTCAGTTACACTGGCAATGGGTGCACCATTGGAAGACCTGAAGGACCAGGTTAGGGACAGATCATCATGGAGAATATGTATGTGGTTGCTAAGAGTTGACACCAACTTGATGACACATAATCTATTGATTAATGAGTATATTAAGTACTGAAATGAAAGGAGGAAAGATTATCCTACTACATATTATTATTAATATGAAATTATTAAAGAAAAGTACAGGGTAAAATGTCATATTATAGAAGATGCAAGGATATGCATAATATAGTTTAATGTCTGGTTTAGTTAATAGCTTTTCCTCTGAGCATGAACAAAATATATTTCCAGAGAATGTGAATATTTGCTTGCTCATTTAACTGTCAAAAGGACTTTCCAGGCATATTTAATGCAAATCTCCTTCTGTTAAATCTCTCATTATCTTGCTAAAATTCAGCCATTAACTATACAGATGGAGACTGAGAAACATTAGCTTTTCCAATAGAAAGAATACATGTAGCTCAGGGTTGGACTGTGGAGTCCCTGGTGCTCTCTGAGCTTGGTTGTTCATTATCTGACTAGGTAACATCATAGTACCTCAGAGAGCACCAAGGATTCCACATTAACTTTTGTTTGCTTGGAAAGGTCATCCCTACTCCTTTTTAATATAATTTTATTCAGGGCTTTAGCCAAACATTGAGCCAAACTGGGAGAGCAATTAAAGGAGGGGGAAGCAATACACCATAACGTTCTCCTTCCCTAAATACCAGGGCTAAGTTTAATCCATTATGCATCAGTCAAAAAGTAATGTTAATTTTGTCAGCATTTAAAGATGAATGCCTGGATTGACAGTATTCCTCAATCCATAAAATGAGTACTATAAAGCCAACCTAAAATAACAGCACTCACAGGAGGTTTTTCCCCTAAGGGTTTCAGAGAAGTAGGTAATCAAGAACAAATCACATTCATCCCTCTATATATTGCATGACCCGTTGCAGAAATGTTTTGCCTTATAAGGCTTGAAAACATAAAGTTGAGTGGATGCAAATGATATTTGCATCCCATCTTACAATGGCCTTCCCCAACTTAGTACTTCCCAATTGTGTTTGGCCCTCTAAGCAATTATCAAAATTCTGAGACAGCAGGACTGTTGGTCACAACCTCTGCAGAGCACCAACTTTAAGAAGGCTCTCTTACATCATACATGAAATGGCAGCTTCTATTGCTATGCCATAAGCACATGATCCTACACAGAACGATTAATTATTCTCATGTCCTATGGCTGAGCACCAATATAATTTAATTCAAAATCCACAAGGAAAAAAGCTAGCCAGATCAATTCCACTGGAAAAAAGCATACCATTAAAAAAAAACTGATACTCTACTATTTTCCTCTCCAAACTCCAATCAACCTCCCATAATTTTATATATATGATTTCTGTGTAGGGGGGTGGTGATGTCAGTCTGTCTGTCTGTCTGTCTGTCTGTCTGTCAATATGAGAATGACTATTAGTGATCCTTTCTTCAAGAGGAATTGGATAATATACACGGTTGACAAATACTGTAACTTCTCTGAGCAAGTTGAAAGATCAGTCTGATATTGAAGATACTAATTCCATTGACTGAGAAAAGAACGGATGCTAAGAGATATGGTAGCTGATAAAAAGAAAGTGACAGCAGATTGAAAAGTCAAATTCTGAAGAAGGATCTTCTGGATGAAGATAGAAGGGTAAAAAGAAAGGTGCAGAATAAAGGGTTCTAGGGAAACTAAAGATCAAGCGTGTCTGGCAAGAAGAGCATGGAAGGAAAAGACCTTTGAAGACCATGGAGCATAAAAGAATACAAAAAGAATGCATTTCTCATTCTTTAAGCAAAAATACACAGCTCTTTGGGTTCACAAATCATGCTACATCACCTATGATCTATTAGATAACCCACAATAACAGGGTTTACACAACACACTAAACTAAAATCTAAATAGTGTTATAGCAGCTTAAAGTGATATGAAAATCGGATTTTAACAACATACTGTATTTCTAATGAATATTATTGTGGGCCAAGCAAAGAATACATTTAAGATGAAGTCTACTCAACAATTCCTTAGAATCAGGTTAAAAAATTACCCCAAGAAATTTGCTGGTGTCAATTTAATTAGGTTTACTGAATAACTGGATTTGAATATCAAACATGCAGCATATTGGATTTATGATAGTCATAATTCTATTCCTATTACAGCTGGTGAGTATTACTGCATGATAATCTATATATAGTTATGGCTTATGATCCAAAAGACAAATAAATATGAACATATATATGCTTAAAACCTTTTTAACAGGATATCCCACTTTCAAGGGCAAACTGTTAACTATTACTATTTAATTAAATATTTTCCATGTCTATAAATATTCACACTTTTTTTTACTACAAGCCACAATCATATTCCCCATTGATTGGGAAAAGAGAAAGCAGTAGCATAATCAAATAAGCAGACTGAGAAATACAAATATCCCTTCTCTAAAAGCAGCCCATTACCAATATTCAAAGGAAGGATGCAATAATAATGAACACTAATACAATTCTCCATTTCATGAATTTTCTCCCATCATGTATTAATATAAATGATAGGATCCCCATTAAATATCACAGTAAATTGCTTTGATCAAATTATCTACCAGATGTTAATGTAAAGTTGTCTGGTCCTGCACAAGATAGCGAGAGAAAGTGCATAAGAGTGTTTTAAAACATTATCTACCCTTTCTTGAACTTTGCTATAACTTGGAAGTGAGAAACAAAGCTTACATGAGTCAATCTTTATAAGACTCTACAAACACAGCCTAGTTTCCTCATAGCTGGTTGCAAAATCTAAGGAGGTGTGAGGAGAGAAAGCAGCACTGGCCCCACGCACCACTAGCAAAAATACAACCATCATCAGAAAGAAGGTCCTGCAACATTGTACTAGCTGGCATAAAAGAAAGACACCATAAAAGCCCACAATCAGTCTTTTTAAATACCTGTCACTGATAAATCAATCTGAAAAGCCAATCTTATAACAGCCTTCTGGTGTTTTATGATTTTGGTCTAGTTTTAAAGGAGGGATTCCAGGGCTCAGGGCTCCCCTCATCTAACCCTCAAGCTGAAGAGCACTCAGGAAGGCCCTCACACAACTAGACTGTTCCGCCTGCTATAGTCTGCATTTCCTTGTTCTTTACTTTTGCAACCATTCTCTCTCAGAGCTGGGGCAGGGCTGGAGCTGTGTTTTCTAGTGGCCAGAAAACAGGAGGTCTGTCCCCACCTCTTCCAATTACATGGAAACAGGAGAACACTCACAGGACTCAACTGACTTCATTGCAAAGTACTAATAGAAGAAACCTGAGTATTGGATTATCAGGAGGAATATATAACTCAACAGCTGTACAGGTACTCCATAAAATTGCTCAGCAGCTAATGTTAGGAATACTTCGGGTACATTTTTCCTCCCTTACCAGAAAAATCATCCTTAGCAAAAAGAGGCTCTACTATTTCAGAATCTTCTTGTCACATCCTGGCTTCAAAACAGGTGGGAATGTCCAGGCTAACATTGTCTGTTCACCTTGCTCTGACTTAAAAATATAAATTATAAAATACAGATTAGTTTATGCTGAGGAACACTGCATAAACTGCATAAAGTGTTATTTTTCTTGAGCTACCCAAATTTATGTAATTATACATTTTGTACCCCAATTTTCATTATAACAACAATCCCAAAGTGTAATGGATATATATGATTAGAAACCATTATTTTGTCTGTCTTGTATGAAGTCCCTGACTTTTAAATAGGCATAGCTGGGACTAGTGACCTGTTCAAATTTCATTAGCACCTGTCTAATATTCCTATTAACAGCGTTCCGCGCGTGTCATGCGGCCACATGACCGTGGAAGCGTCTTCGGACAACGCTGGCTCTTTGGCTAACAAACGGAGATGAGCACCGGCCCCTAGAGTTGGACACGACTGCACAAATGTGCGGGGGGAACCTTTACCTTTTTAATATTCCTATAAAAGGATGCAGAAGATGCTTTAGGAAGGCATCTGTTGCCTTAAGTTTATTAAGGCAGATCTCCTGTTTTTATTACTTAAACCTTATTGCCTTTTCTCCTCCTAGGCATTATTTCTCCTAAATCCCTGCCTATTCTGCCCAGTGTCTTCACATTCAAGTCTGCCTTAGTTCCCCATGAATTCTCCAACCAAAATTTAAGCCAGTTAAGGACGTGAAGCAGCAAACTCTGCTGTCATCACAGCTAACCCATGGAACATTTTAGCCAT
Organism: Charina bottae; assembly: GCA_023362775.1. Taxonomy (NCBI): domain Eukaryota; kingdom Metazoa; phylum Chordata; class Lepidosauria; order Squamata; family Charinaidae; genus Charina; species Charina bottae. Next base: position 193,355,265 of record JALMGJ010000003.1, read on the forward strand.
TCTTCAATAAATTCCTGGAAAAATGTGGTAGAGTGCTAGATTAAGAGTACAATATTAAACTCTTTGAATTAAGATTTTGGGCTAGTCACCATTTTTCAACCTAACCACTTTCACAGGTTTATTGTGAGGATAAACTAGGAAGGATGAGAGATACACAGAAGGACACACACACAATTTATCTACCTACCTATTTGACTCTTAGGATTAAAAAGGATCCAATCTCTAATATATTTAAATTGCAGAAAAATGCTATATTTTAAAGAGCCTTTGGTGGTGGGTTGTTGTTGTTTTTAGATTTTATAACTACAACAATGTAATAAATTATCACCCAGGAAAATTAGTCCCTTAAAAAAATGAAAGCACATGCATAGGCTCAGTAATATTATATTTACAGTACAGTAATTACATTTATGACATAGAGAGACTCAAACTGAGGCTCCAAAATAATCATTACATTGGTTTGGGCGGGGGGGGGGGGAAGCACTACAGGAAAAGTAAGGAGAACTAATCTCCCTCATACCCGACTGCTATTCTCATCATCCTGTACATTAGCCACATTGACAGGAACAAAAGAGAGTTCACCAATTTCTAAAGGGACAATATGCTTCACTCTTATCTCTGACTTAAATGATAGTCCTGATTAGTGTGATTCAATAAGTGAACATTCATTATTCCTTTAACAGAATTGTTTAACGAAAGGCCAATTTTGATTAGTTAACATCCCCAAACACACCTATAAAGCAAATAATAAAAATCTAATTCTCCTTCAGGCAGCACAGAAAGAAGTATGTGAATAGCAGCCCAACTTTTTTTGAAGGTCAGACCTTGGATGGATGGATGGATGGATGGATGGATGGAACAATCTAATGCAATCACAAGAAAAGGCAATACTTCAACAGTAATTGCTTGTCTCCCATTACATTCATAAGAGTTATAGCAATACCTCCTAAAACAGGGCTTTCCAAAGTGCCGCCGCTGGCAACACACCAGCGGCGGCGACGACGGTAGTACAGCGGCGGCGCACGCGGCGGCAGTAGCAGCGCACGCGCGCATGGCGGCAGCACGGGGGGTGCACATGCACGGCAGCGGCGCGGGGGCGTGAGGTGGCTCGCACAGTGGCGGCGCGTGCACAGTGGTGGCGGCAGTGGCGGCAGCCTCCGCTAAAACGCGGAAGCACTGATGACGCGCCGCTGCTGCCATGCACACCACCGCTTCCGGGTGGTGTGGCGACACACCACGCTGTGTGTGGCGACACATTTTTGTGTCGCGACACACAGTTTGGAAAGCTCTGTCCTAAAAGGTCATTTGTAACCAAATTAAAATCCGAGGAAAGCTTTCCCACAAAGATTCATGGATCAAACTAAATATATAGGGTTAATGGTTTCCTTATGTTTAGTCATTAACATTGATCAGTTATATTGTTGATGAAGGTGCTCAAAGATGCTTTGCAGCAAGACCAGAATGAAAGTCTTCTGAAGTTGAAGAAAAGGCTGATGGATGACTGCTATTCATCCACCAGCCTAGGATTCCCAACTAAACCTTAGACATATTTGATGCTAAGAGCAAATGTTCTCTTCAACATTTCAAATGTCATAGGACAATTACCCACATTACTTCATTCTTACACATAGATTGGATCTGCCATAAGAAGTGTCAATTATCCCAAATTAGACAGTTGTCATCAAAGGGAAATGGGAACATGGTCCTATTTGATGCATTCTAGTATATGCATAATTAGCATGAGCTACATTGAAATGCATCCAGGAAATATAATGTATATTTAACATACATTGCTATATTGAAATGCATTGCTAAGAAATTGTGCCTTCCTGAAATACAAGCTCTCAAATAATAGCCTAATTCTGGGAGCTACACAATTGGGAAAATAGGCCAACTGGGTTCCCTGCATCATTTGATTTTATTCTTCTATTTTCCTTAAAAAAGGGAAGCAGGTATGTTAATGCCAGATGAGCCCCCCTGCTTGCATCTTTATTTCCAAGAATTCCTCTGGACATGATAAAGTACCACTGGCATTTTTGGAAAATGAAACTGGTGAATGGCTGCAACTTAGTTTGAAACTCTGCCCATTTGACCAGGAGAAAAAAAAGACCAACATTGGGTGGTAACAAGCATTTCTGAAACCCAGGGGAAATGGTTAGGAGAAAACTGATCTGTTTGCAGTTTGATAAATGGGTGTTTTGTGATTGGCTATGTCCAACCTTTTCAGGAATAGACAAGATCAAAAATACTTTTAATGTACCACACAAATTGTGCTACTTAATTTCTTAGATTAATTTTACATTTTACCATTTTTATTTTATACCTAACACATCCACATAGTAATATGACATATGCATGAGAATCTTACAATGGTGCTGTATAAAAAGATTGAAACATGCGTCCTGTACATAACACGTAATAATCAGCCAATTTCCAGAGGGATATCTATGCTTGTCAAGTCGAGCAAAAAACAAAAGTCTTTGTTGTCATCTTAAAATTACATAAACCTTTGCTGCTCACAATACTCTACAAAAACTTGTGCAGTAATCAGTTAGATCAGAAAGTCCCACAACTTTCTCAACTGACCACAGCAATCTACAGATTGAAGAAATGGACTAGCAGAAGTTATGTGGTTTTCACATAAAAACACTATCATTTTACTTCAGGTATCCTTATTTAACTGAGGAATATTCTTCACTAGGGCTGGGCAGACTTCAGAGTTAATGATAAAAAGGTGCTTTGGAGTGTATGAGGATACACACACAGCACTTGTCTGCAATCCCTTAAAGCGGCTTTGTCATTTCCCAGGATCACAAGACTGCCATCTGATCCCAAGATACTTTTGGTTTAAGGAGTTGCAGTGTCCTACATACGGGCACTTGCATGCTCTGAAGGACCTTTTTCCCTTCAATTCTGAAGTGCTACATAGCCTTATTCTTCATAATATATTTAATTGTTCATTAGATTTTATTACTATGTTTGCTAGATTAATTTTTCCAAAAGTCATAGCATATAATATTACTAAAGCCTCAATAGTTGTTTTTTAGTTTTTATTTAGGTTTACATTTGTTCAATCCTGGCAACTTCAGGCTGACAAAAATATACAAGCTTTCCAATACAGCATATACTTTTCAACTATTAGATATCATTAGATATCGCAGGTTTAGGACCTTTATTAGATATCACAAGTTTAGGACAACCATAAAAACACCATTCGGGTTTGACGCAAGTATCCTCTTCAATATACTCATGAAATATTGACAAAGACAAGGACCCAGAGGGAGTCAAATACAGCTGATGTATTACTTATACTTCAAAGGAGTTTCATGAAATTTGGCAGCACAATAAATCACTCTCTCACTCTCTCACACACATCTTTCTTCCAGGTATCAATAGATCATCCAGAAGTACAAACACAGAGAAATTTATTTTTTAAACAAGAAACTTACCAAAAGAGTATCCTTAAAATGTTTGCAATTAATAATACTAAGCACACGTAGGTTGAGAAGCCCTCTGCATTCTGTGTCCTTTTAATATCTCGGTATTGAGGGATGTATGGCACTACACCGCCAAACACCATGGCTGCAGATGCCCCCCAGGATATCAGCTGCTGAACTGCAGACACCAGCCATTCCCAGCCATCTGCTTCCATCATGGGCAGGATGATGTCCCTTAGCATAAGGACAGTTGGTAACAAAAGGAAACCCCTCTTATTACTTCCTCGGGGTTTACTGACTTGTCTTCATATCTGATTAATCTTCCCATAGGACATATGCCGTTCTCTAAGCAACCCTAGAAAAACAAAGTGAGAGGAGAAAAACTCAGGCTTGCATAGAAATATTCAGCTGCATAATTAGAAAGTAATTTATTACAACAAAAATTAGTCAAAGCATAATGATCTAGAGGAAAAGACAATCTATTTGTCTAAACCAGTGCTTGTTCCACCCTGCTGACATTCAAGCTAAGTACCTGATTTGCCAAGTCCAAGGAAGCTTAACATTCCTAAAAATAAGTTTTCTAACAAAGTAAACTTACTAAAACCTATCTGCAAGCTATTAGTACTCATGATATAAAATTGGCTCATTTGTTATGTTATTGATTCCAACATAGCAAGCTTTCTCCAATTAATTCCATTAAGGGTCTGCACATTACTCTGTAATAATATATAGTAAACAAAAAACTATGCAGATTGGATAGCATACTTATAATTAATGGCATAACATATAACACTTTTAGGGGTGATGACATTTGTAGGGCAGCTATTGCTGTCTATAATAAAGGCAGCAGATTCTTTAATGAGAGACAAATCAGAAGAAATCTAGTAGCTCTTAATAAAACCTGTTAGTTGGGAAAGGTGCTATCAGACTCCTTCAGATTTTTGGCTACCATAAACTAACATGGCTTGCCTCTTACAGTGTCTTTAATAAGACAGACTTTCCATGGTTGAGAATTCCTATAATCATGAGTTTAATGCAGAGCTTTCCAAACTTTTCATGTTGGTGACACACTTTTTAGACACGCATCATTTCACGATACACTCTTACAGCAGGGCACAAGGCAGGCACTAGGACCTGCACGGAACCACAGCAGGTTTGGAGGCAGCAAGGCACAAGGCAGGCACTAGGACCTGTGCGGAATCCTGGCAGGGCTTGGAGGCAGCAGCAGCCGCGACACACCCGGACACTGCCGACACACCATTTGGAAAGCTCTGGTTTAATGAGTAGAAATTCTATGAAGATACTGATTATCTGAATGAACAGTTCACCCTGACACTTACTTCATCAGCAGCAATACAAACAGAATTATTCTCAAATTAACATTGCTATTGAGAAAACATTATCCCTTTTCAGAAGATACACAAGAAGCATTCCTCCTTGTGCATGAGAGAGAAAATCTCTTTCAAGACTTCACTTGTTGGTTGAACTTTTAATAACTTACTTATTTAGCAAATTACATTGTAACTGTTTTTCCTTTAGTTAGGAGTTCTTTCCATCAATCAAAATTGTTCTTAATCAACAAACTCAGCTTCCCCCCCAGCGATACCTTTCAGATACTGTACACAGTACTACAATTGCAACTCCCAGAATGCCCAATCAGATCACAGGGAATTCTGGGAGCTGTAGTGCCAACTCCCCTGCAGGGCATCCAGCTTAGAGAAGCTTAACTGATTAAATATTATAAGCAATCCCCAAACCATATTGTACTAACTTGTCAGTGGAAATGACTAATTACATGCTTATAGAGAAAATTAACAGAGTTAAACAAAAAGAAGAATACGAAGAAACTAGTCTATGAAATCATGAAAAGGAGTGAATAAAGAGATGAAATAAATATATTCGCTGCCCCTAACAACGCCTAGATGGGAGGTCCCACGAACTGGAGAGCGTAAGACTCCCCTTCAGACTTTCTGCACTACAGCTGAACCAACACGATTGCCAACAACTGGGACACCAAATTACGGAGACTCAGCTGAGATCTCTCTCTCTACCAGCAGGACCATTTTAGCAAGAGCGCCTTCCTTTCGCGGGGAGAGAGAGGAAATGAGAGAACCGCTTTCCACCAAGTGTTTTCTCCCCTGCCCTCTGAATGGCCAACCGCGGCTCTGGCACAAAACAACTACTTCTACTTCCCTTCCCCTCTTCCTAGCAACTCCGCCAAACTCCCCAGCTTCGGAAAGCAGAGGGCAGCCGGGACAGACAAGCGGGCGGAAATCTACGCCCCGAAAGAGGAATAAGGTGGGTTGCGAGGGGCTCTTACCTGGGCTCTCGCCAAGGCCCCTCACCCCAAGAGTCGCGCATCTCCTCCTATTGCTCGAGGGAGCCCCAGCCCACGGCGCCGCTCCCGCACCAGACTGCGCTTAAGCCACAGCTGCGCCGTGCCGTGCCTTGCCTTGCCTTTCCCTGCTGCTCCCAAAGCAACAGCAACAGCCGCCGCCGCCTCCTTGGACGACTGAAAACAAGGAGCCGGCGGCGGCGGCGGCGGCAGCCCCCAGGAGCAAGAAAACGAGCCCCGCCTCTGTGACATCAGGAGAAGCAGACGCGCCTCCGTCGATGAAGAGAACCGCCCCAGCTGGCCTTCCGTCGTTTGGGTTCTAGCGCCCGACCTGTTCCGGAGGGGAGACGCGCTAAGATCCTGGGAAACGCGTGGGGGGGATCTCAGTTTCCGAAAGAGACGATCTAGCTCATTCTCTTTCCTATGCAAGGATTTAGATGGGCTCCCCCCCCCCACAGCCCAAGCTAATGGGATTCTTTCCCCCTCAGATACGGCGGGAGAAAGCTATTGGAAAAATAGTACAGAGAAAATGTCTTCACGCCACAAGGTCTTCGTACAACGAAGTAAGCATGTTCCATATAGAATATAAATAGGTCGGAGCTGCTTCCAACGCTTCTTTAAAATGTCATAATCACCAACGCAGGAAACACATTATTTTTAACTAAAGAAGTGCATTGAAGAAAGAAAATGTGTGTGTGGGTGTGTGTTTGCACTAAATGCCATACTGATGTTTCTTATTGTTTATTCAGATTTGTTACAGCAGCCCAACTCCAACGGACTCTGGGTGGCGTTCAAAACCATTTATTTTAACTACTTTATGTAAATTCTTGCCTACTGTTATCAGTCAGCAATTATGCCTCAGCTTCCTATGAAATATTCAAGGCATCTGTCATCAAAAGTAGCATCATCAAACCTTTCTATTAAAAAAAAACCCTAAAATTAAAGGCATTAGCATTGCAGGGTTGTTGTTTTTTAAAAAAGCATTCTGTAGAACTGTATTTATTTCTATCCAGCAGTAAATCCTATATAGTTCAAAGGACTTACTTCTAAGAAATTATATACCAGAGCTTTCCAAACTTTTCATGTTGGTGACACACTTTTTAGACATGCATCATTTTGCGACACACTCTCAGAGCAGGGCATTATTTCGCGACACACTCTTACAGCAGGGCACAAGGCAGGCACTAGGACCTGTGCGGAATCCTGGCAGGGTTTGGAGGCAGCAGCATCAGCCGGGACACACCCAGACACTGCAGCCGACACACTAACGTGTCCCGACACACAGTTTGGAAAGCTCTGCTATATACGACTGGCACCAGGAGCATTTTCACTGGCCAGAAGCAGCCCTAATCTCCATACTTAATTCTTTTGTGCCTTTGAACAATGTCAGGCAGAAACCACACTAGGTGAAACTGAAGAAAATGTGAAGGTGGGAGACCCAGCTCTCATGCCGCTCCATAAGCGAGGTGGAAACCATGTGCCCTGGAACCTGATAATACAGAAAGGAAAGTTATTATTCTAAAGTGTTACAAGGTCAAAAGAGCTTTTCCTCTGTCAAATGTTTTACCAGACAAGGTAAAATTAAATAAATTAACACTCAGCCTTTCAGCAGCAGAACACTACAGGAGTAAATGGTTATGCGTATAAAGCACACAAGCTGGCTTGGAGTCCTTGTAAGAGCAAAAGATATGATATGCATCTTTTCATTAAACTAAATGCCATGAGTTCATATAGATTGGTGTGGTTTTTGTGGTTTTTTGTGCCTTCAAGTCAGTTTTTGACTCCTGGTGACTGCCTGGACTAGTTCCTGCAGCTTCCTTGGCAGGATTTCAGAAGTGGTTTGCCCTCGCCTGCTTCCTAGGGCAGAGAGGGAGTAACTGGCCCAAGGACACCCAGCTGGCTTTGTGTGAAAGGTGGGACTGGAACTCAGGGTCTCCCAGTTTCTAGCCTGGTGCCTTAAACACTACACCAAACTGGCTCTCTCATATAGAGTGTGGTGGTATATAAATAAAGAAAATAAATAAAACAATCAATGGAACTCTACTTACTTTCTAAACTGGCAATTATAAAATCAGCTTAGGTTCTCCTATACCATTGAATCCATGAAGCAGAAGAAATTCCACTCTGATTTTGTATTCTGGAGAAGTTGGATGGGAGAATGGAATTAAACATGCTAAATTTCTACCATTAGAGAAGTAGATGAAAAAGAGTATATCTGGGCGGGGGGGAACCATCAGAAGTTATACCATTCTTATTTTTGCTTCCTATCCCTTCAAGATCCAAGAACAGCATTTTGCATGTTACTTTACAGAACAAGGGTCAAAATGGTTACCTTAAGCCTTGCAGATTCTTCACTCATTTTCCCCTTAAAATTCCTGAACCTCCCACCCCAAATGGACCCTAGCCTCACCCACATTTGGAATACAACCTTTGACAAAGGCTGGTGACCATCAAACTGACTTAAATGTTGAGGGGAAAGTATCAGTGTTACTGTCAGATTTGAAGAGGGCCAGACCAAATGCTTTCCTGGAGTCCCAACCATTTTGCACTGGCTGACCCCCACAATTAACAAACAATATTTTTATTTTATTGGCAGCAAACAAAATGTCATTCCCCTGGCTTGCTATTATCACACACATACATACCTTCTTCCATTTTGGATTTCAGAACATTGTATCTGTGTCACAAAACCAGACTATAGCAGCCATCCTGTATATAAGATTGGCACCAGGAGCCTTAGGCATGAAAGCCGGCTGGGTGACCTTGGGCCAGTCACTCTCTCTCAGCCCAACTCACCTCACAGGGTTGTTGTTGTGGGGAAAATAGGAGGAGGAAGGAGTATTAGGTATGTTCGCCGCCTTGAGTTATTTAAAAAGATAATAAAGTCGGGATAAAAATTAAATTAAATAAATAAATATAACAACCCTCAAAATATACAGTTTCTCCCCCCCCCCACTCTCATGCATTGACCGATAGAATGAATAGCCACGTTGATCTGCAGCTACAATTTGCAAAGTTGGAACTCAGGTCTTTTTCTCCAGTAGATGAACTTACTCCTGATAGGTTCAAGATCTCTATTAAGAACTGTAACAAATACATCTTATTAATTGTTCCCACAAAAAAATGGCATTTTAGGAGGCATTCAGTATTTGCCACAATGCCATGATACGGGCTCAGAGTTTTGAAGTGAGATGGGTAGTAATTTGAAGCCTCACAGGTAGCCCTGATTTCTAAGGATTTCCCAATAAAAAGTAAGCATTATAGGCTACTACCAGTCAGGCTGAACTTCCTGAAACACTTCAATCTATCTAAATGGGAATTCTTAGACATTCTACCAAGGTCTGGCTCCTTCAGCCCAGCTCTAGCAAAATAAAAAGGAAGAATGTTAGGATTTTCCTGCCTAGAGCCTAGAATTTGTGCCTAATCTAAAACAAGCAGCTTTGCAACTGTACAGCCTGGCACATAAGGAAGTTTTTAATGAAAAATTCCTTTCTTTTAAATCAATTAAGCCGTATCTTCAGATCCACAGCTCATTCATGTGACATCTCTCTTTCATGTGCTGCAGTGGTTACCAGTTGACTTCAGGGTACAATCCAAGGTGCTAGCTGTCATCTATAGAGCCCTTCAAGGCTTTGGGCCTGGATATTTATAGGACTACGTTCTCCAATAGTATTTGTTTATCCTATAAGATCTGGCAGAGTCAGCATACTCCAGATCCCATCGTTAAACAATGCCACATTTTAGGATCTCAATTATAAGCCTTTTCCGTGACTGCCCCTGTCCTCTTGAACAGCATTTCTCCAAAGTCCAGATGGCCCTTACCCTGCTAACCTTTAAAAAAGCTTTGGAGACCTGGATAATATGGAAAAATGGGGGTTTCTCCCTGAGGGCAAGGATACTTGCTGCGAATGCCGCAATATTCAAACAGCTACCCATCTTTTACAGTGCCCTTTGGGACCGACATGCACACAGAGTGACTTATTGGCCGGAAACACCTCCGCCATCAATGTGGCCCGGCATTGGGCTAGAGCTATATAAATTTTATATTTTTATTAAATGTTTTAACTTTTTAAATTTTAATTAATATTTTCCCTTCTTTATTTCCTGCATTTCTGACACGAAACAAGACGGGATGAGTATCTTGTTCTTGCATGTTTGCCCACGTCTCAGCCAGAATATGCTGAATCACTCTATGATGAAGGAAAATACTATAATTCTCCCTAAAGCATTGAGTATAGGTTAGCTTCAAGCTATCATGTAAAACAGTGATGTAAAACAGCTACCTTTTGTCTGTCAAGGCATATCTGAGCAAGGAAGAAATAATTTCCTGAAACTGATTATCTACATCCCTTTAAAGAGAGGAGATAAATGAAGTATCAAATCCAGACTCCTTTGACAATGCTCCGATTCAGCAAGCTCTCCAGATCTTCCAAGCAACAGCTAATCTTCAGAGGCATCCACCTTTTCATTAGCTAGTTCTGCAGTCAGTTACACACTCCTCCATGTGCTGGTTTTCAACAGCATCTTCCAGTATCCTCAGCAAAAATAAGAGGATTTCTCCAATTCATGTGTAATTTGGAGGAAAATATTGTTTTCCCTGCTGAGTAAAAACTTGTAATCAACTGTGAGGTTTTTTTAAATTCTGTTCCATGCTTAATCAAATTGGATTCTCTTTTTTACTCTTTCCAACTCAACAGAATAGGAAAAGAAAATATGTAAAGGGGCTTAGGGCCCTGTCTGTCAGCAGGATAACTCTCTGAATACTGACAGAACTAGACCAAATTTGACATGAGGGGAGTGGGGAAGGAGCAGCAAAAGGGAGATCAAGTTTGAAATGGGCTTATCTGGTCAGGGACTACAAAGACAAAAATTCCCTGTGGGAGATGCAGTTCGGCAGCTGCTCAGAATGCTTCTGAGTCCATGATATTGCCCCTCCCACTTCCTAGTCATGTGACCCAGAGCAGAGCTATTATTACAAAGTAGGAAAGAATTCCAGGAGCCATGCTCTGCGTACTTTCCCTTCTTTATGATTGAAAAGCAAATTAAAATTAAATAAATTAAATAATCATCAGTACTAAATCTGAAGTGACAGAAAGTATTTATCTTTCCAATACTATGATTTAAGAATATGATCATATGTAATCACAGTACGTGGTGTGGGGCGTGGTGGCTCAGTGGGTAAGACGCCAGGCTTGTCGATCGGAAGATTGCAAGTTCGGAGGTTCGAATCCCTAGCCCTGCGTGCGGAGTGAGCTCCCGCACTAGCTCCAGCTCTTGCCAACCTAGCAATTCGAAAGCATGCAAATGCAAGTAGATGAATAGGTACCACTTCGGTGGGTAGGTAACAGCGTTCCACGTGCGTCATGCGGCCACATGACCGTGGAAGCATCTTCGGACAACGCTGGCTCTTCGGCTAACAAACGGAGATGAGCACCGGCCCCTAGAGTCGGACACGACTGCACGACTACCTTTACCTTTACCTAATCACAGTACAGTATTTCTGTACCAATTCATCAGCATCCCTCTATGCATGCATATTTTTAATCCATTTTTTAAAATTTGATTATCTAAAATCTTACTATACCTTACTCCTAAAATTAGCAACTAAATTAACAGTCCTAGCAATCGTATGTTTTAACCATCATGCCTAATTTTACAAGAAAAAGTTTTGACAGGTTTACCAATAAACTGTAATTATTTTTTTCAGATTCATATCCTAGATCAGTGTTTCTCAACCTTGGCACCATTAAGATGTGTGGACTTCAACTCCCAGAATTCCCCAACCAGCATGCTGTTGCAGTTGCAATTCCCATGCTGGCTGGGGAATTCTGGGAGTTGAAGTCCACACATCTTAAAGTTGCCAAGGTTGAGAAACACTGTCCTAGATGACCTAGGAAGTAAAAATGTGAAAAATGTTTGGAGCTATAATTAATTATTATAATCCACTTGTGTCTCAATCTTTTTTTTTCATAAAATGGTTCTGTTCTAGTAAAACTTGTCCTGCCAGTCTCATATTTTTCTTCAGTGATGCAAGCCACCTGTATACTTAAGGGTGACTAGAAGTATTTAAGAGGGTGTGTCAATTCTGTTTCTTAGGCTCTTATTTAACAAAAAATCCACCGTCAAATGACCGTTCCACTGAAACAATATCACTTTTGTTCAAGTAAATTCTTAAGCTTGATTCCTGGTGACTTCAGGGACACACACATGTAAGTTTTCTTGGCAACAATATGAAAATGGTTTGCTTTTAGAATAGTTTTATTTACTTTTCAAACTAGCCTACAGTTCTGATATTCCTTGGAGAAGTCTCACACAAGACTAACCAATCTCAACCCTGCTTAGCTTTTGAGCCAAACAAGGTCAGCCAGGCTGTCGCCTTCTTTTCTTGCAACAGGCTCTAAAGAACTATTACCAGTTTTGTGAGTTTAGGGTGGTGGTGGTGGTGGTGGTGAGGTGTTAGTCTTGCCTTTTCCTATGGTCTCTCTTTTCTCACCAGATTAAAAAATGCATTTTAAATAGATGTTTTTGGAAACACTTGTGATGTGGAATTAACTTTTTTAATGTTATCTTCTAAAAGGCTTAAATGCTACCAGTAAAAATAACATACTTTTTGGACTCTGACCTTCATCTCTATACTATGTCTGTAATAGTATCCTAGTTCCAGGCTGTTCTTTATTTTTTAATTCCTCATCTTGGTTTGAATTATATTGCATATCTTAATTTCATGTTAAAATAAAGCAGTACAGCTTCTGAAAATACCCTTGTTTTTCAGAATAAACAGCTCCTGGTATTATGCAGCCGCCTAGAATCCTCCGATAGGGAGGGGATAGGCGGGGTATAAATATGAATAATAAATAAATAATAAATAAATTATAATTAACATTTATTTGGACCTACTTAGTTGGTCTTCAAGGTAATTTCACTACAATATTTCTTACAACAATTCTACCCTGTGATGGACTACTTATTTTTGGCCTAAGGCTTTCTAGACATACACAGTAAGCATACTGAACAATAAGTAACTTACAAATTTCTATCTGTTTCCAGGTAGACAGGATTGTTCCATCATGTGCTGTGCACCTACAGAAACCTTTGGGTTGGACAAAATGCAACCCTATTATATCCAGAACTATCTACACAGTTGCCATGGGGAAAAATGGGGATGGGAGTGTTATGTACACCACCTTGAACTCTTGAATGAAGGATGAGATATCATTTGACCAAAGTGCTCTTGTCTTGAATGCAGCATTTGCAACACAGTTGTGTGGGTGATTATGTGCCATCAAGTTGTTGTCGACTCTTAGCAACCACATAGATTTTCTCCATGACAACCTGTCCCTAACCTGGTCTTTCAGGTCTTCCAATGGTGCACCCATCACCACTTAACTGACTCCACCCACCTTGCTGCTGGTCATCCTCTTCTTCTCCTTCCTTCTACCTTTCCCAGCATTAGAGCCTTCTCCAGAGAGCTAGTCTTTGCATAATGTGTCCAAAGTAGGACAAATTGAGCCTGGTCATTTGTGCCTTGAGTGAGAACTCTTGAGTTGATTTGTTCCATGATCCATTTGTTTGTTTTCTTGGCTGTCCAGGGTATTCTCAGGAGTCTTCTCCAACAACAAAGTTCAAAGGCATCAATGAAATTCCCAGGCAGTTTAAAGTTGCGCCCCTGCAGATACAACTTTCTCCCCAAATAATCTCTGATATTGTAGGATTCCTGGCACAGTGGTGAAGAAAACACCCCTTATGCTACTGGAATACTTTTTCTTCTTAATTCTTCAGTTAGTTTAGACTGAGAGTCAAGGATATATCAAGGCTGAACTTAGCAACCAACAGCATCCTTCAAACTTTAAAGAATGAGAAGGATTTGCTATTTTGGCTGCTTAGTGGTGGGTGAGCTGGCAATAAAATGCCAACAGAGAAACTAACATTTTTCAGCCACACAGCTGTCTCTCTCAATAATTTTGATATTGTGTGATAAGAACAGGGTAGGAAAAGTTCATTTTACAGATTTTCCTCTCCTTTCAATGAAGGATTTCAGTTCATTCCCAGTAACATCAGACTATCTGGCAAAGTAAATGTTATTTCCCTTATCTGCATGCCAAACTGACTTCACCATCTGAAAAGCTTAAGAACTCAATACACCAAATTACCCTGCTCAAAACCGTTGTCTAGTGCAGGCCATTTTGCCCTGTCATCCTATGACAGGATGTCAAAGCTTTCCTTTCCATTGCCAGCATCTGCAGGAATCTGATATACTACCTCCTCGTACACAGGGGACAAACATCAGGCAGTGGTGATGAAAAGCAGCAAGTCAGACAGCTGCAGGCACTGGAGGTTGCTGTTGCTGGATTGCATCAGCCATATGCTGGAAGTATTGCTCCCTATATTTCTTTATTCCATTGTATTAATGTGAACATTCTGATTTCCTCACAACAATTTTATTTCTTATCTCGTATTCTTTTGGTTGATTTAAAAGCAAATGGGAATTGAACCAAACTTTAAAAACCCCGAATCACAGGCATCAACATAATGACGCGTCGGGCACGTGGGAAGGAGGAGTGGAAAAGTCACCGTCGCCTCTCGCATTGGCTCCTCGGCAGGAGCGGAGGACGTAGCAGTGGAGCCGCGCTGGCGAAGGAAAGCCCGCCTGTCAAGCTCGGAGGGCAGCAGGGAGGCGGCTTTGTCTCTCGGAGCTGCTTTGCTCGCGTCCAGGGCGGCAGTTTGAGCAGGAAAGAGCGGGAAAGCAAGCGGCGAGTCAAGCAGCGGCGGCGTCGCAGGTGGAGAAAGAGGGGATGGCGGACAATGACCCTCAGAGCGCCAAGGAGCTCTCTCAGTTTGTGAGTACGGCCGACGCTCTGCTGCCGCGTCTTTGCCGATTGCGCAGGTATCGCGCGGACGCTTTTCTGTCGGCCGCGCAGGACTCGGATGGGTCGCAGCCCTTGTAGGCAGCGTCCCAGACACAAAGTATAAACTCTGTGTTAGCCGTTAGGGACTAAATATAGCTGAGGAGCAATATATAGCAGAGATGCACACAATCAACAAGGAAGAGGACGGGTGCTGGACAAAGGAAGATGGCGTTTATATCCACCTCCCCCGCACCCTCTGCATCCTTTTACCTGCCCGCCACAATGCATAAAGCTACCGAGGTACCTCCTCAGCTCGCGAGTAGCGATGGCCATCGCATAAAAATAATCCTTTACGACCTAGTGCCATCCAGCTCTAGTGCATTTTGGTCCTCGTAACCCAAGATTTGAGGGGCGTGGTGGCTCAGCGGGTAAGATGCCAGGCTTGTCGATCGCAAGTTCGGAGGTTCGAATCCCTAGCCCCGCGTGTGGAGTGAGCTCCCGCACTCGCCCCAGCTCTTGCCAACCTAGCAATTCGAAAGCATGCAAATGCAAGTAGATTAATAGGTACCACTTCGGTGGGTAGGTAACAGCGTTCCACGCACGTCATGCGGGCGGGCGGCTCTTCCGCTAACAAACGGAGATGAGCACCGACCCCTAGAGTCAGACACAACTGCACAACTGTGCGGGGGGAACCTTTACCTTTACCTTTACCCCAAGATTGTGACGGTAGAAGGCACCACATTGGGAAAAGTTGTAATAGGGTTTTCAGAAAGTTTCTAAACCATTTCACTGAAAATCAGTGCCCATTGCTTTTTTGTTGTTGTTTATTCGCTCAGTCGCTTCCGACTCTTCGGGACTTCATGGACCAGCCCACGCCAGAGCTTCCTGTAGGCCGTCACCATCCCCAGCTCCCCCATGGTTGAGTCTGTCACCTCCAGAATATCATCCATCCATCTTGCCCTTGGTCGGCCCCTCTTCCTTTTGCCTTCCACTTTCCCCAGCATCAGCATCTTCTCCAGGGTATCCTGTCTTCTCATTATGTGGCCAAAGTACTTCAGTTTTGCCTTTAATATCATTCCCTCAAGTGAGCAGTCTGGCTTTATTTCCTGGAGTATGGACTGGTTTGATCTTCTTGCAGTCCAAGGCACTCTCGGAATTTTCCTCCAACAACAACAACGCCCATTGCTTATGGTACCAGAAACTCTCATGCCAAGTGGGAATGAAGCCAAGTTTTTCTCAACTCAAGGAATCTATTGCAAGTATATCTAAATAAAAAAATACTGTACTTGATTTTAAAAAAATACAATATATTAGCGACATACAAAACCACTTCCATATAAAAGTTAGGTATAATGTCGGCATTTCATATCCTCTACTTTATGTGACACTTTCTTTATGTGACACTTTCTTTTTTTTACCCCTTTTATTGATCTTAATATTTTCACAAAATACATGAGTTATTTTAGGGGAACTCCCTTCCTTTTCAACATACTCTGTAGATGAAATAAAGCTCAGCTCCGCAAATGATAGGCTGCATCTCATTTTACACACTGTAAACAATAGCATTACTAGGACTGGATAATCTCCTAGTCCAGGAAATAGCTCAAACTAATAATTTATCTAACATCAGAGACATATTTTTTCTCTTACAGGCGGAAGATCTCCTACAACAGCTGCAGGAAAACTTTGAAGACCTGACTGATAAACTATCTCTAAAAAATATCCTTTTCTAAAACCAATGTGAAATTATTTGTAATTGGCTTGATTAATCACTGAATATTTCCAAAACATGTTTATAATGTTGAGTTCACCTATCCAGAACAATACTGTACAAATGCAAAGATAAACTAGAAGATCATAGGGAATGACTTTGGGAGCTAGAAGTGAGTATCTATACCAGTTTGTTTTCTGGTTTTGGACAAGAGGACATTCTTCTAAAACAAAACACTAGGTTGTAGACATTCACCATTTTTATTTCCTAAGAATACTTATGGAGCCTATGTGGGGATCAGAAGTCTTTCTGTAAATAGAGATATTTCCAGAAGCTGGTACTTTGTATTATAGGATGCCAACTTCCCATTTGAATTTTTCACTTAAGAATCTAAAAAAAAGTAATGTTATATAGGGCACAGAGCCTTGCAAATTTATATCTATTTTAGAAAACTATGAATTTTCATGTTACAGCAAGTTATACAACATTCTTAAATACCACTAAATGGTTCAGTTATTAATTTAAGTACATTAGATTCTCCTAAATGGGAGTTTTATGGTGATACATTCCTCTCCAACTTTATGAATTGAGACAGTACTGAACTATATTAACAGTATATAGGAAACTATCAAATAATAATAAAATCCTGCTTTTAAAGTAAACCAATAATCTTGCCTCAACAATTATATTTGAAGACAAGTGCCTCAAATAATGTTCAGTCTTGAAATACTTAACAAACTACAGTATTATAAACATTACAAGCTTTTAATATCTTGTAGCATACATTCAGACCGCACAAGCCAAAAGGCATGAACACAATTGTTTTATACCAATAAGATAAAATAAAACAGAGCATTTTGGACCTTTTTACAATAGGAAGAAACCAAATGTGAATACTGTTATATTTTGTTTATATGCACCATGTATTATTTTCCCACAGATAATTAGTATAAAACCCTAATAAAAACACATTAAAAATGCAGTGCTCTTTAACCTTGTACTGGATGAGATGGGTGAACGTATAGATGATTTGGAGAAGCATGTTACTGGACTAATGACTCAAGCTGGAATAGAAAATGCTAGTGAAGATCTAACGGTGAGATTCTGGTTTTGTAAACTCATCACATTACTGTTGCAGTAGCTAAATGTCTGCTATGACAATGTATTTAGCATCACCAGTTCAAAAGGGTAAAAGAAAATAAACTCACCCTTTAAAAAATCTTGTTTGCATTAATAGAAGCATAAGAACACAGCTAGTTTAAGGTAGGGTAAGGATTTCCACAAATTAATACTCAATGAATCCATAGAATAATACATAATTTTGCACCTTCTTCCAGTGCACTCTTTCAACTTCCCACTCTAACTTATTAATCCTGAGATTTTTCAGTGATCTCCCATCCAAAAACTCAGCAGATCCATCTTTGCTTAGCTTTTAAAAACAGCCATGGTGTATTCATCTGCTTACTAAAGAGTTCGGAGAATAAAAATTATAGCAAAGCATAAAATTTTGGAGGGATTGCAAGAGAGGCAGGACTCACCTGTATGCAAAGAAAGCATGCAGATGCAGATTTGTACAAATATAATTCAGGTGATTAAAAGGTTCAGCAGACACAGTATGTTGAGCTGGTATCACCTCTCATAAGAGTACATTTCTGTATTTTATAAAATTTGGAGAAAAAATGAATTGCCTTATTTACATTCATTCAATTGGAAGAAAATACAAAGATTGGGAGATGCTTATTTATATGCTGAATTCACATCTGGTTTTCCTAATTTTAAACTCAATCTCTATGCTAATTATTTTTGTACAGACCTGAAGGCATCAAAGAAAAGGCTGCACAGAACATGAAGTATGGTCTAGATCTGTACAAATTTTAAGAGATTTGTTAAAAGACTGCAAGTAACTAATGGATACACGAGCTATACTTTTCTATACTACATCACTGGCTACAAAGAAAAAGCAAGTTGTAAAATTTCTAGCCTATATTACTGCTATAATAACGGAAAATTCTCCTTACAAAACTTTTTGTATAAGAGTGACATTAAAGTTTGGAAATAAGTTTAGTTTCCATTTTCTCCATGAGGTTCATTTTCTTGATACATCCCATATGGGTGCTAAAATTATCAACTACAAAGAAAGCAG
Source organism: Charina bottae (assembly GCA_023362775.1). Lineage (NCBI taxonomy): Eukaryota > Metazoa > Chordata > Lepidosauria > Squamata > Charinaidae > Charina > Charina bottae. The sequence goes on from JALMGJ010000003.1 coordinate 193,373,737, forward strand.
AGTAAGATTCCATGTTAATAGTTAAAATTAGTGTAATCTCAACTTTGATTAGTTTCCCTCTATTGGAATCAAGTGTTCTGAACTCAGATTGCTGTGTCTTACTAATGCAATTCTGAACAATTTCTACCATGATTTTTAGAATATTATTCCTAGAATATCAGGCCCTTTGCGGCTTAACTACTGCAACACATTCTACATAGAACGGACCACCCGGAAGCTTCAACTGGTCCAGAATGCAGTGGCATAGGCAGTAACAGGTATGCCTCGGTATGCCTATGTAACACCCCTGCTTTGTGAGCTGTACTGGTTGCCAGTTTGTTTCTGGGTGTGATTCAAGGAGCTGGTAATTACCTATGAAGCCCTACATGGCATAGGGCCTGATTGCTTGAGGGACTGCCTATCTTCCATAGTAATTGTCTGGCAGATTTGATCCAGCAGGTTTTGCATGCTCCAGATTTCTTTGATTAAACAATGCCATCTATCAGGACCCAGAAGTGCACCTTCTCTGTTGCAGCGCCTGCCCTCTGGAATGAGGTTCCCCCCAAGATCGGGTTGGCCCCTATGCTGCTGGTGTTTTAAAGGGCCTTGAAGACCTGGCTCTTTGCCCTGGCCTTTGGCTAAGGTGGGTGTAGCCACTTCCAAGGAGTGGTTGTGTTTTGTTGCTGTCCCCTTTTTTCCTGCCATCTTTTGTTCCTTGTTTTTATTGTACTGTTTATTTCTTGTCTATGTTTTTACTTGTGAACCGCCCAAAGTGGAAATTGGGCAGTATATATATTTACTAACAACATTACAATTCTCAGCAGATGAACTGAGGAAATTAGATAACTGAGTGTCAGAAATATAACCAGAACCTGGATGGCCTTTTTCATATATCATGCTAAGCCATAATTTAGCTCATCATGGTTTACTGAATAAGTAAAAATTGGCTATATTTGTGCAATACTCTAAATTATAAAGCATGATTTATGAATTGCAATTTGCCAATTACAATAAGCCAAAAATAAAAAGATTACACTATGTTCTACAATATGTGAACCCATCTGTTTTATGTAAATAAGCCCATATTAATTTGTACCCACTTTTGTTATGTTAATAACACTGCCTAGGAACACACAGTTGAATTCATCTTTGTATAAACTGACATATACATGTTCAAATGAGGTCAAGCTTCTGAAGTATAAATTAAGTATTTTAGGGATCCCATTTTTTTAGTTTGTCAAGCAAAATGGGGTTTTTAGTGTAAGTAATATTCAACATATTGTTGTTTAAACTATCAGTCAGTTTTCTGTTCCACCTTTCCTGTAAGAACTCATGGTAGCTTACACAGGGATCTCCAGCAGTTAAAATATTTAAATATTGAAAACCACACACATCAAAAACACCTTACTCAATATTCAGAGGATAGCATGGGTGAAGAGAGAAGTCTTTAACTCAGAGGTTGGCAACCTACAGCCTGCAGGCCAGCTGTGGCCTGCCACCCGAAGTCATCTGGCCTGTCATCTCAAAAAGAAGTATATTCACCTGGTCCATAAGACAGAGGGAGAGCACTTGCTGCCTCCTCAGGCAGCCATTTTGGCGATGATTCACTAGCTGCCTTGGTGGGAGTTGAGTAACAAGTACCCTAGAGATGGCGGCAGAAGGCTTGTCTTTGGTTCCTATGTTGAAGGAGGTTTCCAACCCCTGCTTTCATAGGTGCCTAAAACATTTTAATTAGCAGATCCCAAATACTAGACACCAAGGCAGAAGAACCATCAGATGCCATCTATAGGTCATAGTATCACCAGCAAGGCTTCCTCTCATGGTTTTCATGACAGTATATTTTATATTAAAGAATGTGATGTGCCAGGTAGCTTGGTACAAATTTTTCAGGACTTCCTGTGCCAAAGGTAAACTAGACTCATTAGTTAATAGGCATCTACGGCAACTGTTTTAGCACTGGCATGAGACGTGAATGACTAGGCATTGCCTATTCCACTCAGAGAACTTTGCATGCATTTCTAGAGTAAATACATTTTGAAAAGAGACACCACATTATAGGAAAAAATTAGAATTTTTTAAAGAAAACATTTGACATTTTAAGCTCTTTACATTCAAAAGTAAATATAACTTTTATTTCCAAAATCAGTGGCATTTTCCCATGAAAATCAGGTAACATATTTACTCAGTTCGATATATTCACAATGAGGAGATGTAACCATGGAAGAATGCTCATATATTATGTCTGGTTTTAGGAAGTTTCGAAGAAAGCTGACTTGAAATAAATAGCCAAAATGTCAATATCTGTACTTGGTTGAGTAGTCTTTCGGTGACACAACAAGACCTCTACCTTTACGAGCACCTCGATAAACTGTTTCTATGATGTCAATCATCTCTTGCTTGTCTTCCATTGCCCAGTTAATTTTGTTGTTGTTACCTGTGCCTAAATCAATCATTATGTGTTTGTTTCTTTAAGAAAGAAAAAGAGAAAAAATAATTATACAAATATTTATTGTTATTTAATATTTTATATGCATACCTCCTAAAGTATTTCTATCTATATTTGTATAGACCAGGGCTTTCCAAAGTTTTCCCACGGCGACACACCAACCGCCATTGGTGTGTCGCCGCAGGAAAACCCGGAAGTGCCGCCGTTGCAGCAGCGTGCAAAAACCCGGAAGCACTGCTGCCGCTTTCAGTTTTTGTGCGCCGCCGTGGCTGCGGCGCTTTCGGATTTTTGCGCGCCGCCGTTGGTGTGTCGCCGCGGGAAAACCCGGAAGCGCTGATGATGATCAGCGCTTCCGGGTTGTGTGGCGACACACCAGACTGTGTGTGGTGACACACTTTTGTGTCGCGACACACAGTTTGGAAAGCTCTGGTATAGACAGTGAGATAGTTATTAATATTTATCCAAACTGCCCTTTTTCCTACAATGAAGTTAGTCTGGAACGTTATCCCAACCCAATCGACTATAGTCAATTTTAATTAAGATTAGGAAGTGGTCATGGTGTCTCATTGTTGTAATCATTATTTTCTTTTTTGTAAATTATTACTGAAACCTACTTATTAGAAATATTGCTATATTACCTGGCATGCTATGCACGTCCACATGGCATACAACATGGTTTTGAAAGTTACATTAAAAATACAACAAATTCAAACAACCAATTTAAAGAATTTCCCATATCGTACCCGGACAGAAAAGAATTCCACCAATTTATGTCATTTCTAGGATTACTAAAGACCCAGTTAAGGAAACTGATGAAGTCAAGAAAAATTAAATAGCTTAATGCTAAATTAAATTAGTTATAGTTTACAGTCATGGCTTATGGAGTCTAATCCAGGTAGGAGTACTGCTCTTTGCAGGAAATAATAAGCTGCTTTCTATGACTGCGGTAGCAGGCCAATAGCTATGCTGGCATTTTCCTCTTAATAACTACATACTGAACAGCTCTGTGTATACAAAAACCAATACAGAACTCTAACTGGGAATGCCATGTTTATTTCAAACTCTCTGTCAAACTATCTTGCATGACCTGTTTTGATTCAAAAGCAGAGCCTAATGGTAATGAAACATGGGACAATTGGAGATACACTACAGGTAGTCCTAGTTTAGCAATCACAATTGGGACCGGCAACTCTATCACTAAGCGCTGCAGTCACAAAGCAGAAAATCATGTGTTTGCGACAGGCTTATGATCTCACTTCCCCTTCAGTCATTAAGTGAAACATCATGTGACTGCAACTTACAATTTTACTTCTGCCTTCTCTATTAACTCTGCTTGTCGCAAGCCAATTGCAAAGCACACAAATGGCGATCGTGTGACTGTGGGACACTGCAACAGTCATAAATGCAAGGACTGATCACAAAGCTATTTTTTACACTGTCGTAACTTTGAATGGTCGCTAAACGAGGCAGTCGGTAATCGAGGACTGCCTGTAGTAAGGCAATGCCACTTGCCTTACCTTTATGATAAACTTGAAAACCACAACTGTTGTACCAGTCTCACAACTAGTTCTGCAGCATCTAAAGTCACTTAAGTATAAGATTTTGTAAGTCAGCTCACTAAGTTTACCATTGTCACTTTTCCTCACTAATAAGCTGGTTTGTTGATAAGTTACCAGCTTGTAAGCTATAATATTGGTTGAATAACAACATCAATCCCAATGAAGTTACGTTCAGGTTAAGACTGTAGCTTAATGAATTGGAAACACACATACCTCCTGCCAAAATAAACTCACTGACAGAGAACATGGAAGTTAAAGAGCAATATAGGAATTAAAATATACCTGAAGAAGAACATAACAGTACAGGGATCATACAGTTCATACATCTTATTGAAGTCTGGTACTTCTGTGATATCTACTAGATAAATTACAGCAAAATTTTTCACCTAAGGGAGAGAAAAATGTGTTTATAATGTAATTATATATGTTAATTGTTTTCATAATCTTGTAAACTTACACAGAAACACATGCATAGGTTTTAACTTCTTAAGAGAACACAAGAACATAAAGACATCCAGAACGTGACGCTTGAAACAGTTAACCACTATAATTATATTTTAGGTACATTCATCACAAGTCTTTTTAAAACATCTAGGTCCTAACAATAAACAGAGTTCAGACAGAAATTTTTTCCATAAGTTTTCCTATTAAATAATATTTTTTACAGGAATATCAGATTATTTTATACTCCCTTTTCATATCACACATATATGCCTTTCAGTATATAAAAAAAATCCTTCAGTTACAAAACTCAGAAATTTCAGCAGTAAGCATATTTGCTGATACAACACCTTAACCTTTATAAAGGAGCAAATGCATCCTGTCAGGTGTTACTCACCAAACACCTTACCCTGCCTATTTCTGCAAAATCCTATTTACCAATGACAGCTATTTTTGGTTTAGAAGTGATGCTTCATTCATAATTTTAGGAGAACATCTACAAAATGCAATAAATCAGCATATAATGGCAATGAACACTGAAATTGGAATATATATTTTTAAAGAGCAAACAAAAAATAGAGAAGTGAATACTTATATAATTATTTAATTTACCACTTAATTAAAACCCATTATTTTACTCATACGATTAGTATTTTGCCGAGTCTTATTTTATTCATTTTGCTAATACTAAATATGCATTACATAAAATACATCTAAAGATAGTTATCCATATGTTTAATTTTAAATAGGCAGCAACAAGATAGAGAATCAAATTTAAATATGTATTCCCTTTCATGGAGGATTCACGTGAAGGCCTCCTGCTAAAAGGAAAGGAAATGATATTTCTTGCTAGCTGCCATTTCCTTTTGAGGCTCTGTGTACCACCTCTCAATCTGCATAAATAGATCTTCAAAGATTTCAGCAAAAAGCAGCAAATACTGCCTCACAAACACCAGTGGAGCTCCACTGAGCTGAAATCTCAATAAATTACATAATCTCGTGGCTCAAAGATCACATTCTTCTTTTATCCAAACCTTTACAACTTCAGAGAAAGTTCTTGTGGAAGCAAGATGAGCAAAGTGTTTAAAACATTTTTAAAATAATCTACAGCTGATGGGTTTTATATATATATAGAGAGAAAGGTATTAGAACAATTTATTGTACTAACTCACAAATATTTGCCACAATATATCTACATGCAGTAAGCCTACCAGTGAAGAAAAAGCTTATCTCCCACTACAAATCACACACAGTACCCTTAACCCACTTAGGCATCTTTAGAAATCTGAAAATAATTCATTAAAGGGCATACAACCTTTATGTTGATATTAAAACCATTAAGTATATTCCCACATTTTAATGAGTAAAAAACAATGGTTATTTAAAGGAGCAGACTTTCACTTTTGATCACCGACAATTTGGAAATGATATGATGATCAATTCTAGCTTTTAGAAAATATGCATCACATAGTGCAGCACTGTTTCCTAAAATTAAAAATCAATAGGGAGATAAATAAGTTCTTAAGAATTGACAAGGTAGAGTAGCTGAACTGGATAAAATGTACGTTTTTTTGCCTCAACTGACAGGAAACCACTTTTGGTCTAGAACCTCATGTTTTTATTTTTACACTTCAAGATAGAAGTGTCATGCTGGAAAGGATTCAAACCAACAGAGGAAAATGCTTTACTGACTAGAGTGTCCATGGAAAGTAGTTACCAGGATTGAAACAGGCCATGCTGATGGCATTAACTGTTTTTTCCTAAATGCAGAATGCAACTGCAGCATGTCAACAGTGTGGTATGATATATAAATATGTAGTACAACTGGAACTTTTTACTCACTCTGTACAGCAGCGATATCCAAACAGGGCTCATAAGCAAGAGGATGAGGAAGGGTCACCCTCTATAATCTGCTATTTCTGCAGAGGGAGATTTTTAAATACAAAAGTTATATTGTTCTCTTTCTTCCCTCTGTTAAAGTGCCAACTTGTCTGCCAAGTTACTAGAATTCCTATTACTGTATGACCAGTTTCAACACTGTATCTCAAGTAATGTTTTCTCTTAACTCGGCCTTGAAGCGGTTACATAGGCAATGTTTAAATTTTTCTTTGACAAGTAATAAAATAACATTTTTTGATTTTCTTTAAAAGATCAACATAAACCAATAGCCGTAATATTTCAATTCTGGCACATTACTGTATGGTACTGCATTGAAGAGCCTTTGTTTGTAGTTTAGAAATTTTAGTTTATGTAGAATTTGAAACTAAGCTAGTATCTGCATAACCCAGCGAGACCATATTACCTCCCCTGAAATAGTCACTGGTTGCTGCTTTATTTCCAGGTGAAATACAAAGTAATGGTGAGTGTCTAGACATTATCTCCTTTTGAGTCTTAAAAGTCCTCAACAGCTTAGATTCAGTTTGCCTTTAACAAGACTGTTGGTTAGATCAGCCCAAAAGACTGTCTTTGGTTGCTACTGGTTCATCCGGCAATGATTAAAAGTCAGACATTGTCAATAGCCATTATGAGCTCCAAAATTCCCATCAGAAATACAGAGATTAACAAAATTGCTGGACAAAGCTCTGAAAATATATTTTAAGTTGAAATTTTAATAGGGCTCTTTTATCATTTTCAAGTATATTATTATTTGATTGTCTATAAACTAGGAACTCTGGTGGGTGGCAATATATAAATGCTTAAGTAATTTGCACTGAAGTCTAATAAAACTAAATTGTCCTTTTCTTCTGAAACCAAACAAATTACAACAAATGGCATTTGCTGCTATCTGTGTGGTTTTATTTTATTTTATGCAGAAGTTTAAGTATTTTCTTCAATGCATTATTTTTTAAAAATTACATTTTTATAATGTAGAACCATACATAAAATACAATTAGAATTTTCCGTATGAGTTTTTCAGTTCATGGAAGTGTTTGGATTCAGCAGATCTTTTACAGAAGAAAGCCAGAGGAATAAGTATTTATTTATTTATTCATTCATTCATTCATTCAATTCCTTTTCCTTACAAAGCCAGATTGTTTCCTACACTTAAAGACATTCCTCTAACTTTCAGGAGCATATTTTCAAAGAGCTCCTTACATCCTGGCATTTGAGCATATCTTGCTCCATAAGCAGAATTCTGTTCACAACAGCCTATTTCTATCCTATTATATACATACAAACATGCCAAATTGTGGACTAGTAAAATCTTATAAACATGTAACCGCAATATGCAATTTCATGGTCATAGCCTATAGGCCAGGGCTTTCCAAAGTTTTCCCGCAGCGATACACCAACCGCTGTTGGTGTGTTGCCGCAGGAAAACCCGGAAGTGCCGCCGTTGCGGCAGCGCGCAAAAACCCGGAAGCGCTGCTGCCGCTTTCGGGTTTTTGCACGCCGCCGTTGGTGTGTCGCCGCGGGAAAACCCGGAAGCGCTGATGATGATCAGCGCTTCCGGGTTGTGTGGCAACACACCAGACTGTGTGGGGTGACACACTTTTGTGTCACGACAGAGTTTGGAAAGCTCTGCTATAGGCAATACAATACAGGTAGTCCTCATTTAGCGGCCACAATTGGGACCAGCAACTTGGTGACTAAGTGACGTGGTTGCTAAGTGGAAAATCATGTGACCACGACTGTGCTTATGATTTTACTTCAGCTTTCCTTTGCCTTACAGCATCAGAAGGATACAACCCCAAACAGCCGGGTGAGCCCAAACAGTGGGGAACGTTTCCGGAACTTGATTCAGGAGGAAGCTGGGTAAGAGGGCAAATCTTATAGCCCTCTTTTTCTCCACTCCACTCCCCTTTGGAATGCTCATCCTGATGCTGGGATAATGAGCAAGAAGGGAATTAATGTTTGTATTTACATTCATTGGAGAGGAAGGGATTACAAAAGAGTAAGCAGGCACACAATGGGGAATACACACTAGTGCACTCCCAGCCGCTTAGGAGCCAAACAAAAACCAAAGGTGTGAAACTGATTAAAGTCTTTTCAATTACAAGCAGCAGCTGTGAGCCAGCCACCAGCCAGAGGGTTCTAATCAACTAATTAAGATCCAGCTTGTTAACTTGCAGTTAGCACTTTTTTGTGGAGAAAAGCAGCTCAGGAAGAGATCGCTTGTTTAGGCAATCTGTTCACTCTGTGGGGGGGGGGAGGAAAAAATGGGTCAGGCACAGGACAATGCATACTAACTGACAGTAATGGTGAACACGTGATTGAGAGAGAAATGCTACAAAGGTCATAAACGTTGGCATTGCTTGCAAAGTTGCTTTTTCATCACCGTTGTAACTTCGAATGGTTGCTGCCCGAAGCCGTTGCTAAGCAAGGTCTACCTGTAAATATTAAATCACTGCAATCTTCCCTACATTGTTCACATAATCAAAAAATATTGTTATACCTAGAAGTGTACAAAATATTTTGGGCTCGCAATAGGCTGCTCCAATCTCACCAGAAATATTTCAAGCTTGAAATATGGCCAACTCAAGGTTAAAATACAGCTAGTAAGGTCGAAAGAGCTACAGAACACTCTTGGTTCAAAATTGAAACAGTCCAAACTCAAAACATTTTGCACCTCTCTAGTTGTAATTACAAGTGAAATGAAGGTTGTCCCTTCAAGTTAAGCCTCTTCACTTCTGCCATTCTCTCCTTCTATACATTTATTTTTTTAATTTTTTTATTTATTTTCTATCCCGCCTTTATTATTTTTATAAATAACTCAAGGCAGCGAACATACCTAATACTCCTTCCTCTTCCTATTTACCCCACAACAACAACCCTGTGAGGTGGGTTGGGCTGAGAGTGAGTGACTGGCCCAAGGTCACCCAGCCAGCTTTCATGCCTAAGGCAGGACTAGAACTCTCAGTCTCCTGGTTTCTAGCCCATTGCCTTAACCACTAGATGAAACTTTGCTTTCTGATGCCAGCTAAACACATGGTACATTCACACACAATAAATCAGGATGTCAGAGAATCCTGGTTTATTGTTATATAAACTACTGCACAAACTATTTCTGTTCTCCTTTTCAGTAAAAACAATTGAAATAAGCAGAAAAAAAAACCTGTACCATCTAAACCATTTTTTTAATCCATTCAATCATGTCCAATTTTTGGAGACTGCCTGGACACATCTCTGCAGTTTTCTTGGCAAGGTTTTTTCAGAAGTGGTTTGCCATTGCCTCCTTCCTTGGGCTGAGAGAAAGTGACTGGCCCAAAGTCACCCAGCTGGCTTTGTGCCTTAGGCGGGACTAGAACTCACAGTCTCCATCTAAACCAGGTTTGGGGTTTCTTGCAAGCGAGTTACTAGTTTTTGATTCCTAACCTTTTAGGGAGCAAAAGCCATGGTTCTTAATTCAGAAAACATGTCACTCGTGTCAGCAGTTCACATACTCCTTCCACTGTTCATCCACATCACCACTACATTTTTACCTCTCCAATAGATACATGCCATATGCATGAATCCCCCATCAAACTAAAATACAACCCTCCACCACACACAGTGCCCTCTGGGATATTTTAGTAGTAGCAATGCTGGGTAAGGATTGTCACCTGTGGCTGGAAAAAAAGGGTAAATGCACTTGCATGTTTCTATAGCATAGCTTTCCAAACTCTGTGTCGCGACACTTTGGTGCATAGCTTTCCAAACTGTGTCGCGACACTTTAGTGTGTTGCAACACAGAGTTTAGTGTGTTGCGAAGCGGCGGCACGGGGGTGCGCGCAGGGGTGGCGGCAGTGTGTGGCGGCAGCAGCGGCGTGCCATCGGCGCTTCCGCGTTTTAGCGAGGCTGCCGCCGCCGTGCACCCCCTGCCGTGCATGCGCGCCCCCCCCACGCCGCCGCTGCCGTTGGTGTGTCACCAACGGCGGCACTTTGGAAAGCACTGCTTTAGTGTGTCGCGACAAAACCTGGAAGTGGTGATGGCCCGTTGCCGCCGCCCCTGTGGTGGTGTGTGTGGTGGCAGCGGCGGCAGCAGGCCATCAGCGCTTATGGGTTTTAGCAGAAAACACGAGGCCGCAGCCACCATGCACGCTGCTGCCCCCGCACCACTGCTGTTGGTGTGTCGCCAATGGCGGGAGTTTGGAAAGCACTGTTCTATAGTGTGATGTTACATATAAACAGTCTCAGACAAAAGCAACAGTCCAGAGAATGTATTACTGAAGGCCTACAAGGCCTGTTGTATTACACTAAAGTCTATCAAAACTTGGTTCTTGCAGTCCCTGCAGATGCCTACAACCTGGATATGAAGGCAACATCCCTGAGCAAATTGGATTCAGATAGATAGATAGATAGATAGATAGATAGATAGATAGATAGATAGATAGATAGATAGATATAGTCATCATGACTAATAGCCAATGACAAATCAATCCTCTCTTAATCAGCCTAAAACTTCTTTTTTGGATTACATTTCTTGTATTTCAGAATGTAATTATTCTTAAATTATTCTCACATGAGGTAAACACATTATAGCTAAAATTGAAATCAAAACACTGAAAAGAAGTATAAAATGTTTTCAAATCTTTCTCTAAGGAATTTGGGGGGAAAAATCACATCTCAATTGCAGTCTTTTAGCTATTTTTTTTAAAATACAACATCTAGTAACAGAAATATGCCATTTTTCTTAAGCACATATTCTAAATTTAACATATTATTTGGATCTGATTAAAGCACAATAAAACTTTATTTTCCAAGTCAGCTAAAACATTATACCTTTTCAGCAATACTATATAAAACTTCATCCATTTTCATACATGTTGGATCCCAGTCATGTCCAAACCGATTAACTACCACACGATCTTCTTCTGAAAGAATGGCCTGGTCTACTTGCCAGCCATTGTGTAAGTGTGGAAGCATATATGACATCTTGAAAAACGTGTATCAGACCTGTAAGAGAAGTACAGAAAATAATTTACAATTTTGATGTTTATGCTACGTTTAATGTTACTAAGGATTCTTAGTCAACCCAAATAGCATTATTTTATGTGATAAAGAAACATAAGAGATCAAGATACTGTTATTTTATAGATATCCCATTTTTAATTTTAGTTCCCAAAACTATTTATCATTAGGATCCATAAATGTTAAAATATAATGAGATATTTATTTGTGAAACAAAATAGTTCCTTCAGCTTCAGACAGTGAACAATATTTCTTTGCCCAGAGAGAGAATACTACAGGATTTGCAAATATTCAGAAGTTGGCTGATCATAAACATAACTCAGAAAAGCTGCAGTTCCAGTAAATATTACAGCTTAACTTGTATTTTCATAAGGCAGATGTAAGTATACAAAGAATGGCTTTTGTGGAAAAAAATAAAAGAGCAACAGTGTGTGAAAATTTCCTAGAAATTTCTGAAGACCAGAGAACCATAAACATAACACCTATGGAAACATACTTTTAGTTAATGAGAAACATATTGTTTGTTGAAATAAGTTTTGTTATTTGCAGTGTTACCAACTCAATCATTGGTCCATTAATAATTATCTATCTACTTATATACATACGCAAACACTAAAAAAATATAAGCTATTACTTGATCCATAACTACAGCACAGTTTCTTTTGTCCTTTAAAGATGAAATACTGTTTATTACCTTATGATAATTTCCAGAACTCCTTTTTCACTTCCCCTAAAGTTCTATTTAGTACCTCTTTGAAATACATGAAGTCTGTCTGGAGTCTGAGAACCAGTCACATGTTTCACATTACCTAAAAAAGAATAAAAGGCACCCACTGTTGTTGCAATTGTCAATAATCACTTTGGTTCCATGTTTACACATATAGGGCTCTCTTTTTTTTAACTCATATAGGTGTGTTTAAGGGGTGTGATGGCTCAGCGGGTAAGACGCCAGGCTTGTTGATCGGAAGATCGCAAGTCCGGAGATTCAAATCCCTAGCCCCACGTGACAGAGTGAGCTCCCGCACTTGCCCCAGCTCTTGCCAACCTAGCAATTTGAAAGCATGCAAATGCAAGTAGATGAATAGGTACCACTTCGGTGGGTAGGTAACAGTGTTTCGCGCGCATCATGCGGCCACATGACCGTGGAAACGTCTTCGGACAACGGTGGCTCTTCGGCTAACAAACGGAGATGAGCACCGGCCCCTAGAGTCGGACACAACTGCACAAATGTGCGGGGGGAACCTTTACCTTTACTATAGGTGTGTTTAGATTTAGTCCAAATATACTTAGGGGTTGTTCCTCAGAAAGAATAAGATCTAAACACCAAGAGTAAAAGATGACTATGTTTTTTGTATATTTCCGTTGGAAGCCAGAGTGATCAGACTTGGATTTCACTACCTAAAAGCCAAGGACACTGGAGCTCAAGATTACCAGTACCATACTCCTTCTCAGGCAAGCTGGCCGGTCACTAAGCTTGATGGCCTGGAGCTGGCCGGTCTTTGCAGTCTCTCGAAACATGCCATATCACTGTTTAGGCATCTTGATGTTTCCAGCATATTGATGTATGGTTCTGTTGCTTTTCTGAAAACTTTGTAGCCCATTATTTGTTTTAATTAGTTAAGCAGTGGATATTATCATTTCTCGAAGACCAATTATACAGCGGATTCTATCAGACAATGACACAACTTGGAAAACAATGCACAGTGAAATTAAAGGAGACCTTTTGCAAAGCCTCTCTACACAGGAGGTTTCCGAATAAAAAACAGTGTTGTGACTAACATACGGTTTAGGGCTTTTTTATGAGTTCAAAGACCAGCCCCAACCACGAAAAACACGAATCAGGTCTAACCTCCAAGCTCCTTGGAGTGCAGCGTGCCATCTTCCAGAACAGTGCTTCTCAGCCTTGGCCATGTTAAGATGTGTGGACTTCAATTCCCAGAATTCCCAGCCAGCATGGAGTTGAAGTCCACACATCTTAAAATGGCCAAGGTTGAGAAACACTGTTCTAGAGCATTTACTGCCTCTTTTCCTCGTTTACCTCTCCCCTCTTCCTCTTTTCCCCCGCCCGCACCATTCCCGCCACCCTTGGAGCCCAACCGCCTTCTAACCGTTCCGTTCAACAGTTCCTTTCTCCCGTTGGCTCATCGATCGCTCACCGAAGATAAAGAAGGAACAAAGCCTCACCGCCACGGCTCAAAGCCCGCCAACGCTCAAGCCTAAAGAAAAATCCTAGAGCGTCGCAAGGGTAGCCGCAGGAGAAGAAGTGACGCTATCAATTCCTTCCGTTGGTTCCGTCACTTCCGGGGAGTTCAAAGCGGGACAAGAAAAGGGGGGATGAGGAAGGGAAATGATCAGTCAGCGGGAGAAGCTCGTTGCATGGAAAATTAAGCGAGGGACTGCACTTTTGCACAAATACGTGTTAGCGCCTGAAGGAATCCACCTATTTCTATTGAAGGCACAATGAGTGGGCAAAAAAACAAAGCAAAATTCAAACATCAGGCTGCCGGTACCGTGTCCCCGCCCTTGTTCCTCCCTCGCTGTCAATTATTGGATAAGGCCGTTCGCTGAGCGTAGCGGAGTTTTAGGTTTCTTCTTTTCCCACGTTATGGCAGATTCTTCCAGTCTATCCGTAAGCAAATAACATTGGGAGGGCGAGAACAGATTTCCCAGCCTTAAAGAGTTTGCCTTTGCCTTCCTACATACGCTTATGATTAGTAATAGACATACGTAGATTCACTGTGTCCCTTTTGTATATTATTACTAGATTTTTATCTAATAAAATATTTTATATATATTTAACTCAAGGTGGTGAACATTCCTATTACTCTTGCCTCCTATGTTCCCCACAACAACAACCCTGTGAGGTGGATTGGGTTGAGAGAGTGACTGGCCCAAAGTCACCCAGCTGGCTTTCATGCCTAAGGAAGACCTAGAACTCATAGTCCCCTGGTTTCTAGGCCAGCCCCTTCACCACTACATCAAACTGGCTGCGAAAAAAATCATAGTTGATTTGCTGCATGCTGTAGAACAGTGAGTTTAAATCATTACTGTACTTCGCCAGAACTAGGAAGATTGTTGCAGAAGAACTTGTTTAAATTGAGTCTTTGTTACAGTGCTGAAGACAATTGGTTCTGGGTCATTGGTTTTCCTGCCATTTTCATTAAAAGGCTTTAGGGAAAAGTGCAGGTTATGCAACACTATGCAGTGTTTCCTGTGCTTATGGTGTGTGGCAGACTATATTTTTAAGAATGTCTGTTGCTTTGTATGTACGTATATTAAATGTTCATATTAGCCCAGATTCAGATGGTTATTTCTTGAACCAAAGTTAACAACACATTTGTTTCAGCATCTAAAACTTGGGAATTATGTTCAGAAGTAAAGCTTTCCGCTTGGCAGAGAGACATTGGTTTAAATGGGCAAAGAAAAACACTGCTTGTGTTCAGAGCTACAGAACTGACCAAAAGAGCACTGGGGGAACAGTACTAAGTGCCACGGTTAGTACCAGAAAAAAAAAATCTTGCAACAGCCTATGTTAAAGGTTTCATTCAAGACACCCAAGCTTTGGCCAACCAGTGGGCATATTTAGAATTTTGAGAGCATGTTGTGGACAGTTTCACAAAATGGCTGTCATGGGGAGGAGAGCCTTGCCTGTTCACAAAGGGCGAGTGTGGCTATTCACAAAATGTACCAAAAGGCAAACTGCTGAAGATGATCCATGCCACCCACTCTCTCCCTCAAGATGCTACATACCACCCCCAACGTACCTTGTCTTTTTCTGGGCAGATGGATGCAGTTCTTAGCAAAGTACTGAGATGAGCCAATCACAGTTTTTATTTTCTGGAAATGCCAGTATGTTCACATGGGGCTGAGAGGCATTACTGATGGTCCTGTTGGCTGGCATTTTGGCAGCTAGCTAATTCTTTTTAAGTTAAAATAATGTTTTAAAAGATTGGGTGGGGAAAATGATATAGACGCTGGGGAACTCATTGATGTGCATTGGCACCACACTGGGGATCCCAGATCCACTGAACTACATTAGCTCAAGATTGCTATAAATCTGATTTTAATCTACAATGAAATTTATTTCGTATCCTTTATTGAGAAATGGGATTTTGATTGGGCTCCAAAAACATATTACTCGACTATGTGCTTGGATTTATTTCATGGATTAAAAATAGCTAAAATTGCTTCTTATCCATTAGAGGCAAGAAGGAATCGGCTAAGGGCATTGTTAGCTTATGGGTCAGTAGCTAATAGACTTTAGACCAGATATAACCATCTGAGAAGTGCAGCTTGTTCCTAGTTCTAGAAATCTTGAGAGAAAGTGCTGTGGGGACAGTATTTCAAGTAATGAGATTAGATCATTTTAAGAGACTTTGGGATTTTTGGCCAGCTCTGTAATCAAAATTGCCATCTGGCAGAACTATTTTTAAGCTATTGCATAATAAGGGAGCAATGCAATCTATCCCAAGATAAAAGAAATAGATGGGCGACAACTAGTAGCATCCTTTTAAATTGTCTTTGATGTGATTAGAATGTACAGGATACCCTGTTGTTGACTCCTTGCAGTAGGTTATACACATTAGAAGAAAAGATGCAGCTTCTTTGCTACATTTGTGTTTCCTCACACTCTGAAGCAATTTCCAGGGATTGAATCTGAACTGCTGTGCAGCCCTGATAAATTGGGATGAGACATTCCTTCAGCAGCCATCCCCAAGCTATTTAAGATTTATAGAATAATGCCAGCACATTGAACTGGGCCCACAAAAATCTCAAAACCCAAGCAATTCACTCCTAATCCTGAATTTCCAGATAACACTGTAAACTTCAGTCCTTGGTTATTTATAAGATTTCAAAGCACACCTCTTAACACTTACTTGTTTTCTCAGTTGAATGTTTCTGATCATTACCTTCTCTTTCAGATGATGGGAGAAGAACTGCCCAGTGTTTTGATCTCTGAAATAGGAGGCGCATTTGGTATATTAGAAAGCCACATAGAGTTTCTCAAGAAGCATTTCAATCTCATCACCATGAAGGAGTTCCACAAAAATAAAGAACTCCATGAAAGGATCAAATCTGTATTTGTATTTGAGCGTAAACCAGTCATTGACCGGGAGCTTCTTGAAAGCCTGCCCAACCTAAAGGTGATTGGAAACTCAGGAGTAGGAGTAAATCATCTGAATTTGAAATTAATTACTAGCTTTGGTGTTAAAGTGACCAACACTCCACATGCTGTTTCTGATTCCACTGCGGACATTGGGATGGCGTTAATGCTAGCATCTGCCAGAAGATTAATTGAAGGTAAATAATTTTCTTCTGCAATATCGATCAGCCTTTCCTTTATGGTTATTTCAAGCCCAATATCTGCTTCTTTGCATACTTATTTTCAACTAGCTGTTTCAACTCTGTGATCGTAACACCGATATATATTGGTGATTTGGACCTATATGATATGAACAAGATTAAGCAGAATATACTTTGGATGTTTTAAATGTGCATATTCAGCAACAATCTCCCTGTACTATGCTTGAGTCAGCTGTAGTCAGCAGTTCTGGTTCTGGTCCCAAGACCGTCTTGCAAGAAGTTAGAATGTCTAACTGAGTTAGATGCTGATTGCTGAATCCTGATTGCTGAATCCTTCCTGTAGAGGAATTTTTGTTAGAAGACATCAGGAAATTGCTTCAAATTCCTTCCTTTTCAGCTGGTATATGAGATGGCAAACTGTGACTGTACACTTCATTTATTTTTGTATTGGTCTGCTGTAAAATATGTTCAAGCAACAAAGTCTCATTTATTTTAGAATGCTCTTCACATAGTTAAGAGAAGTGAAATAATGCTTGCTTATATGTGCAAGCATCTTTGTTTGTTTATTTTTTATTTAATTTTTATCCCGCCTTTATTATTTTTTATAAATAACTCAAGGCAGTGAACATACCAAATACGCCTTCCTCCTCCTATTTTCCCCACAACAACAACCCTGTGAGGTGAGTTGGGCTGAGAGAGTGTGACTGGCCCAAGGTCACCCAGCCGGCTTTCATGCCTAAGGCGGGACTAGAACTCACAGACTCCTGGTTTCTAGCCCAGCACCTTCACCACTAGACCAAACTGGCTCTCTCTCTCTAATCTTTACTAATCTGATGCCTTCTAATTATCTGGCTTTTTTCATACAGTTTTATTAGTGGGGTACCAAAACTGAAGAGTCAGAAGCGACTGAACGAATAAACAACAAAAACCAAAACTGAGAAACAGAAAAACATACAATCTTCAGTGGAACATATTTCTGAATAAGCATCTTTAGGAAGCCTTTAACAGTCTTTTTTCAAGCCACCGAGTTATTTGGCAACCATCTGTTCAGCTCAATTCCCCACAAAGAAAAACTTCAGAAATATTAAACCATAAAATATTATCACTGAAAACTTTGTTTTCTCTGTTAGTAGAGTTGTTATGAATGTTATAATACAGTCTTCATGATCTATTGATAAGGAACAATGTGGCTTTTCTACTCCTTATTTGGTTGTTCCATTGCCCCCCCCCCTTTTTTTCTTTTTACTAATTTTACTTCTTTAAGATACAGTGCCAATCAAGTTGACTAAGAATAAACTATTAGCTTCAAGCATGTGTTATAAAAGCTGAGTGTTCTTAACTATATTAAGAATATATAAAAAACTATAATATTTTTGAAACATCAGAACCCTCAGGAAGGAAGGAGAGGAAATGTTTATTCTCCATATCAAGAGTTTTCAAACATTGAGCCAGGATCCCCAGGGGACCAGAAGCTATTTAAGAAAGAGTCAGGGTTTTTTTTTTCAAGATTTGATCAGCCCTGCATAGGCAGAACTTGCTCTGGGCTTTGCAAGCCCCAGTGGGCAGCTGTGGTACCACGAAGTCTGATACTCCTGTGATATACCACTATTCATAAAAACTCCCCCACAAGCCGACCTTCCCATTAAAGTTAACCGCTGACCTCATAGAAGCCTAACCCTAATCCTGCCTTTACCCAAATGAGAAAAGAAATGTATTATGCTAAATGTTATACCAAAAAGCAATCCCCTCTTTTAGGAGAAGTACTGTAATGTGGAGCATCACTGAAAGAACAAGTACAGCTCTCAGCCTGGAAAAAAACGGGTTATAATTGAAAGTCCCCAGTTTTATCATCTGGATAAATCTAATGGTTTTTTAGATAAATTGAGAACTAAATAAGTCTCTTAAATTTCAAGATTTTCACCCAGACCACAGTGTTTTCTGGTTCTTTCAGAAAGTTTTTCCTTCTGTCACAGATGCTTTTCATTTTGAGCGTACTCTATTGTGATGATCTTGAGTTCAAATCCCCAACATACACTTCTCCATGCAGTTCATTTGAAATGCAGAATAAGCTTTATTAAGGATACATGTAACTCAAAGCATTCTCAAAGACCCGAATGAATATTCCCACCAAAAGTCTGAAAGTTGAACTCTCCCTTGCCCCCAAAGTACCAACCCACTTGTCAGTTCTCACTCCATGGCCATCCCCCTCCCTGCTGCCTCTTGCAGGTGCGTGTCCTTAAATCTTGAAAAGACAGTCTCCAACAGTCACAAGCATTCGCTGGAATGCACTCCCCCTCCCAAGTGCTGAAACTCTCCACGGCTGGCGGGTATCATGTTGCTTGTTCCAATGCGTATTAGTACTGGCAGGATTCACATTCAAGCAATCCTGACATCTATTTAGTACAGCAGAGCTTTGTGTATTTGCAGTGTCTGGGTGTGTCGCGGCTGCTGCTGCCTCCGAGCCCTGCCAG
This sequence comes from Charina bottae, assembly GCA_023362775.1. NCBI lineage: Eukaryota > Metazoa > Chordata > Lepidosauria > Squamata > Charinaidae > Charina > Charina bottae. The sequence continues at coordinate 193,392,828 of JALMGJ010000003.1, forward strand.
GATTCCACGCAGGTCCTAGTACCTGCCTTGTGCCCTGCTGCCTCCAAACCTGCCCTGCCAGGATTCCGCGCATGTCCTAGTCCCTGCCTTGTGCCTTGCTGCCCCCAAACCTGCTGTGATTCCGTGCAGGTACTAGTGCCTGCCTTGTGCCCTGCTGTAAGAGTGTGTCGTGAAATGATGCATGTCTTTTTAGTGTGTCACCAACATGAAAAGTTTGGAAAGCTCTGTAGTACAGACTGGTGTTATAATGGCAAAATACCCATTTTATTCTTGAAATATATGGATATAATCCAATAATATACTGCTGTTAGTGGAAACAGTTTCTGCTACCAGATTAGTACCTGGGCATTTTGCCTTCCCCATTACAACCCCCTCTAAGCATCCTTTAAATTGGCTCTGGAAGGGCCACCAAAAGAGATCTTGAGAGCATGTTTGAAATTGCAGGAAGAAGAGAAAGTGCTGTTGCACAGTATTGGATTCCAGGCAAAGGCTGATGTAAGAGAGTCATGTTTAAACATGAAATATTGTACTCCAAATTTTGCCTTGCTTCTAATATGTAATTAAGTTTAATATTTTCAAACTTTGTTTTCAGTTTTACTGACACCTTAAAAAAAGGTAAAGTTTCCCCCCGCACATTTGAGCAGTCGTGTCCGACTCTAGGGGCCGGTGCTCATCTCCGTTTGTTAGCCGAAGAGCCAGCGTTGTCCGAAGATGCTTCCACGGTCATGTGACCGCATGACGCGTGCAGAACGCTGTTACCTACCCACCGAAGTGGTACCTATTTATCTACTTGCATTTGCAGGCTTTCGAATTGCTAGGTTGGCAAGAGCTGGGGCGAGTGCGGGAGCTTACTCTGTCATGCGGGGCTAGGGATTCGAACCTCCAAACTTGCGATCTTCCGATCGACAAGCCTGGTGTCTTACCCGCTGAGCCACCACACCCCACACACTGACACCTAGCTAGCCAGTTAACTATGGTCCATGAGCAGAAAACAAAGGCATCCAAAAAACATATCACTCAACCCATAATCAATTTGTAGCCATAAGTTAATAAACTGAAACATTTGTACAATCTTTCAAGGACAATCAACAGCTCTCATGGACAAGCAATTAAACTTAATTAAATTAACATAAAAACATCAAGTATCATTATTTGTTCCTAGTGGCACAATCTCTAAAACAGAATTTGGCAACTTTAAAGGTAACATCGTTATTAGAATCTGGAAGGAGAATTGAGATGTAATATGTATCTGATCTATCAGAAAGCTTTTAGGTAAGCTTTTAAGTAAGAAAGAATTGGAGTTGTAAAAAAGCAACAAATAACATTGTAAAACTGATAATATAACAACACATGATCCCTCATTTTTATTGGTATTGTTCAACTCCTGCCACTTATAATCCTTTAATCTTATGTGATTCAACCTGGAGCCTACCATGCTATACCTATATGCCCCTACCAAATACAGACCATATTTCTATGTGCTTTAGTATGAATTTGAAGTAAATCTGTATCCAAATGTTCAAGAAGTATTGTAAACAGTGCTGGTATCTTTTTTTAATTATTTCTGTGGGGAAAAAATTACAAGTTGTCAGAAAGGGAGCAGGGAAAGGTTCCAAGTAAACATTGATAGTAATCAATAGTTGAAGGAAGGAAGGAAGAAAGAAAGAATACAGCATCTTTAGAGGGGAGGTATATCCACCATGTCCCATTAAAGGAAAGCACTACGTGAGTCTTACACTAAAGGAAGGATAACATGGTTGTTTCAACTCTCTTTGTACTTTGTTTTTCTTAATGCTATTAAGATTGGGGAGGATTATAAATACGTTAAATAAATTAAAAAATAAGTTGAGATTAAGCAATTGCATTCAGATGTATTTTTGGCTGACTTCTCCAGTTTAATTTTTCTTTGTAACAATGTTCTGCAGCAGTTACTTTAGGTAAATATCAACATTTAATATGAATAAAAATATTTCTGAACACACTCACCTATTCATCAAGGACTTGCCCTTTAACACCACAATACCAGCTAGATTTATCTGTCAGTTTTTTCTGCCGAAATGGTATACTTGGAAATCAGGCAGGAGGAGGGATTTCCTTTTTGGCCAAAATCCAAGCAGGGAGAAGGCTAAATCCCAACTAAATCAGGTAATAAGTCTAACCACTGCTGCTTATGGTCATAAAAAAGAACTAGGAGGCCAAAAGAGAGAATGGAAAGTATAGTTTTTATCCCACTAGAACAGATAACCATTTTGATTTTTTACTCAATACGTTTCTATTTTTGTGTTGTAGGTTGTTGTCTTGCAACATCTCCAGATACTACTCATTTTGCTGTTAATTGGCTAGGAGTAGAAGTCAGCAGGGCCTCTCTTGGTATCATTGGAATGGGCAGCATTGGTTATAAAGTAGCCAAGAGGGCAAAGGCTTTTGACATGAAGATTCTCTATCACAATAGGAATCGCAGGTAAATGTATTTTGAGGCCTATCTCTCTATCTTTAATATGATACGTTTTGGGATTTAAGTTTCAAGCTCATTTAGTAGCATGTGATGGAGCAGATATTTGCTCAATCTTCTAATATTACACTATATGAGCTAATATTTGATCATGGAGGTAAATGGTAATAGGAGATCAGAATCAATATAAAGAGCAAAGTACCACTTGTTAAGACTTTGGACCCTATTCTCATGTCTTTGTTTAAGGTGACAAACTAATGTTGAGGTGAATCTTCTTGTTAGTATTTGCAAAATTTGTTTTGTATGTTTCAATGGGAGACCAAGATACAATGACATTAAAGCAGACATTGATTTATTGACAGATTTGGTACTGGAGGTGCAATAGAGAAGCCTAAAGAGAGGTCCTCTTTATAGATTTATGTAAATTTTCCTTTATTTGATTGGTTATTATAACAACTATAGATAGCCATTAGTCATACAACATGATATAACATTCAATTTTATTGATAAAGTTAACCTTACTGGTTGAATCAGTTCATATGCATATTGAAATGTATAATGAGGGGTAGAGAAGTTGAGATAATATATCCCTCATACAATGAATCCTTTGGATTAAACAAAGGGTCTAAGAATTGTGACTAAATTTGTTATTTTACCATAGCTGCTATCTGTGAACCCATAGCTGCTGTGGGGGGGGGGGTTCTCAGCTCTGATTGTTGTGGGCAGGTTTGTATTCTTGCAGTAAACACTTTCACTTATCTTGTTAGTGCCTGTTACATTCGGTGTGGCTGAGAATTCCTAGCACCTGATAACTTTCAGCTGAACTAGCAGTACTGTTTATGCAAAGGATACTGCATGTGTGGGTTAGGGTCCTGATCTGAACTCCTCAGATTTTTCTCCTACAACAATAATTTCCAGTTTCTCTGTGTGGTACAGCAGAGATGGATAAAAGTAAAGGTTCCCCCCGCACATTTGTGCAGTCGTGTCCGACTCTAGGGGCCGGTGCTCATCTCCGTTTGTTAGCCGAAGAGCCAGCGTTGTCCGAAGACGCAATATTAATATTAATATTAATATATAATATAATATAATATAATAATAACACAGATGGATAACCTGTGGCCTAAAAGCCACATGTAGTTCTCAGATTAATATCATTTGGTCTTTGGCCTAATTTCAAAAGCCCTGTTCAAGGGATCAGACCTCTAGTAAGAGCTATATTTCCCAGCTTACAGCTGGAGAGGGAGAGGGAGAGAGAGAGAGATGAAGGTATTGGAAAGAAAAAAAAGCAGGAGGGGCTGTCATAGAGAGAACACATTTCCATATCTTTTTTGGGCTCTGTACCCACCCACTGCTTGCTTCAAAGCCATGCATCTTGTCTCCCTGAAAAGATAATCCCTGAAGGAACATGTCCTTTGATAGAAAATGATCCCCTGTCCTTGCAGTAGTGTAGGAGATCCTTTAAAAATCTTTTCTACTAACTGCCCTTTAGCAGCAATCTTTGGCCAAAGAACCAGTTCTAGAACTGAAAGTGTGAATACTGTATATGTTTGCAAGAGCCTGGGACAATGAAAGATATAATATTTCCCTAGTATTGTTAGAGAGACAATATCAATGCATAAACATTCAGACAAATTAAATCCAAAGTTTATTAACCTGTTGGTTAGTGATTAGTTGGGACATTCCATTCCACTAAACACAGGTAGTTTATAAGGATGTGACATCTGTTGCCAAGTTCACTTCAGATCTGCTCTGAAGAAGCTACCAGCATGGCTTGTGAGATGTCAGCACATATTCCTTATCTCACATGGCTTTACCCAGAAGTAATTTCACCAATAAATAGCAGCCATGAAATCCTAAACTCTATAATCCCAATCTATTTTAATTTTGTAACCGTTTCTGGAGAGAATGCTCTTTAGGAGCAAATTAAGGATCTAATTCATCATCAGGTTGATAATAAAAAAGAGGTCAGATATACAAACATTACAGCATACACAAACATGCTTTCTTCAAATCTATGTTTCATAAAAATCATGGAGAGTAATCTATGTAGGCAGCCATTGTGTGGATTTTGAGTTGCTGCTAACAGCCAGCAGATTTAACAAATACTCTGCAGCAGTTATTTTTGGAACAGAAAGTTTGTTATACAAGGCAAGAAGAACCACAGATACTGTCATAAGTTGCACTGAATAAGGAGAGGAACAGTGGAGTGGAATGCTGCCTTTAGACCTAAAATAGCAACCTGCCCAAGAATCGAAAGTATTTCTTATTTATCCTGTTCAGTGATTGCACCTCCTAAACAACTCCAGTATGAGAAGCTCTTTTTAAAGTTTGTTTCCACATTTATTTATTCCAGAAAAGAGGAAGAAGAACAAGAAGTTGGTGCCATGTATTGTAAAAACATTGATGACTTGCTTCAACAGTCTGATTTTGTGATGCTGGTTGTAAATTTGACACCAGAGACTCACAATCTCATTGGAAAGAGCGAGCTAGAACTGATGAAACCCACAGCTACACTCATCAATATCTGCAGAGGTAGGGTGCAACACCGTCCAAATATACGTTCTATTATTATTATTTGTTATTATTAGTTGGAAATTAAATGATTATATTTAAGCACTACTACAGTATATTAAAATAATATGGAAAGCATTATTTGGCTCCCCTCTACATCCCATTGACTGCTGCTAATATGCTTTCAGTGGAAACACATGCAAGAGTCTTCAAGAGGAAGGGAAAACAATAGGTAAAGACATCACACTTTCATTGACAAAGCTGTGCGTTTCATAAATGCCTAAACCAGTTGTACTAGGAAGGTCAAAACCATATATAAATAGTGTGAGTAAATCATATTTCACAACCTACTTGTGGTACAGCTTTCTGGACTTGAATAGGCATGCTACTATATTAAGGATTGCATTAAGGATTGCAATATTAAGGATTGCAATATTAAGTATTTTACAACCAGTTCTTGACCAATACAATCATGAATTTGGAGAGATTTCATGGAAATATAACTAAAATATTTATTTTAAGGTGTTGCAGTCCTAAGTGTACTTAATTGGAAATAAATTCCACTTAGCAAAATTATTTAACTCCAAGTGCCTTGTAGAGAATTCAGCTATATATCATGTAACAAGCAGTATCTGTTGGCTTTAAGGTTTCTTTGTCTTGTCTGTGTAACTTCAAAATTCCCTTTCTCTTAGGTGCAGTTGTCGACCAGGATGCATTGGTAGAAGCACTCCAAAATGGGGTTATTAAGGCTGCAGCTCTGGATGTGACATATCCTGAGCCATTGCCAAGGTAAAATAATACAATACTCATAGTTCAGGATAAAAGGACAATAATCAGGCATGGAATAAATAAAGGTGATATCTCTTCATTGATTCAGAAGAACATTCTTAATATAGGAGATCCTATGTTGCCCCAATTTGCTGTCTCTGCCACCCTCTCATTTTCTTTGTGTTTATGGAGAGGAAGAGGAGAATTTATTATAATCAGACATCTTTACAACTATATCAGGGATGGCAAACTTTTTTCAAGAGCACCATTACCCTGTAAAAATTAAACTTTGCAGATACTGTAATCTGTTAGGGACTGCAAATCTGAATGGCTGAGTCTGAAGCAGAGTCAGAGCCAATGGTAAGCAAGGCTACATCATGTCTCCCCCAGCTCTTTCCTACCTCTTTTTCTTCCTTCCCAGCCGGCTGTTCCCAAAGTTTATGAAAATATGACAAGAGTGTGTGGCTCTTAGATTGAGCTCTGCAATTGGCTTCCCATTGGTTTATAGTTATCAGTAATTTGTAATTTTCTTTTGACAGACTGAAATGCAAACTTTTAATTTAAACAAGCTAGCAGCCTACAAGGAATTGGTAGGAGGGAAAATAAATTATAAGGAAATCTACACACTGTATAATGATCTATTAATATTTGGACTCTGGGCTAGGACAGCCAATTTGTCCTTTATCCATTGCTGTTTCATTATGTCTCTGGTCTCTTTATTTCTTACATAATGCCCTTACCATCCCATGCTTTATAAAAATGAAGAGAACATTACGGGAAGGTAGCATGTTGCCCATGTATGACTGAATGCTCAGATTCCTCTTTGACTCCTGCCAAGTTCCCTGCAGCATCTTACTGTTTTTTTTTAAAAAAATATTCTTTTAATCAATATTAATAAATGGAAAACTATCATGCAGCTTACCCAATCCTAGCATCATCTTTATTTTCCTAAAATGTTTCCAGATCCTTATAGGTCTCAAAAGCATTCTTAGAGAATAAATGGGTGAATGGGTGGCCAGGGCTCAGTACCTTGTCTGGAAATGCCCATGAAATAGACAAAGGAAAGCTGATGTTGTAGGTCATGAGGACTCTAAAACCTACCTTACTGTATATGATAAATATAATAGGATTCTTATTGGGAAAGTGGGCTTTTTGTTTCTGTCATGGTGAGATCTACATTTTCTGACAGAGTGATTGGTGGAATGTCACGTATGAAAGGTTGAGAACTGTTGCTTTGGGGATTATCCTGGGAAGTTAGAGAGAATTGGGGGGAGCAGTTTCATCCATTTGCCTTCTAGTAAATGGAAGTTTTGTATCTAGATATGTCCAACATGGCAACCATTTGGTAAGAACCTCTGTCCCCAAACTCGAAATGTGCCAGGCCTCCTGGAAACATTCTCTGTCCATATACTCAATTATTTAATCAGAATAAAGGAAGCAGAACCAGTTTTGCAGAAGTGAATATTTGCTGTCCCCCCTCCTCAAAATTCCCTACGTAGTTTGTTTGATAGATATATTTAAAGCATACTTGACAGCCAATGTAGTGTGATGATTGAGATATTGGAATTGGACTGGGGAAACCTGGGCATAAGTCCACATTCAATGACTGACCTCAGTAGATGACTTTGGGCCAGTTACCCTCCCAGCCCAACTAACTTCATAGGGTTGTTGCCATGCGGATAAAATTAGGTGAGATGCCCATGTATGCCTTGAGCTCTCAAAGAAAAAGTGGAATATAAATGCAGTAAATAAACTATGTTTTGAGAAGGTGTCTATTTGGAGTACCCAAAACATTTTTAGAGGTTTTGCCATATAAAAAAGTTTGAGTGATCATAGTTGCTTCAAACAGTGCATTCCTTAATCATCCCGAAGCAGATATTCATGGGAATGATTCCCATTCTCTTTGGCAATAACAGGAGTAGCACTAGAGGCAGAGCTACTGAAATATCAAAGCAGCAAGTAATGGCTGTTTGCAGATTGTGCCTCTTGGATAGTATGGTTCCTCCATATCAGATACTGCCCCACAGAAAGCTTTCTGTAGTAGAGACTGGGCAGCAGAAGCTAATATCCCATTTATTGGTTTCAGTCTTGAGACTGTCGCTTTCCAATTCATTTGCCTGTGCTAGATGAGTCTAAATTATTCTGTCCTGCTTTCTCTGCAGAGATCATTTGCTATTGCAGATGAAGAACGTCATCATAACTCCCCACATTGGAACTGCTACAGTGCAAGCCCTGCGCATGATGACAGAAGAAGCAGTAGAAAACATCCTGGCAGTTCTCAATGATCTTCCTATTCCTAGTGAAGTGATCCCCAAATGACTTGATGGAGAACATAAATAATCAATGGATTATCAAGAAAGGGACATTAACCTCTAAGAAATAATGCAGTATGACAAATAGCTAGACGACATATTCTTATCAGTTTCGAAATGTGTGATTGTGATTATTTTTTAATTATATTAATCCTGTTGAAAAAACATTTGTTCTGAGGCTTTTGAGCATGGTGGTTGGGTTTCTGATTCCTTCATCCCTTTATCTCTACCAAACAGATACATGTGCACTCATCTTTGTAAAATGAGAAGTGCACTTGAGAATGGAGGTACTCTCCAAGTTTCTTCAATTAACAAGTACATATTGCTCGAAATGCAAATTCATAATACTAATCTTCAGATAAATCAATAAATTCATAAGAGGCTAAGGCTTAGGACTCTGTTAAATATTTCACATCGAAGTTCAACCCCAAACAACTTAAGAATGTGAGTCATTCCAGCACAGAAATATTTATTATTCAAGATTTTAGTTTTCATGTTTGAAATTATCTCTCTTCTGCGGTGCTTACCTGCAGATAATTGTTGTCATCTTTTGACAATTACATGAAGGAGAGAGCAGAACCCAAATATAGCAGACCGTACTGCCTGTCTTGCAGTTTTGGCATTTTAGGCTAGGTGAGAGATTGCCTAGAAATGTCAAATTTTATTCACCCACATTTATTGAATAAACCCCAATTGACTGAGTTCACACAACCCATTAAGCCATATAAATATTATTAACTAATTGCTATGGCTGAATTGGCACAAAAACAACCAAAACAATACTGCCAGGCAGTACATGAATCTAGGCATAGTTTTCCGATCTTGACTAGAAAGTGATGACTGCTAAAGCTCAGATTTTTCATGGCATTCAAAAGCTGAATCCATTAATGATATAACGGCATTTAAAAAGCCCTATCAGCAAATAGTTCTGAACAGGCTTGTTTTTTTATGGTTTTTTATGGAACAAATAAAATGCAAGACAAAATTTGGAAATAAGGAAAAGAAAATTAAACAAAAAACAGTAATGTGGGTGTTTGTATTGGTGGCAGGGAGAGAAAGAAATACAAAGCACTTTAAAATATCCTTATGCAACATTTGTAAAGATAAAGGCAATCTGTTCAAAAAATAATATAGTTAAGAAGGGTGATCAGATTTGAATAAACATTGTACAGTAATTATAGAGATCTTCAAAGCCCTTTGCGATTGTGTTAATTTTCAACCAAAGCAATAGTCTATACCTTTAAATTCCATTCATCCAAAGAAAAATGTACTTTTAAAAAGGTAAAGGTTCCCCCGCACATTTGCACAGTCGTGCCTGACTCTAGGGGCTGGTGCTCATCTCCGTTTGTTAGCCGAAGAGCCAGCGTTGTCCGAAGACGCTGCCACGGTCATGTGGCCGCATGACGCACGCAGAACGCTGTTACCTACCCACCGAAGTGGTACCTATTCATCTACTTGCATTTGCATGCTTTCGAATTGCTGAGTTGGCAAGAGCTGGGGCTAGTGCAGGAGCACACTCCGACACGCAGGGCTAGGGATTCGAACCTCCGAACTTGCGATCTTCTGATCGACAAGCCTGGCGTCTTACCCGCTGAACCACCACACCCCTCTAAAACAGACGTTTAATCATTGATTATTTTTCTTCTATTTTTAATTTAATTCGTGTAATTTTCTATAGTCAGCAGTATAAAGCTTCTAATAAGAAATATAGTATTTTCAAATAGGATCAATATTTTCAAACAGTATCCTGCTCCATAAAGAGACTTGAATGACAGCTGTTCTGCAATCATTTTACTTAGGAAGTAAAAAAATCCAACAGTATTTTTGCTCTTTGTCTGTACCTACATAATTTCTTTAAAATAATGAGATTAAAATCCAATGAAGATATACATTATGGTTCTGATGGACTTAGTGTTTGGTTAATTTTTTTTAATGGCACAATCCCACCAAAGTCAACTACACTTTTGTAATTTATTAGTAGAAAATTAAGCATACACATTCAGCTGAAATAGGAAGGCTGAAATATGATCGTAATCCAGCTTCATTTGGTTAAGGGAAAAAGTTTAAAAAATAACTTCTTAAGTTACAGTTTGTTTCAAAGTTCATCATTAAACTTTGCCCTTTTATTATAAAAAATCTCTTGGTTAACAGGGCCCTTTACAACAAGTAATGCATTAGGAATAGTCATTTTACAGATAATAGGGATGAGAATAACTTGAACTGTTATCTTTTTTTTATTTAATTTTTTATCCCGTCTTTATTATTTTCATAAATAACTCAAGGCGGCGAACATACCTAATACTCCTTCCTTCTATTTTCCCCACAACAACAAGCCTGTGAGAATAATTTGAACTGTTACAGAAAATTTTGATAGTTCAGAATACACATTTAAATTTGAATTTTAAGAGACTTAAAGATTCAGAAAAAAAGGCTTTACTTTTCTTGATATGCTGGTGCTCTACCAGTTTTTCATATTTGTTTAGGATACCAGTTGTCTGCTTTCCGTTATTGTGTAAGTAATTTCAACCAAAAGGAGTATTCTTGAATGTTTGGATAGGCACAATTCTTTTTTTTTCCAAGTACACAATCACTATTTCCTGGTTATTTAAGACAATGCTCCCAAAATAGAAATAATCAATAGAAAATTATGAAAGTGGTAGCCTTTAATTAAGAAGTTCACTAAAGAGAGATACTCAGTTTGGATAAATAGGACAATAGGATCTCTGTTCAAATCCTTATTCAGCTCGCTGGACGAGCTGAGCCAGTCCCCATCTTGACAGGTAGATTTGTTGTGAGAACTACCTGTGCTCTCTAAATTCCAAAGTCCTCCACTGTTGACTCCTTTGGAACCTCCTGCTCGGAGGTATTTAAAGATTATCTTCCCAAATTGTACTTCGAACCAAGAAACGATTCAGAAGCAAGCTGGGCTGGATTACTTTCTGCAATGGCTGATACTTTTAGCAAGGTGATTTATATTTGTTGAGGCGGGGGGTGGGTGGGCATGAGGAGAGAAAAGTGCCATTGATCAGCATTGGCAAGCTTGTACTTTGAATCAAGTGCTTGATGGTAGCATATCAGAGAAGAGGAGAAATAAATTTTATCTTCCATATTCATCTGCCTTTCTTCTATCTGTGGCTACGTACGTATCTCTGTAAGAATTCCAGACGGCCAGAGCTATTGCAAACTGTGACACAAAAGTAGTTTGTTTCCTAACTTCCTTAGGACTAAATGCTCCAGAATATGACTTTTATTGCTACAGCTCCAAGCAGGTTGCAGGGCTGATTCCAACCAATACAATAGTGCTGTACAAATTAAGATAAAGAAATAAGCTTGGAATGGAGAGGGATTGAGGAGCTCCTTTGAGGAAAGAAGACAGTTTTTAGTACTATGTCCACAGCAGTAAAGCAGCAGATTTTTCTTACCTGGCATCTTTTGGATGTGTATTTTTGTACAATCTGTTAATTTCAAGGAATGAGGAAAAATTACCGTAAGTGTTTCAGTCTTCAGTAAAAATAGATGGTTAGTTTTAATGGTGACATCTCTCAAAAAATTGTTAAAGGTTAATATGTTATTATCAGTATACTTTTCTAAGATCAGTCAATAACATTATACTGTTGTTATAGAAATATGTGTTATAAAAGTAATATCTATTTCTTTTGTTTAAGTAGATCGTGGAAGAACAGGAGCTTCCATATACCTTAATAAACGTCATTGGAGGTCCAGATGGAGTTTATGAAGACCATGTAGAGTTTCTGGAAAAACATCTTAAACTCATCACCATGCAGGAATATCTGAAAAACAAGCAAGTGCTTAGTGAAAAAATCCAAGCAGTATTTATGTGGGCCTATAAACCTGAGGCTAACAGGGATCTCCTGGAAGCCCTACCTAATTTAAAAGTGATTGCAGTCTCTGGTGCAGGAATAGACTACCTTGATTTAAAACTGATCTTCAGCTTTGGTGTAAAAGTAGTTAATACACCTTTTGCAGTGTCCAGTGCAACAGCAGATATGGGGATAGCTTTGATGCTGGCTTCTGCTAGAAGGATTGTGGAAGGTACAATTTAATTTTTGTAAACTCAGTGTGTGTGTGTGTGTGTGTGTGCGCGTGAGAAAGAGAGAGTCTGTGTTTAAATCTTTTATGTTTTAAGGTAATTAATTTTCATGGGTTCCTATGGTTATTTAAAAAAGATTCCCTTGTAGATACAGTATAACCAAGTACTTTGCCATTGTCTTATCCCAGAATACATTTTTAATTTTGCAATTTAGTCTACATCTCTGGAATTTTCTCATGGTTCCCATCCAAGTACTAACTAGGTTTGACTTTGCTTAGGGATTATGTTAAGGTCTGTCAAGATACAGCAACCTGCTGTGTTGCATATATTTTTTATGTCAAGAAATATGGAAGGCTAGTTTAAAAAGCCAGGCCTCAAACTTTTTTCCTGTTTGGGCTCAGAAGCACATGTTCACCCCCCTTCCTCAGGAATGTTAATTTACTTGGAGCCAGCTAGTCTGGCTTACTTGAACCAATCAGAATTACCTGTTTGAGCTTTGCCCATATTGGGAATCTGTTGCCTAGGTGTTTTGGTCACATGCCAGATCCTGTCCACTTAGGTATGGCCAGGTTGCAATTGTAAAAAAAGGCTTTAAGAGTGTTATCTCTGCTTTTGTTTTGGTCACTCTGCTCTCTGCTATCTCTTTGTCTTTAAAATGTAAGTACTTAGCCATGTGCTTCTCTTCGGCTGAAGAAAAGCTTAGTTTCGTTTTCTTTGTTTTTAAATAAAGCAACTTTTTTTTACTGCAAGCTTCTCTCAATATTTTTCCATAACTCTGATCACAAATTTTATAAAACAACAAAATGCTGCACCTCTGAACTATACAATATATCAGATAATGGATTTTTTCAAAGCAGTTCATTAGCCCCTCCCCCAAACCTAACTTCTCTGTATAATTATTGAATGAGGGTTCTCCTCACTTTATGTTTCCAGTGTAAGCTTTACAAAGAGTGAATTCTGTCTGCAAAGTAATTGCATAATTGGTGCTCTACATGGCTGGATAATTGCTGGTTATAGTAATAAAGACCTGGACAAACTTGTTCTGCATCATACACTGAAGGTAGATTACAAATCATTAGATATCTGTGGGAGTGTGGTTATAGTGAAATGGATGGGGTACTCTCTAATACATTCCCTAATACTGGAGGGCTAGATGTATGCTCCTTCTGGCTCTTATGAAAGACCAGAGAGGGTGTGGTTGGCTGGATCCAGGAGGTACCTTCCTTAAGAAGTTCTCCTTGGATCCAGTCATATTGGACCTCTATTGCCCTGTTTCTACCTTCTCTTCTGTACCAAGGTGGGGAGGCAATTACAGAACAGACAGAATCTTTCAGACAGGATTCAGGCTCAAGCATAGGATGGAACCTGCATCAGTTGTAATGGTTGATTATCTTTGGATAGAGGTAGTATGCCCCATATTGCCCTATTAAACCTCTTGCAAGCTTTCAGTATTGATCATGGTATTATTTTGAACCAACAGTGGAGTTGGGGGCACTATTTAAAGAGGTTGCACTGCTTGTTTAACAGGTGATTCCAGCTTATGGTTGTGGGCAAGGAGAAATCAACCTGTGGCCTCTCACCTATGGAGCGCTGAACGGTTCAGTTCTCTCTCCTTACTTTTTAACATCTACATCAGAGCTTTCCAAACTGTGTGTCGGGACACGTTAGTGTGTCGGCTGCAGTGTCTGGGTGTGTCACGGCTGCTGCTGCCTCTGAGCCCTGCCAGGATTCCGCGCAGGTCCTAGTGCCTGCCTTGTGCCCTGCTGTAAGAGTGTGTCGCAAAATGATGCATGTCTAAAAAGTCTGTCACCAACATGAAAAGTTTGGAAAGCTCTGGTCTACATGAAGCTCCTGGGAATGATAATCTGTCTATTCAGGGTATGATATCATCAATATGCTGATGATACCCATGTGTACATCATCATTTGGTGTTATGCTGGTAATGTGGTCAAAGTCCTCTCCTGGTGTCTGGAGACAGAAGGAGTTTGAATGTGTAAGAAACACCTTGAAATTGAACCCAAGCAAGACTGAGTTGATGTTTGTGATTTCTCTCCTCTATGAGTTGAGGGTGGTGGGGCGGAGAGGTTAGAAGGTGGTATTCCTCCATCCTGGCCCTCATGTTATGGAACGGACTTCCCCTGGATGACTGATGGCCTTCTGGAAGTTGATTAAGATAGAGTTGTTTTTAAATTTAACTACTGAGATGATGCCATCATGTGAATTTTTTATATGTTGTTCTGGTTTTAGAATTAATGTTGCTAGTTTTTTATTATGCTTATTCACTGTAACATGGATGTTTTATTTATTTTTTTACTATGGATGTTTTATGTTGTATTTTTGTGCACTGCCAAGACTTTTATGCTTGTGGTGATACAAGACATTTTAATAATGCATTGCCAGGCTCAAGGAAGATATAGTGATTTTCTACAATTTGAATAACCATATATTTATTTTATTGCAGATTTTTTCTCCTAACAAGAGAAATTGCCTAATAAGGCAATTTGCAATAGTGACATTTCAAAGCTCTTATGGACAGATAATTAAAAACAAGACTAAACCTGTTAAAAGAACAATCTTTTAGCAAGATAAAATTACAGGAAACAATTGGCAGAGCAAACATTCTGCAACTGCCTAAAACACAACAAAACTGGAACCAATCCAACCACTTTCAGGAGAGAGGCTCACCACTGGGATGCTGCTCGATATCCTCATTAATCACACTTCTCCTTGTAGCAGAATTTGGAGTATGGCTTCTAAAGATTGATAGGTCCATCTGAGAGAATCTTTAAGGATTCTGTTTCTAACCAATTCAAGGGCTTTTAAGATGATAGCCAGCATCTTGAACTGGATTCAGAAACTGTCAGCCTCACATATTCGTCTGCTATGCTTTTGCCTTTTATACACGTGTAGGTTGCTGGCCTGCTCTATTTGGCTTCAGAGACTTTGCCTTCTGCATTGCGGTGGAGAGAGCTGATAACCGCCTGCTCCCTGAGGGACATTCCGTAGGGAGGGGGGATCTTTGGAGCGGGAATTGGTTTGTTATGGCTGGGCCTTTATGGGTGTTTTTTGCCATTGCTTTGATAAGGCTTTGCTTGGCACGAAAACCGTTATTCGAGGCTTCTGCTGCCCTGAAGTGTACTAATCCTGAATAAATGGATCCTTTAGAGTAATTGCCTGAAGGTTTTCTTTGTTGGGAATTCTGACACGGGGGGGGGGGGGGTTATCACAGAAACACATTTGAAGCCATAGAGTTATAAAAAGTAAATGGTAACACGATGTTCAGTATCTGTGCTAGGATGTCTGTCTGCTTGCCTGATATTCAGTCTCTGGCACGAGCAATATACAGTGACATGTGTTAGGACACATTGCTGAGAAAGACACAGGCTTCCCAAGTTCCACACTAAGCAACTATCGCTAGAGTCTTTTTGGCAGTATTTAAGATTGAATTACATGAACCTTCCCCCTACAGAAAAAAAGCTAGTTCTTGGATACATAAAACTACTATATTAGGGTTAGTAGTAATTAGGTTTTTTAAAATTATCCCCAAATGACTAGATACTGCTACATGCTGTGACTTTTCATACATACAGAATTTTTATCTGGTGTGCATTAAAATTTAAGATCTGAAAGGGCACGGCCCTAAAAATACACGATTATAACATTTTGCTGGTCATATAGAGCAGTCTTGAAAATTGTTGGGAAGAAAATCCTACCCAAATCTCTCCCGTCATCAAACTTAGAAAATCACTGGCAGTCAATATTATGTATGTATGTATGTAATTTTAGAATCCTTAAAAACAGGAAAGTTTCTTTCAAGTTCAACTTCTAGTGACTTCATAGTCATGTCCTTTAGTTTTCTTGTCCGCTATAAGGAAGACATCTGCTTTCTTCCATAATGTTTTTTCTACTTCCCAATCTAGTTTACAGATTTGGTATTGCCTGGACACCTGCCATCATAGCTTCCAAGCCCAGCAGAGTTAAATTTGACTCTTATGACACCATAGACTGGTTTTAATGCCGTAATCCAATTCTGGAATATAAAAACGAAGAAAGTGTTCTGAACAACCACCTATTAATGCACAGCTGCATAGAGTCTCCATGCATCTTAGCTAGGATTGCGAAGAAAGATTTCTAGGTTTCCTTCAGGGCAGTTGAGACCTTGCTACAAGTACCTGTAGCATGAAGTGGGCCTTCTTTGGTGTGGCACCTGCCCACAGTTCAGAATCAGGAAGGTCGATGCAGTTTGCCACAAAAGACTGAGACCTGAACTATTGGTTTATTGACTGATTTCTTACTACAATAATCCACTTCTTTTTGCTTTGTTTTTAAACGTCTAGGTTACCAGATTGCAGTTTCCCCTGACACTAAACATTTTAATATCGACTGGTTGGGACAAGAAATAACTGGTGCAACTCTAGGAATCATTGGAATGGGCAGAATTGGTTACAAGGTGGCCCTAAGAGCTAAAGCTTTTGAGATGAAAATTCTTTATCGTAACAGAAACCGAAGGTAACCATCTCTCTGACTAGATTATATAGGGATGGAAACTTTAGGCTGCTGTGAGCATGCCCTGCTCTTTTCAGTCACGGGACAATCCCCTCCACAACCTTCTTGGCTTGGGCTGCAGGAGAGACTGCAGGGGCATCTATCGGCATAACGCCTACCCCATGGGAAGCCCCCACTCATGCTGCAGATCATGCCCTCATTCTTGCTCACTCGTCTGCCCCTTGTGCTCTCTTGCTCTGTCACTCACTCTCACTTGTTTATTTCTCTCTTGATCACGTGCTCTTTTACCTTGCTCATCTGTTTTATGTGCTCTCTACTTACGCTCTCTTTCATTCTAATGTTCAACCTTTTTACTGCACTCTCACTCTCGCTTATTTGTCTCTTCCTCATTCATCTTTCTCGCTTGCTTGTCGGCCTTACCTCACTCACTCCTTTGCCTATTACCTGCTCTCTTGCTCACTCTCTCACATTCTACCTCATTTGTCTGTCTCTCATTTTTATTGCTTGCTTGTCTTTTTTTTTTTTGGTTTTCTTATCTGTCCATCTCTCTTTCATTCTAATGCTTGCTCTATCAATGACTTGTGCCCTGCAGCTATTGGCAAGACATGGCAAGTGCATTCAGCCAGTACTGCTCTACTGTGTGAGCAGTTGATTGGATGGAGTATGTATGTATGTATGTATGTATGTATGTATATATATATATATATATATATATATATATATATATATATATATTAATGTGTTCTACTGGTAAGGAGATATGGTAAGGTAATGTGTTTTATGGCTGCGAGAGCTGGACCATAAGGAAGGCTGAGCGAAGGAAGATAGATGCTTTTCAACTGTGGTGTTGGAGGAAAATTCTGAGAGTGCCTTGGACTGCAAGAAGATCAAACCAGTCCATACTCCAGGAGATAAACCCAGACTGCTCACTTGAGGGAATAATATTAAAGGCAAAACTGAAGTACTTTGGCCACATAATGAGAAGACAGGATACCCTGGAGAAGATGCTGATGCTGGGGAAAGTGTAAGGCAAAAGGAAGAGGGGCCGACCAAGGGCAAGATGGATGGATGATATTCTGGAGGTGACGGACTCGACCTTGGGGGAGCTGGGGGTGGCGATGACTGACAGGAAGCTCTGGAGTGGTCTGGTCCATTAAGTCACAAAGGGTCGGAAGCGACTGAACGAATAAACAACAAAACTGGTAAGGAAGCTAGTTAATGCTTTACCACACAAGTAGATACCTGGTGCCAGATCACACCTGCTGTCAAAGCCAAAATGGCCATGGAGGGAAGTCCCCAGCAACTGGAGGGGAAGGCATGCCTGCAGCAGCCAAAGAGGCCAGTAGGAGATAGATAAATTCCAGACCTGCTTCGTCTTCACTATAGCTGCCAGTGAAGCACTATACATTGTACATATATCAAGATTTGAGTTGGGAGAAGATAGAAAAAAACATTTCAACATTGGATCAGATTAATATGAACCTACTGTAAGTAGCCTTGGCTCTGGTGTGAGAATGGGAGGAAGGCTGTGTCATGAGGATATGTTTTTCAAGAATGGTTAGTGAGGCATCTTTGAAATGGGTTAGGGGACTTGTGGATGTGCCCGCAGTCCCATATGTTCAGATAGCCTCTGTCACTAGTTCTGTAGAAGTATGAAACATCAAAACATTGTTTATGCTAACATTACCTATTAGAGCTAAATGGTTATTTCCTGCAGAAATGAGGCAGATGAACAGGCTGTTGGTGCTGTTTATTGCAAGAAGATGGAAGATTTACTCCAACAAGCTGACTTTGTGATGTTGACTGTGAATCTGACCCCTCAGACTTGCAAGTTGATTGGGAGAAAGGAACTAGAACTCATGAAACCCACTGCCACTCTTATCAACATCTGTAGAGGTAGTATAATGGCTTCAAACTCATTATGGCCACATTTTCCTTGAGTATGATGAAATGAAAATCATTTATGGTGTGATGGAAAGTAAGAAATTACAAATAAAATTCTGTCAGGAAAATTTAAGGCAGACTATAACTCATCTGCCTCATATCTCAATTAAAGAGCCTGAGATATTGTAATATTTTCAAATAGCTATACTGGGCAAACCTTATTCTTCCTGGTTCATGCCCCATCCCATTTCTAGAATTCCTGACCAACTTTTCCCTAGCTGAGTGTCTCCTTAGTACTCCAAGGAAAGTCCTCCTGAGGCACAGTTTTCCTCCTTAGTTGGCCATTGTCCATTTTACATTAGGATTATTTTTCTCACTGCTCCCTTTATGCTTCTGATCTTCCAGAATGACACATGAGATGTATAATGTGGATTATACATGAGACATAGTGAATAAGGGACTATTCTCAGTTAACAAATCAGCAGATATATTGAATTGTTTGCTTTAATTTATAAATGTTAGTCATCATGTAAAATACCTATTTGAAATAGTAATCAACATGAGAACTACAAATATTAATAAAAGACTCACATCTACACATACAACAGACAGATAACAGTAATGCATTTCCTTTATCAAGAATCCTTTTCTAAAATAACCACTCTTACATTCCTTTCCCTTAGATGGAATTATACCTGCTTTCATCTTCTTTCCACTCCAAATTTCTTGAAATGCCAAATATTTTTTAAATTCAGAACTCTTTGAACCACTCCTCTCCTGCCAAGGAAATTAATGTTTTGACAGTAAGAAACGGGGGGTAGCAACACATTGTTCATGTTCTTCACTATAATATGGAGTTGCTAATCATTTTGACCCTTTTCACATATTTTCAAAATTTACATTATTTGTGTGGTGCAGTGAGCAAAATAAAAACCCGATATTTTAATCATGATTGCCTCATAGATTTGTATGAAGTCATAAAAGGATTTCTCCACTGACCCTCAAACCAAGAACTTTTCTTTTTCTCAACAGCTGCAAACTGAGTTGTTGTATGTATTAACTAATTAACTCTCGTAACCCAAAATCCCTTTCCTGATTAGTTGGCATCAGCTCAGACACCATTCATTCAAAACACTCCCCATTAAAATATAAAGAGTTTCTTTCTTTGGTCCAAACATGGTTGCTGCCAGTAAGAGACCAGACTGATATGTCAAGTTGTTGGTGTGAAAGAGGTATGTTGCATCTAACAATGATTTACTACTCTTGTTTAGAGAAATGAGTATCCCATTTTAACTTGACAAGTAGTATGTCTTGATAGAGCTAGTAAAACAATTGTTCTCTCATTTGCTTTAAAATCAGGTCAAGTGGTTGATCAAGATGCACTGCTGAAGGCCCTCCAAACTAAAATAATTAAGGCTGCAGCTTTGGATGTGACATATCCAGAGCCATTGCCAAGGTAAAAATTGAAACATTAAGTAGCATTTAGAATCAATATGTCAGTATGAACTTTTGGGCTCTGCTTATTCTTTCGTTTTAGGTACTCTGTCCCAAAATATACTCAGACTCATCTCTGGTAGGTAAAGTAAGGGTTTCCCTTACACAGTTGTGTCCAACTCTAGGGGGCAGTGCTCATCTCTGTTTCTTAGCCAAAGAGCCAGCGCTGTCCAAAGATGCTTCTGCGGTCATGTGGCCAGCATGACAAGCACGGAACACTGTTACCTTCCCACCAAAGTTGTACCTATTTATCTACTTGCATTTGCGTGCTTTTGAATTGCTAGGTTGGCAAGAGCTGGGGTGAGTGCAGGAGCTCACTCCGTCACGTGGGGCTAGGGTCTCGAACCGCCGAACTTGCGACCTTCCGATCGACAAACCTGGCGCCTTAACCACTGAGCCATCACGTCCCTTGATCTAGACTGCAGGATTATTTAAAACAAAATAGTTGGCCATTCACACCAAACAAAACAAATGTTCTCTATTAATCAATAGGGTTATATTTGACTAAATAAAGTATACTGCTAGATTGATTGATTGATTGATTGATTCTGTGCCATCAAGTTGTTGTTGACTCTTAGAGACCACAAGGACAGATTTTCTCCATGAGTATTATGTAATACAAAGAGTTAATGTAAGTTCTCCAAATGTCAAACTAATTTGCAGGAGCAAAGTAGTATAATTTTTTAGCCAAGATAGACAACAATTACAGAGTTAATTTAGCAGAAGCTGTTCACTAAGCTTTGAATTCAAATTCCAAAGTCAAAGAATCATAGAGTTGAAAGGGATCATACAATATAGGTAATCAAGTTCAACCCCCTGCTTAGTGTAAGAATTAAAACATTCCAAACAAATCAATACTATGGGGAAAATTATAAGTATACACACGGACAAACCATTTAGATTTAGAGGTATTTAAACATGGAATAATTAATTTTGTTACGTAGATACATCATTTCCTGATTCACACTGAGAAGTCAGTTTTAAATGTTCCAAGGCAAATGAGAGTTGCCCACAGAAGAAGGGCGCGCATGCGCTCAGGACATGAGCTCCCCCTTCTTGTGAAGGAGCAACTCAAAACAACCTAAGGAGGACTGATGGGGTTTGCTGGCCACAGGGAAACATATACTGGAAAAGAAGAAAGAATGGAAATAGCCGAGAGTGAGAATTAAATGCTAAACATCAGTTATTTATTTTTTATATGATTTATGTCTGCCTTTCATTCAGGAACTCAAGGCAGTGCACGTAGCATCCCTCTTCCTATTTTTCCCACAACCACCACTCGGGGGTAGACTGGACAGTGACTGGCTCCCATGGCTGAGGGTGGACTGTTTTTTTCAGGTCATACCCAGTTAGTTAGTTACGCCTTGTGTACACCGTATACACAGTACACCCTTAACTGAGTGAACGTGTTGTGGGGACACCAAAAAAAGGTCAGCTGATCCAGTCAACTAGCCATGGAAGGAATAGATTTAGCCCTGTCCAGGTCTAATCCCAATTCCTCCCAA
This sequence comes from Charina bottae, assembly GCA_023362775.1. NCBI lineage: Eukaryota > Metazoa > Chordata > Lepidosauria > Squamata > Charinaidae > Charina > Charina bottae. Next base: position 193,414,311 of record JALMGJ010000003.1, read on the forward strand.
TCGGTTGTGTTGTGGAAACACCTAAACCGAGTCCATGTTACATGTCCTCGTCTTCAAGTGCTGGAGAGAAAGGATTGTGGGAAAAAAGCACGGCCCTCCGTTTCAGAGCTCCCGATGCCTGCAGTGCAGAACACACTTCTGAAAGACTGATTGGCTGCGTGTTCTGTGGCCTGCCAGTACTCTCCTATGAAGTGGCTCATGGGGTAATGAACACCTCCAAGGAAAAATGGACAGGGTCTCTATATTCCCAGTTAGTGTGCGTGGGTGCGACCAGAACCGCCAGTGAGAAGATATGCTTGGGTTAAGTACTTGGACAGAATAGGACTGCAGAATGCTAAATTAATGATCTGATTCTACTTTCTGACAACTTTGAAAGACCAGAGTATATAAATGCCCATTTTAATTACGGTTCAGTTTCATAAGCATGGCACATCATTATATTTTCAAGTTTAAAAGAATCAGACAACTTTTCTCTTTTTTCCCTTCAGAGATCATGCTTTATTACATTTAAAGAACGTCATTATAACACCCCACATTGGAAGTGCAACTTCACAAACCCGCCGTCGTATGATGGAAAATACGGTTGAAAGTATTCTGGCTGCTGTAAACGGCCTTCCAGTCCCTCATGAAGTCCATGAGTAACATATGCTTCGATTGTTGTGATAAAGTGGTCGTGTTCTGTGTTTGTCTTTAAATGTTTATGCCAAAGTGATGAATTTGATTTTTATCTTCATTTGGCAACAAATCTCAATTTATTTTCCTTGGAAAAAGAAAAAGAATAAACATTCTTTGGGGTATGTTTTCTTCATTTATGTTGTTCAGTTTGTTCTATAGAGCTTTGTTAAATGGAATGGAAAACAAACCTGAAAAAATAAAAGTATTTGTCATCCCTTTTCACTTAAAATACACTGGATAAGTGTTCCAGTGGTATGATTACAGCATTAGAAGAGTTTGTTGTGAAATAAGGATTATTGCTAGTTATCTGAGATATTTGTACAGATATCATCTGTGGGACAGGTAGTTATCCTGAAAATAGCAGCTGACTTAATGAAGATTAAATTTAAGCCTTATTAAAATTAACAGGACTTATTCTCAAATAAATATAAATGTCAGCTTTGAAATAGGTTGATTATATATGCATACATATATATTCTAAAGGAAAGACAAATCTATTTTGAGATATTGATGTGATTAGGAGTGCACGTAGACATACATGTGAGATTTGGGGACATATAGTTGTAAACTATCCTACATGTTAGTTTTTGTACTGTCTACCACAGCAAATACTTTGTGTTTACTGAAGAACTGCTGGATTTTTAATCCTGTAAAATATTATTGAGGTGGAATTTGCAACTTTATACCAGAGCAGTAACTCTCAGATATGGCTGGAGTGAATTTCTGACATATAGTTACAGATTATGGGAGCTGCCCTTTTTCAGTTTGGGTGATAGGAAAATATGTCCCGTAATATAGTAAGAAAAAGAACAAACACATACTGTACATCAGCGTGGTGTGCTGTCAGACTACGTCTAAAAGGTAAAGGTTCCCCCCGCACATTTGTGCAGTCGTGTCCGACTCTAGGGGCCGGTGCTCATCTCTGTTTGTTAGCCAAGGAGCCAGCGTTGTCCCAAGACGCTTCCATGGTCATGTGGCCGGCATGACGTACGCGGAACGCCGTTACCTACCCACCAAAGTGGTACCTATTCATCTACTTGCATTTGCTACGTCTGAGGAGACCCAAATTTAAGTCCATCCTCAACCATGGAATCTCAGCCCAACCTACTATGGAGAAATAATAATAATAATAAAAAAAATAAAAATAAACCCAAGGTGCCTTAACTCTTATTTAATATATCGGATATCATAAACGTCGTGACTGTAAAAGCTCATTTCTCCAAGAAGTCCTTCCCGGTCGCTGGGGGCGCTGTATAAAAACCTTCTTCCTTGCAGGCCACCTCGATGCGGGCGGGCGGTGTGAGTGCGACCCGGAGGAAGCGCGTATCCAGGCCCGCCTTCCAGACATTCCAGAACGCTGGGTCGCAATGTGGAGCGTTCGAAATGGCTTGGCCGCTGCCGCCACCTCCGTAAGAAAGCAGGCGAGTTTTCCTTGGCAGGGGCAGCGGCTTCCCGCTTTGGGAGGCCTGTCAGTGATGACTTGCCCCAGCTGCTGCCAGGCTCTGCACTGTTCCAGACGACTCTGCCGATCCACCAGTCAGCTGCTCAAGAAGTTCCTCGTTAAGAAAAAGTGAGTGGATCCCCTCCTTTTGTCCCCGAACCTGCGGCCGGAGCGCTTGGGCGGGTGCTGAATTGCGGGGCGGCAGTGGCTTCGCGGACAAGAGGCGTTTGTTTCTTTTCTCGTCTTTACAGGAACGGCCGTAGCAGCAACGTGCGCTCGCTAAACCTCCGCGGCGTGATAGGCACGGTCGTTCTCATACCTGAGACGGCTTACAAACCTGTTTGCAATTTTTCCTTCTGAATTACACCCCCTCCTGTTTTCTGTATTGTTAAAATAAGCTTGACCCCATCCCTCGTGAACGTTTGATCAGTATCCCCCATCAGTTTGTGAAATAATAGAGTAAAACAGGCGTTGCGCGTTGCAACTCTATCCCTTGTTTACTCAGAAGCAAGCTTTACTGATCCGAAGCTGATTCCAAGTTAAGGATACCTAAGTGTCAGTCTTACCGAGCAATGCTATGCCTGGTTTTAGAAGTCAGCCTCAGTGATTCATTTGCACTGATTTCAAGTAAGTATGTTATTCTGATTAGGACAGTACCTACTTGTGCTAGGTTTATATTTCCCATTGCCTTAAATCCTCTTTAATAATCTGACAATAATAAATGAATTAACTGTTTGGCTGTTACCTCAGCAATCTGCATTTAAGTTGAAGTTACTTTGCTGTGATATATGTTGTTGACAAATACTGAATTCAGGATTAGAACTCTGAATTTCTATCTTCATTTGGTGAATGGAGTTTTATTCAGGTGTGATATGAACCTTTAATGATTTAGCCAGCATGCTGGCTGGGGGATTCTGGGAGTTCAAGTCCACACATCTTAAAGTTGTCAACGTTGAGAAACACTGCTATAAGGGGTAATAATATATCATGATGTCATGGTGAAGCAGGCCCTATTTGTTCATGAATGAACTATAGCTAACTGCTGAAGCCATGCTCTTTATCAAGAATGCAGATTACTGTAAACAAAGACATGAAGAAAACTGTAATGGGTGAGTGGTGATAGCTTTCTAAACTATTCAGTGCCCTAGTATAAAAATATTTTCCAGGTAGATTTTGCAGAATAAAATAACACATACATGAAAATGAAAATGAAACACATACAGGAGGCGAGCCTTCTCTGCGATAGCGCCCGCATTGTGGAACATCTTGCCCCTGGAGGTGAGGCTGGCCCCCTCACTCCTGACCTTCCGGAAGACTCTTAAGACCTGGCTCTGCCGCCTTGCCTGGGACGAGGGAGGTATGATGGGATATATACACTGGCTTAAAGGGGAAAAACCGAGGCTTGAGAATAAACAGACAAGAATGCAGCTTGTTAGGGCTAACAGTGTTTACTGTTTAGCATAGGGCAATAATGCAGATACAGTACATTATCGCAACAATGAAAAAGATGAATATACAGGATACATCATTGTAAAAGGAAAAACAAAAACAAACTTATAAGCAGAGTTCCGTGTATTGATCCCAGGGCCAGAGTTCCTGCCATGGCCTATACCCAAAGCCAGGCACAGCTCACTCTGCCCAGTCCACGGAAAGTGAACACGTGAAGAACTACATGGCTAAAAGACACTAGAAATCAAGAAGCATAGAACACCATTTTGCATGGTTGTATATTCAGACCTTCTAGCATTCTGATTGGCTGGATGTTAGCTGTTACACACACTAGGCCTCAAAGCACACAGCATTGGGTGGCAGTGGCATTGAACTACGCACTGAGTTCTCCCCCTCCTTGCTCAGGGGGGCCTGGGCAAGGCTTCCCACAGAAGGAAATCAGGAGGATATCTTCCCATGGGAAGATCCAGTGCTAGCCATAACATGGTACCTTCTCGCTCCCTATCTCATGAGGATGTAAACAAAGCCAAGGCTTCTCTGTTATCCAGCCACCTGGCATTCACATCATCATGAGAACGCTGTGCTTTGTACAGGAATTCAATTTGCCAAGACACTTTTGCCATACCAAAGAAAAATAATGAACTTCTTTTTACAGTTGAATTCTACTACCTGTTAGTTAGAAAACACACACTGCAATCAAGGCAGCCTCTCCCCAGACATGGGATGGCACCTGAGCAACTAACATCAGGCTTTTTTTAATGGTATTCACAACACCAACACTCAGCTAGAATTCCAACATTGGCAAGTCTTTGGGAGAATACTTTCCTACAAAGCCAATTCTAGAACACATGGCTCAGGAACTCTCCACTACAATCTGACTGGAACTGACCATATTTGCATCCTACTCTTGCTACATACACTTCAAAGCGAGCACAGACCTTCGCTTTAGACTTCAACAAGTAGCAACACCACAAGCAGGTATGATCATCAACCAGAAGGAACATGAAACTTGCACCCCACCATTACTTGGGACATGGGGGCTAACTAGGTCTCTATGAACCAACTGAAATGGTCTAGTTAACACTCTGTCACTTTGCCTAGCAACAGATACAGTCCTGATATTAGATTGTTTACACACAGTTTACACACAACACAATCAAGAACCTTTGCACATTTCCTGGGTTCTAACTCAGAATGCATTTGGCTATCTGAGACACACTCTCCCATCCCGGGATACTCCAGTACTTTGTGAACACTTTATGGATGCATTTATGATGTGGGGAACATTAAACACACAATGTCCTGTCCACACAATCTCCACAGCATCTCACACACTTGATGTTACAGGTTTGTCTCTAACACACTCAACCTCAACACAAGCAGTTTCATATCGCAATGAAACATTCAGCACCTGCACTCAGACTTGACCAGGGCTGGAACACTGAGGAGAGAAAAACAAGTGTACACATACACATTCTTACACAGAAATATCAGCTAAAATGACTTGCTGAACTCAAGGCTGACATTTGTAACAATAACCGTCCATGTTTACAAACTTTACAGCAAGCCGAATTCAAAAACAGAGTCTCTGGAAATGCTTACACATAACAGCAGCCGGTAGAGTAGAAAACGTGGATTCGTTGTTTAGCTGACGTCTGACTTCTGGTTTCCCCTCCATTCGTAAATCAGGCTTCTTGCACTGACAGCATCCGCTGGACGACGGGGCAGGGAACAGCCTTGCAGAATCACAGCAAACCACGGCAAATGTAAATCCCATACCAGGTTTTACTTCAGCTGAAATGCTTTGTTTGGAATTCCCAGGAACAACAGCAACAGACGGCTCCTGGAAGTGGCTTGTAAAATAATCCACAACAAATAATCTCGACCAGTAGCTTCAGGCTTGACAAAATCACGCATGCTTTTTCACAGTGCCAGAAAAACATGCCTCCTTGTTCAAATGCAGCAAACAAAGTCTTGAACTCACCAAGGTGGGTCATCACAGTCTCACCCGAGGTTGCAGCTTCAAACTATAAAGCTGTCTTAATAGACCACCAAGGGCAAGAGAGTTCCACTTTGTATTAAAGGCTCCAACAGCTTCTCAGCACCCATTTTGCAGTTCTGGAGTAGCTGATATAATTCCATTCAGAGGATTTGAGTCCCAAAAGCAAAATGCCATAAGCACAGTCCAAACATGCTTGCACTTCTTCAGAGAGATCCTCTGGAGGTGGATTTGCCACATACTGCCACAGATCATCTTCTTGCAAAAAAAAATGATTCCATCCCCACACACCAGGTCAGATAGTTTGTGCCATCTAAAGGCTCAAATGGCAGACTGACCAGATACTGTTCAGCCATTGCTGACCACTCAAAGACAACATGTTTACTCCGAAACCAGCCTCTAAAAACAAACTCCCTTTTACAGCCAGATCCAACGCAGCAAAGAAAACGCAAATTTCTCTCTGGGCAACATAACCTGATGGGATATATACGCTGGCTTAAAGGGGAAAAACCGAGGCTTGAGAATAAACAGACAAGAATGCAGCTTGTTAGGGCTAACAGTGTTTACTGATAGCATAAGGCAATAATGCAGATACAATCACATTATCACAACAATGAAAAAGATGAATATACAAGATACATCATTGTAAAAGGAAAAACAAAACAAACTTATAAGCAGAGTTCCGTGTATTGATCCCAGGGCCAGAGTTCATGCCATGGCCTATACCCAAAGCCAGGCATAGCTCACTCTGCCCAGTCCACGGGAAGTGAACATGTGAAGAACTACATGGCTAAAAGACACTAGAAATCAAGAAGCATAGAACACCATTTTGCATGGTTGTATATTCAGTTCTTCTAGCTTTCTGATTGGCTGGACGTTAGCTGTTACACACACTAGGCCTCAAAGCACACAGCATTGGGTGGCAGTGCTGCATCTACGCACTGAGTTCCCCCCCTCCTTGCTCAGGGAGGCCTGGGCAAGGCTTCCCACAGAAGGAAATCAGGAGGATATCTTCCCATGGGAAGATCCAGTGCTAGCCATAACATGGTACCTTCTCGCTCCCTATCTCATGAGGATGTAAACAAAGCCAAGGCTTCTCTGTTATCCAGCCACCTGGCATTCACGTCATCATGAGAACGCTGTGCTTTGTACAGGAATGCAATTTGCCAAGACACTTTTGGTTTGTAGAGAAACCCAATTTACCAATATCATATGAGAAATCTGATAAGGTAATAGTACCTCCTGGGGGTGGCTGGCCCCATAATGTCCTCCTGATAGTTGATTTTACCATCTCTTGGATTTTTACCTATTCTATCTATTTATTGTTTTATTGTAATTTTATATGTATAGATTTTAACCATAGTTATCCTGTAAACCGCCCAGAGTCCCCTATTCGGGGAGATGGGCGGGGATAAATTTAAATAATAAATAAATAAATAAAATATATTTTTACAGTTATTAAAGTGTAAAAGTTATTTTTTTCTCTAATTTTTAAAGGAAGAAGTTTTGGTATTCTAGTCCTACACTTGGCTCTCAAATGGTAAGAACAAAAAAATGCATTAATCTAAAGGGTGGTTTCTTCATCATCACCATATTTCCTAATTTTTGCATAAATCCTACTTTATGATAATTGCACTAGATCACCTGGCTTTCTTGGGGTTCAAGTAAACCCTAAAATGGGACCTTTTGTTCCATAATTGCATAAAGCAGTAGCACCTAGTTGTGTTTTCATTGAACCTATATTGTATTTCATACTGAATTAGAAATAAGTAAATAATTTATGCTATTGTATTTTGTCATTCACAGTTTTCATCAGGGAGTAGCATAGGAGTAGAATGGGAGTGGCATAGGAGTAGAAACCCCACATAACACCTAAATAGCATTAGGTTGTTATTTACAGATATTGTAAAAAGGACTCAAAATATTTATAGTGTGATTAGTAAATACTTTTTGGAGTGCAATTTGACTCTTTTCTCAGATATATCACATAATATTCAGTAGATACCCAGTTATATCTCCAATGATCAATCCATAGGATTACAGCCTTACTGAGGTAAATAAGTTTTTGCTATTGTACTATATTTCCAGCTATGCAGCTCTTCTTCAAGAGGAAATCTACTATATAAAAATATCAAATTGTTACAAAATTTAAGAATATAGGTGTTTGAAATAACTATGCTGAAAAGTCTTGTTCATAATCAGGTTGCATAGTATAAATATGTTGCTTCCATAAAGTAATTCTCATCTTTAATTAAGGAAATCTAATATGTGAAGTGACATAAGATAAACCAATATAGTTGGAACAATTGTTTAACATTGAGTTATGACTGACCTCCCCATATGGGACGCAGTTCCTTTTAAAATATATTAAAACATAATGAAATGTGATTGTTTTATTGATCATAAATATGTAATCCTTTATTTATCATAAATATGTAATCCTTGGAATCTAATGTATTGTCGAAGGCTTTCACGGCCAGAGTTTGATGGCTGTTGTGGGTCTTCCGGGCTGTGTGGCCATGTTCTGGAAGTTGTGGTTCCTAACGTTTCGCCAGCATCTGTGGCCAGCATCTTCAGAGGGCAGGAGCACAGATAGAAGCAAAATCTCTGTGCCCAGGTAGAGTGGCAATGTTCTATTTATAGAGCTAAATTATAGGAGATTAGGTGGGGTTTTTTGTTGTGTTGAAATGTTAACGAGTGGCTGATGAGCGTGATTAGCATGTTCATTGTGAGAAGTATTCCCATGTCCTGGTGGTTGGACTGAGTTCCTTGACCTGAGGTCCAACCACCAGGGCATGGGAATACTTCTCACAATGAACATGCTAATCACGCTCATCAGCCTCTCGTTAACATTTCAACACAACAACAAAAAAACCCCACCTAATCTCCTATAATTTAGCTCTATAAATAGAACATTGCCACTCTACGTGGGCACAGAGATTTCGCTTCTATCTGTGCTCCTGCCTAGATGCTGCCAAGATGCTGGCCACAGATGCTGGCGAAATGTTAGGAACCACAACTTCCAGAACACGGCCACACAGCCCGGAAGACCCACAACAGCCATCTTGGAATCTAAATTCAACTGTGTTATTGTAACACAATAATACAACTATGTAATCTCACTTTGCTGAGTTGCACAACTTCCACACACACTTTAAGCCCTTTTCCATTTCTTTATCTGCAGTGGAGCTGTCCTCCAACATTTTACCTTAATCCCTTTTGTATGATTGTAGCTAAATTGAAATGTTTGTATGATTTGACTTTTTGTAAAATGTTACACAAGTATCATTTTTAGCTTTTTTTTTCGAGACAAAGAGAGCTTCATAGCTCAGAACACATTAGATATGTGTCCTTATATCTAGAATTCTCTGTGCAATAGAAGGCTGTTTGAGTAGTTGTTTTTGAACATACGTATCATGTGGAAGCGTCTTCGGACAACGCTGGCTCTTTGGCTAACAAACGGAGATGAGCACCGGCCCCTAGAGTCGGACACAATTGCACAGATGTGCGGGGGGTACCTTTACCTTTTTTTATCATGTGGTATGACTTTGTCCAACTACATGAACTTATTTGATATATAAAATAGCATTTTGTTTGTTTTTTTGACAACTTAAAAATATGATTTTTGCTATTTATTAGGGACACCAACGGTGGACTACAAAAATCCAGGCAACTCTCTTTGCTCTTTAGTGGTCATCTGGATTTTGACAGCCCAGATCTGGTAGCCAATGCGTTATATTTTATAAGAGTCTTAATATTTCCTGATCTATGTCTAGGATCCAAAGTTCTCCTTTAAGCATGCTGAACTATTTTTTTTTTAACTCTTCCTTTAAGCAACAGGCTCCACCTCAATGATATACCATATGACTTGCTATTGGATAAATACATATAGGAGATTACATGGGAAGTTGCTGTTTGAATAACACAAGCTCTAAATTCCTTTGGGTGCAAGAAACACATTGCATGTTTTTGTTTTTAAATCTTGGCCTTTTTATAACAATATTGTGCAAATAAATCTGAAAACGATGCGACTTTTCCCCTAGTTTAATGTATGTACGCTATAGATATAACCATTTGCTGAGCATCTAGATCATAGCTTTCCAAACTGTGTGTCGTGACACTTTAGTGTGTCGCGACACAACCCGGAAGTGGACGTGCACGGTGGGGGCGCGTACGGCGGCGGCAGCAACGACGGCAGCAGCGCACCATCAGCACTTCCGCGTTTTAGCGGAAAACACGAGGCTGCTGCCGCCACGCACGCCCCCGCCATGCCGCCACTGCACGCCCCCCGCCGCCACGCACGCCCCCGCGTTGCCGCCGTTGGTGTGTCGCCAACAGCGGCAGTTTGGAAAGCACTGATCTAGATGCTGCAGTTCACATAATTACTTTTCATTATCTCTGGCCTCTCCCAAGTACCTTGAGTATGTTTGTCTTGTTTCATTTGAGGGGGCGTACAGCAAAAGCAGTATGCAGAAGCTTCCCCCCATTAAACATAGCCTAGTGACCCCTCCCCTAAGTTCTTTGGCCCGTGTAGAAGATTTGGAGGGAAGGGTAGGGACTTGCATTACCTCTTGCAACTTTTTGAGAAGAAAAGAAGTAGTATATGTCATCCTTTCTTATTTCATCATATTTTAAGAGGAACTTGGACCATTGTTTGTTATTTCTAAAGTCTTGCGTGGGATGAAGCTCTACTCTGTCCAACATCATCTGTACATACTCAGATCATTTGGGGTGATAATTTTCTTTAATTTTTGATTGATTGTGTGCCGTCAAGTCGTTTTTGACTCCTATGGACTCATTTTCCATAATGATCTATCCCTAAGCTGTTCTTTCAAGTCTCCCAATGGTGCACTCATCACCACTGTAAATGAGTCCAGCCACCTTGCTGCTGGTCGTCCTCTTCTTCTCTTTCCTTCCACCTTCCCCAGTATTAGAATCTTTTCCAAAGAGCTGGGTCTTCTCATAATGTGTCAGAAGTAGGATAGTTTGAGCCTGGTCATTTGTGAGTGAGTGAGAACTCTGGGTTGATTTGTTCAATGAACCATTTGTTTGTTTTCTTGGCTTTCCATGGAATTGTCAGGAATCTTCTCCAGCACCAGAGTTCAAAGGCCTCAATACTCTTCCTATCCTGCTTCTTTAAAGTCCAACTTTCGCTTCCAGAGAGTGTAATAGGGATATCATGGCTTGCATGATTCTGATCTTTGTAGATATAGACACATCATGGCATTTGAATATCTTTTCCAAGGCCTTCATGGCTGTTCTACTGAGTGCTACTCTGTGGAGTATTTCTTGAATTTCCAATGGGATTGTTATAAAAGATAAAGTGGGATATTTCTTCCTTATTCTACGCAATTCTTGGAGGCTTCAGGTAAAGGCAGTTGTCGTTGGCAAGCTACAAAGATTTGTGGAACTTTGTGCAGAAACATTTTTAACCACCTGTCTCATGGTAGGAATTGCTGTTTCCCCTGAATTATTATGGGGCAGGTTGCTATTAAAAGCACAGGAAAATAGGGACAATGAAATGCAGAGAAACAGTGGCAGTTTTACTGGATCCTTAAAGAAATGTACTCCTGTTTAAAAAGTTATACCTAATGCTAAACATTTTGTCTCTGTAATCTCTTGTTTTTTAAAGCTATCCAAACCATCCAGCTTGACAAATGCTTTAAAGTTTACACTTCCAAAGGTTAGGAAACAAGATAGCATTCGTAAGAAAACTCTGAACGTTCTGTTGTTTCATGCTGTGAGAGATCTACTGAGTACCCCTGAAGCTGGCCAAGAACTTTATGATCTCAATGTGGAATTGTTTAAGGCAAGTACAAAGCAGATCAGTCCAGCAAAATAATGTAGTTATGTGTTGAAGTAGAAACTGACTTTGTGGTTCAGTCCTGGAAATTGTATGTGCATATTTTGCTGTGATTTATTGTATTTGCATTGCATTGCATTGCAAACTGTTCTATATGTATTGCATGTGGTTTATTGCATTTATTGCACTGCATTGCAGTTGCATCAAGAACAGTTGTACTGTATTATAGATTGATATTGCCATGTTATACCAGACCTGCTTATGGTATCATATCTTAGTTTGCAATCCTACAATCCATCAGCAGGAAGTTGTGGAAGAGAAGCTCTGTAGGCACAGATGTACCGCTACTTGTGATCTACTAGCAGTGGGGCTTAAGACAGAGCATTCCATTAATATATTAGTAATGGTTGTAGCCAAAAGATCCAAAACATCTTTGTTACCAGAACGGTATCACCTTGAGAGAGGTTATTACTTTTCTTTACATTAATTGTTGTAACCCGCCCAGAGTCCCTTGCATGGGAGATGGGCGGGGAATAAATTGAACAAACAAACAAACAAATAAATAAATAAATTAGTGTCTAAAATGTTTCTGCAGGATTTTTTTTTTGAGAGCCCCACCTCCCACCTTGGTAACATCAAATCAGCAGGGAAAAGGAAAGAGTTTTTGCTCTTATACAGAGAACTCCCACCATCACTGCTGTCTTCATTGTTTTTTGTTGGTTTTTAAAACCTGATATTTGATGCTTCCAGTAAAGGGACACTTTGCTTTCCTGTTAGTGTGTTATATTCAGTATACATTGACTTTCTCTGATTTTAAAATCCAAGGGTTTGAATAAGTTGCTTTTGTCATTGGAGGGTGGGGAGACGGTATAATACTTTCAGATGTTTGTAATTATAATTGTATATCCCATCGAATATGTAGAAATGTATTGAAATCTAGGTTATTTAAACACATCATTAACAGTGTAATTTCCATTGATTTTCAGCAGAATTGAGACAGTTATAAAACTCAGTTGCATCTGCGATATTGAAACCTTCCTAAATTTAAAATGGAACTTGTACTCCTTGGGAAAACTGTATTAATATATAACTGATAGTTTCTTCCATTTTCTTGTAGAACAATTACCCTTCAATTTATATTATTTTATCCTTCTCAGTGTTCATTCCCTCTTGAATATTTGTGAAATAGAAATATTTCTTCTTTCCACTGCCAACTGTTGATATAATAAAAAGGTAAAGGTTCCCCCCGCACATTTGTACAATCGTGTCCAACTCTAGGGGCCGGTGCTCATATCAGTTTGTTAGCTGAAGAGCCAGCGTTGTCCGAAGACGCTTCCACAGTCATGTGGCCGGCATGTCGCGCGCGGAACGCTGTTACCTGCCCACCGAAGTGGTACCTATTAATCTACTTGCATTTGCATGCTTTCGAATTGCTAGGTTGGCAAGAGCTGGAGCTAGTGCGGGAGCTCACTCCGCACGCAGGGCTAGGGATTCGAACCTCCGAACTTGCGATCTTCCGATCGACAAGCCTGACGTCTTACCTGCTGAGCCACCACACACCCCTGTTGATATAATAGTACTGTTTTTAATAACCATCTCCTTCACTTATGCAGATTTATAATAGAATTGTTTGTAGTGTTCCTTTCAGATGTGAACTCTGCAATTAAAGCTAGTATTTTAAAATTTCTTAGGCATCCCTCACATCAGATTTTTCAACATGTCGCATATATTGGAAGAGTTCTGGCAATGGAGAACAGGATGAACGTATTCAGAAAGTTCTACAGAGAAAAGCATCATATATTAGGTACTAGTATGCTGTATCTATAGTTAAGCAAACATCCCTTTAAGAATGCAGTTGGCTGACCTTGACCCGTAGAATGGGGCTGCTCATAAATAAAAAAAATAGAGTGGGCCTCCTTCACATTTTGAGACCTAGAAGTAATGGTACAATAGCGTATAGAAGTTATACCTCTACTCTCCATCTTTAAAAGAAAAGCTTTGCATATCTATTATTGTTTCCTGATAACATTTTTAAAGGTAAAGGTAAAAGGTTCCCCCCGCACAATTGTGCAGTCGTGTCCAACTCTAGGGGCCGGTGCTCATCTCCGTTTGTTAGCCGAAGAGCCAGCGTTGTCCGAAGACGCTTCCACGGTCATGTGGCCGGCATGACACACGCGGAACGCTGTTACCTACCCACCGAAGTGGTACCTATTAATCTACTTGCATTTGCATGCTTTCAAATTGCTAGGTTGGCAAGAGCTGGGACGAGTGCGGGAGCTCACTCCGTCACGCGGGGCTAGAGATTCGAACCTCCGAACTTGCGATCTTCTGATCGACAAGCCTGGCATCTTACCCGCTGAGCCACCACACCCCTTAATAACATTTTTAGGTTGGCTTAATAATAATAACAATAACAATAATAATAATAATAACAACAACAACAACTTTAATAATAATAACTTTAGATGTTATTTTTTTTTCTTCCTAGACATCTTCTTATATCGTATCGTGTCCGGGTAAATGTTCCTTTAATAGTGTTTGTTAAGGACAAAGGGGAGGATGCTGTAAGAGAGGTAAGAAAGAAAGTGCTTAAATATTCTCTGATGACATGGTTCATTTCATTCGTCACAGCAAAAATGTGAAGTGTGTGCTTTTGGGTTAGTGTAGTATATAAACACAGCCACTGCGGTTGGTAAACCATAGTTTATTGTTATGGGTAAATCAAGTCTCTATGACATGTTTTATCATGGCTTAATACAGTGTATAAACCTAGGTGATGAATACTAAGATAATTGCTTTAGGGAAATAGAACATTGCAGGAAATCCTCCATCAGTTCTTCCAAAAAGTCAGAATTTAAGTAAATTGTTGAGATGTATTTTGTATGTCCAATGTAACATCTTTTTCCATGTCATTCTTGTAGCCTGTCATTTGTAAATCCACTTTCAAGTCAGTCTCAATCTTGTCAGGTAGAGCTTGTTCCTCTTCCATATTTTAGACACAATCTCTCCATAAAGATGTTGACAGTTGTTGACACTATTAAAATTAACTTCTGAGTCCATTGTTCAAAGATATTCTTCATTATGTCCAATGTTAGAATATTTTGCTTCATTCTGTAATTGTATCTTGAGTTTATGTGTTCTTCTCCTTTAATTGTAATCTTTAGTTCCCTCTAGTATCCAATTTTTAAAATCTTAATATGTTTTTTAAAAAATTCAAAACAAAAGCATTTTCCCATGAGAAGGATTTTTATAATTAATTCCAAAATCTGATTTCAAATTTATCTGGACCCTTAGTCTGTTTGTAACTTTCTAAAATCAAAGTTTTAATCACCCTTTTGCTGTTTATTCAAAAAAAATGTTTTTTTTTAATTCTTAAACTTGTAGTTAAAACTTTTTTCGCTAAGGATTGAAGGAAACTCACCCGATGCTGTAAAACTTGTCAATTCAAAGGTTCCTAATAGCTGAAAAGCAGTTAACAAGCAATTTCCAAAAGTGATTAGAAAAGAAAGTATGTATTTATGTATTTATTTATTTATTTATTTATTTATTTAATTTCATCGCCGCCCATCTCACTCAGTGCAAGAGTATGCAAACTTAGTGTCCTTTCAAACGCGCCAAACAAGGTTTGAGTAAGATGGTTATTCCCTCGTCTCCCAGAGCTCTAAACCCACTGGAGACCACTATCTTGTGATCTCCTCACGAGGAGCAGCTGTCTGGAGCACTTGTGGGTGATCTCAAGTCCTCTCCATGTCTGGAGAGAAAGTATCGAAGAGTTGGTCTACTTGCTGGCTCTTCATTCCACCACAGTTGTCTTCAGTCTGTCATTTCCTCCTTTGGAGGTCCTGCAACTTCTCCAAAGATTCTTAATACTTTTAATTATTTTTATAAAATGATACAGATTTCATCTATAAAGATATTGTGAAAGCCCTGAAAAAATCCTATCTACCACAAAAAATGATTTTCAAAATAAGTGGAAGTCTTCCTTTTAACACTGTTATGCTTGAAGGCAGCACACAAAATGTACAGGATTTAGAATTTATTTATATTCCAATTGTGAACAGAATAACCTTATTTCTGGACAATGTCAGTGGTTTTTTTTCTTTTACATTGTTACAGATTGAGAAATTATTGGCAATTGCTGATATGGGGCCTGAAGAAGAAGAAAATGAATTAATTCAGAATGATTTCAGGTAAGTTAGAAAAACAAGTGCAACCCTGGGCCAGTGAAAAATATCCTTAATTTCTATTAAAATGCCTTTTATTATAAAAAGGGCTGTAGAAATTTGCAGTTGTGCAATTGGAAGGCTGATTATGTAACATGGGCTTTCTATCTTTATCCCCTCCTGTAACTACTGGAATGATTCAAAAACTCTGGGAGGGTAAGAGACTACCTCCCCAAGTGATACAAACTGCAGGGAATCAGCAAAAATCAGACATTAGATATCATTAAAGGTAAAGGTTCCCCCCGCACATTTGTGCAGTCGTGTCCAACTCTAGGGGCCGGTGCTCATCTCTGTTTTTTAGCCGAAGAGCCAGCGTTGTCCAAAGACGCTTCCATGTTCATGTGGCCGGCATGACGCACGCGGAACGCTGTTACCTACCCACCGAAGTGGTACCTATTCATCTACTTGCATTTGCATGCTTTCGAATTGCTAGGTTGGCAAGAGCTGGGGCTAGTGCGGGAGCTCACTCCGTCACACGGGACTAGGGATTCAAACCTCTGAACTTGCGATCTTCCAATCGACAAGCCTGGCATCTTACCCGCTGAGCCACCACACCCTTTTAGATATCATTAGGCCTGTACATTTCACTTGTTTTCTCCATTTCTTGCAGTGAGGAAAGATCCACTGTGGCTGATACCCATATGGATGCCATCCACACAAATCTATTTGGAATTGATCATGAAGCATTAAATAAGCAAATATTAGAATACAAAAAAATGAAAAAGAATGAGGCACTGGAAGGGACTTCAATGTTAGAGTTGCAGTTGGCTGAGATACAGCAACACCAGAAGAAAATGAAATGGAAGAAAGCTAGGAAAATTTATGATGGTGACCTTAATCCTGAGGAATATTTGATGGATAGATACAGTAAGGACAACTGGGACAGTGAAGTTTCATCTTCAGAGAATGAGGAACTAGAGTGTAAACCAAAGGAAGATGGCAATGAATTAGAAAAGGAAAAATAGAACCATCAACTTTAGGTGAATTTGTAAAACTGTGGGTCAGTTTGAAGTATCCCGTTACAAAACATTCAGTCATTGGATTGTTGGATTGAGAATATATTGCAGAGCTGTGAAGTTTTCCTTATCATTTCTCCTCCCATCTATGGATTCCTTTCTCCTTTTCCTTATTAGTATAACCATAGTTTGCTCTCATATCCCAACTTGGCAGCCTCTGGTTATTTTGATTAAAATGTACTTGTTAACCTGCTGTAACCCATCTGGAATCTTTTTGAGTTGGGTGAGCTATAAAAAGTGCAAATCAATGAGTAAACTTGTTTCAAGGAATGGTCTGAATTCCTAGTTAGCCCCAGCCATCGGTTGTCATGACATCCCCAAGCAAGCTATAGCTAAGCAGAGGGGGAAAGAAAAGGAGCAGAAACTCTGAGTGCTAGAAAATTGTGCTGTGTTTCTAGATCGTACGTGAAGAATAAGAAATGCAACATCTGACTTGATAGAGTAGGTTTATGGATGGACAATTGTTATTTAAGTGTTAAACGGTATGTCTCTTTTCAGCATTTTCTTTTCTCCTGTTTTAAAAATAATGTAGTTACTGTATATTTAGAATGGGGAAAACAACGACATAAATAATGATTTGGGTATAACATAAGGCTCCTTTTTAGAGAAAGATACACTGAATCTGTCTTTTGAAATATAGAGCTATTTAAGCCAAAACATACACACTTGGATATTTTCATACAGGAAAGGAAACATACAGTGTACAGAAGAACCTCAGTGTTGGTTCAAAGAACAATGAGGTCTAACATCTGCCATTGTTGCAGATGCATAGAAAATACCAGCGGATGCAGAGTACTGCATGAACGTCTGCCAAAGATATGTTGAGGAGGAGGAAAATGAATAAGCTTAGATGTTAAAAACAGGGAGAAAGCCTGTTCCCACAGCAGTAGTGTAGAATTACCCACATAGTGAAGTGGATTTGCATAAGAAATAGATTTGGATGGATATAGCCAAGTGTGATGAGTTACCAGATTAATGTAAATTAAAACCCATAATTTATTTTTCTCTGCTTTCCCTGCACAGGAAGGATGGAATGGTTCAAAAGGGACATAACCAGATCATGTGTTCATGCATTTGGTTGCTTTGCAATCCAATTCTTTTGGACTGCAAATAAAAGTGTAATTTATACCACGCCTGAAGCAGTGGCAATTACTGCAGTATGTCAGCTCTGTTAACTCGTAAAGATCAGGTAGACAAAGCAGATTACAATTTGTAATTTCATTGTCAGTGTTATTGCCTCTTGAAGGCCTTACTTTACTATAAGTTCTTAATGAGTGTTGTGCTTAAGAGCTAATGAAGGCCCTCTTGCCTAGGGTCTTCTGACTAAATATTCTACAGCAGCAGGAAATGTCTAGCCCAAGTATCCCAATCTATCAATACATGACTGCAACAGTGCAAAACAAAATACAATCATGTTGGGTATTATTTGAGCATCAAATGGATGTTTCATTTCGGTGGCAGCACCTGGCAGACCTTGTGTGGACTCTGTGTCTATGGCAGACTTTGAGCTAAGCAGCGTCGGACGTTAAGAGTTGGATTGATCACCAAGGAATGCTTGGACTTCAGGCTAGACAATTTGGCGTAATGGTTAAAGACACCAGGCTAGAAACCAGCAGACCGTGAGTTCTAGTCTCGCCTTAGCTGGGTGACCTTGGGCCAGTCACTCTCAGCCCTAGGAAGCAGGCAAGAGCAAGCCACTTCTGAAACTGTTGCTAAGAAAACCACAATGACTTGTCCATACAGTCATCAGGAGTCCAGACGTACTTGAAGGCATGCATAAACAAAGAAGTTTTTAAAAAATGACAAGGGCAATCAACCTCCGTAATATTGCCCAGAAAGCTGTAGGGCTCTGTCCATGCAGACACTAGGAGTCAAGCTCAACTTGAAGATATCTTTGGCTTTTTACCAATATAGTGTTGGGCATTGTTTATTCGTTCAGTCGCTTCCGACTTCATGACTTCATGGACCAGCCCACGCCAGAGCTTCCTGTCAGCCGTCGCCACCCCCAGATCCCCCATGGTTGAGTCCATGACCTCCAGAATATCATCCATCCATCTTGCCCTTGGTCGGCCCCTCTTCCTTTTGCCTTCCACTTTCCCCAGCATCAGCATCTTCTCCAGGGTATCCTGTCTTCTCATTATGTGGCCAAAGTACTTCAGTTTTGCCTTTAATATCATTCCCTCAAATGAGCAGTCTGGCTTTATTTCCTGGAGTATGGACTGGTTTGATTTTCTTGCAGTCCAAGGCACTCTCAGAATTTTCCTCCAACACCACAGTTCAAAAGCATCTATCTTCCTTCGCTCAGCCTTCCTTATGGTCCAGCTCTTGCAGCCATAGGTTACTACGGGGAATACCATTGCTTTAACTATGCGGACCTTTGTTGTCAGTGTGATGTCTCCGCTCTTAACTATTTTATCAAGATTTGTCATTGCTCTCCTCCCAAGAAGTAGACGTCTTCTGATTTCCTGGCTGCATGTTGGGCATTAGTTGTTCTCTAATGGGCAAGATGTAAGATGACAAATTGCCCATCTTCCACTGTGCCACTGCAAGATTGCTTTGCCCAGTGAGATTCCAAGAAGGAAAGTTCTAGCCATTCTCCCAGATGTAGACCGGATGCCGCATAAGGAGGAGCAGACATGAAAATTCTGCAGTGTTGGTGCTTCTGCAGCTCTGATAATTCTGCAAGACTTGGGGATGGACTTTTGTGACCAAAAGCAACCACAGTAGAAGTGGCCCTGAGTGAGGTTACTGTAATATTAAAGTGCAAAATCACACACTTGTGCTGTTTTACTCCCCTACTCTTTGACATAACACCAGTGGTGGTCAAATGAGCTTGAGGAGGCACAAAGTTCCAGGAGCAGAGAGGATATTGCACGGAGCAAACCTAATCTTCTACCAAGAGGAATTTAGCCTCCAGCCAACAAACCGGCTTCCATGCACTAATCTCAGAACCGCCCAGTGGCAGGAAATGAAGGTAACTGCCTACTTCCTGTCTCCTGATAGCCAGACATATTCCTAGTTGTAGTCATTCTTTTAGTGCCAGTGATCTTCAGCAAGCTGCCAGGTGTGTGAAGAGAGATTTTGCCTATGTAGAGGCTGTTATGAGAGGACAATGACCTTGGACGTCATAGAATGCAAGGGTTAAATGGGGTCTTCAAGATAATCTAATCTAGCCCAGCCCACTACTGTACAGAGATCCAACCAATTTCTTGGTGCTTTTGCATTATTTATTTATTTATTTATTTTCTATCCCACCTTTTATTATTTTTATAAATAACTCAAGGTGGCGAACATACCTAATACTCCTTCCTCCTCCTATTTTCCCCACAACAACAATCCTGTGAGGTGAGTTGGGCTGAGACAGAGTGACTGGCCCAAGGTCACCCAGCCAGCTTTCATGCCTCAGGCGGGACTAGAACTCTCAGTCTCCTGGTTTCTAGACCAGCACCTTAACCACTAGACCAGAGCTTTCCAAACTGTGTCGCGACACAAAAGTGTGTCGCCACACACAGCGTGGTGTGTCGCCACACCACCCGGAAGCGGCGGCGCGCGCGTGTGCACGGCCGCCACCGTGCACATGAACCTCCCTCCCGCGCCGCCGCATGCCCCCCCGCACCGCCACCGTGCACGCGTGCCGCCACACGCCCCCCACGCCGCCACCGTGCACGTGCGCCTCCCTCCTGTGCCGCCGCCGTGCGCGCGCGTGCACGCACCGCCACCGCCGCCGGTGTGTCGCCAGCGGCGGCACTTTGGAAAGCCCTGCACTAGACCAAGAATGTTGTGGATAATGTGACAAGCCTCTTTTAACACATTAAGAGGGATGCAAAAATGTGGCATCACTGACATGAAGCATATTACCTTATAATCAATGAGGCTCATAAGAATTATTGTGATAATTTATTATTATTATGCACCTTTACCAAGTATGTTTGTTTGTTTGTTTTCTATCCCGCCTTTATTATTTTTATAAATAACTCAAGGCGGCAAACCTACCTAATACTCCTTCCTCCTCCTATTTTCCCCACAACAACCCTGTGTGGTGAGCTGAGCTGAGAGAGAGTGATTGGCCCAAGGTCACCTAGCCGACTTTCCTGCCTAAGGCGGAACTAGAACTCAGTCTCCTGGTATCTAGCCCGGTGCCTTAACCACTAGATAGGGTGACCATGCGTCCCGTTTTGAACGGGACAGTCCTGTTATTTTAGCATTTTTGAACCGTACCATCTTTTTGACAAAAATCACAGTATTGTCCCGTTTTGGGAGACAGCCTGGAAAATGAAGCCCTCCCGCCTATCAGCGCGCAGCAAAGGAGGGTGGAGAGGTGGGCCGAGCAGTGCGAGGCCCGATTGGCCAAGACACACAAACGGCGCGAAATGTGAATAATAAAAGGGGCAGCGCAGCCAAGATGCGCTGCCGGAGACACCCGTCTACACCGGTCTTCTATGCTGCCCTGGAAGCCCGGTTGTTTCGCCATGTGCAAGCCCATCGCCAGAACTAGCACCACAGTCCACCCCATTCCTGCCTCCTTACCTGATCCTGTCGGTGCCGCATGCTCCGAAGCCCTGCAGTGGTGAGTCCTGACCCTGAGCCTTGCCTCCTGACCAAAGATCCGGTCCCTGAATCCCATCCCTGCCTCTCTGCCCGGAGTTCTGCTGCCAAGCCTTGCCTCGCTGCCAAGAAGCCGGCATCCAAACGCCCACTCAGCCTTCCCCCCTGGAATCCGCTGGGCTCTCCACCACTTTTGCCCGATTCGTGTGCTCCAGTCTTGCCGTCTCGCCTCGCCACCGCTCTTGCAGCTGAGCCGAGCCTCACGGCCCCCAGTCCCTCCACCCCGGCAGCCAGCCTAGCTTACGTGCGCTCACACACCCTTTCCAAACTTCCAGCCAGGCGGAGAAGTTCCTCTTTCAGCAGCACTGCTGAGCCGAGCTGTCCCGGGTCCCTGGGAGGACTGAGCGAGGCATGGCAGGAAGCCTCCCGGCGTGGCGCTCTGAGCTCCTCCACCCCGGTAGCAGCAGCGGGCCCCGGGATGGGAGGAGAGCGCTCTCACCACCTGTCCACGCCGGGCAGGAGGAGCCGTCCCAGCCAGAGCAAGCCAGGGAACCGGTTGGCCGGGGCACCGCTGAGCTACGTGGTGGGATGCAGCCCCTCCGGGTACGGAGCTGCCTCCGCCTCCTAGAGCTGCTGCTGCTGCTGGTGATGCCAGCCCTCGCTGGAGGTACGCAGGATGGCGGTGGGGCCGGCTACATCCTGTTCTGTCCCTTCGGAACAGGCGCGGGGGAGGCGATGTTCGCGTCTGCGGTGCTGGAGCTGGTGCTGGTGGGAGAACCCCTCTGGACAGGCACAGTCTACCGTTGGGGCCATGGTGGGCTGGGCGCCCCTTCCCGCCTGAATAGACGCAGCTGATGAGATCTGCAGTCCATAACATCTTAGGATATCAAACTCCAGTGTGCCTTAGTTAGACCTTGTCTTATATTTCTCGTCTTGCCGTATTGTCAAACTTTGACAATATGGCAAGACTAGAAATATAGGACCAATTGGCAGCAGGGCAAGGTCTGGGTCAAGGTTCCCTTTGACAGTCAATATATATATTTCCAGTCTCACCCTATTGCAAAAGGGAACCTTGACCCAGACCTTGTGGGTGATCGCAAGTCTTTTTATATAAACAGTAATCTGTTTAACCAGGGGTACCCAAACTTTTTGGCACGAGGGACCAGTTTCATAGAAGACAAGTTTTCCACGGACTGGGGGGGCGGGGTTTGCAGGCGGGAGCCAATTGCGCATAACAGGGGTGGGGTTTGCAGGCGGGAGCCAATCACGTGGACCAGGGGGCGGGGTTTGCAGGCGGGAGCCAATTGGGTGGACCGGGGGCAGGGTTTGCTGGCGGGAACCAATTGCATGGATGGGGGCGGGGTTTGCAGGCAGGAGCCAATTGCGTGGACCAGGGGGCGGGGTTTGCAGGTGGGAGCCAATCGCATGGACCAGGGGGCGGAGTTTGCAGGCGGGAGCCAATCACGCGGATCGGGGTGGGTTTGCAGGCAGGAGCCAATCACGTGGACCCGGGGGGCGGGGACCCCTGTCCCCTTTTTTCCATCCCAATTTCCTTGAGACAACGTTTTTGTCTCAAGGAAATATGGTCAGCCTACCACTAGACCAAACTGTATTTTTTAAAAGTACATATGCTACTCTAGATTATCTAAAGGGGAAAGGCGGGTGATAACTTTGACAATAAATAAATTGGAAATTGTGCAGGATTTACTCAGGGAAAATGTACCCCATACTGAAAAGTGTAACCTGATATTAGAAAAAAAAACCCGACAACCCTCTACAGAGGATGCGTTTCGGGAAAAAATGCAGCCACTGAATTCTTGGAAGGAAAGGTTTTCCAGCAAAACCTGGAAAGAGCCTGTTATCTACTGAGCCTCATTTGCTACGGATAAGAAAAGTTGTCAGCACTCAAGTTATTACCTAGAGCAGTGTTTCTCAACTTTGACATCAGCGTCATAATTCCAAGTCTCGGTTGTCTGATATGTTAGCATCCAAAAATACGTTCTTATATCCCAATTTTATCTCCTCCAAAAATGACATTAATTCTTAAGTAAAGTTTTTAATCTGCAAACTAAGCGATCCTATCTATTTCACATGCCCGACTGAATTCGATCGATCTTACAGATTATAAAACTGATATTTAATTTATTACTGCGGCAACTATTCCGGCTGAAACCGAAATAGACGCAGAAATCAAATGGAACCGTCCCGCCTCCGAAGTACTTTTTAAGAGCTGGCGGTCAGGCCACCATTGGATGAAGAAGGGGTGACGTATTCGATTTCTACCGCTTGCCCGGGGCGCCACCTGTTGGTTGTCGAGCGTTAACGCTGTTGACCAGGGCATTTGATGGGCGGATGGGCTGATAAACTGCGAGAGCCTGGAAGAAAAGTTGTTTGCGCAACTTGTGGCGCTCGATTTTCAGAGAACTCCTCTTCGTGTGAGTTGCATCTCCTAACGTGACTTTGTGAGCTTCAGTATCTTCCTCCTCGCAGCCATATACAATGGGGGTGGGGGTGGCGACAACGGCAGCAGGCATTCCGATCTCACGTGCTTTTCATGCTGCGCGCTCGAATTTCTGAAAGATCCCATGCGCATCCCCGCCGATTCGGTGCACTCCGTGGCTGAATCCTCCCCCCCAAATCCAAAGGAGGCGTCCCATTCCCCAACCGTCCTTCTACAGGGTGCTAGCGATATGGTGAGGATAAAAGGGGATTGGAGCTGGAGGATTTAGGCGCGAGGTCTACAACGTGCCAGCGACCGACCGAGTTTGGCGATGGACTGGCTGGCGCGCAAACGGCAGCAACAGAGTGTCGGGGGGGGGGGAGGTTAGGAGAGATCTGCATAGCTTGGAAAAGTCTGTGGGGCTTTACACAAAACAGCAACCAAAAAAAAGGACAATTGTCTGCCCTGACATTGGAAGCTTTAAAGCAGTGTTTCTCAAACTTGCCACTTTAAGATGTGTGGACTTCAACTCCCAGAATTCCCCAGCCAGGGAATTCTGGGAGTAGAAGTCCACACATCTTAAAGTGGCCAAGTTTGAGAAACCCTGTTTTAAACGTTCCCTAGTCCTTGCAGTATTTTTCTAGGCGCGAATGAGTATGGTTGCCTCTCGCAGCTGCAAATCGTCTTTCCCAGAGCGCTTCCGCCTGCGCCAGAGAAGCGCCCCCACCGAAAGACTCCAGGGAGATCCGGGGGTGCAACTCGTTGCTTTCAGAAGAGGAGGGATGGTTCCCCGGCATTCAGAGAATGGAAATAGCGGTTCCAGGAAGTACAGTAGCTAACTCGCAAGTTCACGGGTAGTGTATATTTTCAGGCTTAACTGAAAAGTGACTGTTCTTGGAGGAAGCATGGGGCGGAGGGACCCAGGCTAACAGAAAACCCCAACAAATGAATGTGTAGATTATGCTGGTTGCCTTTTTGATTAACTGAGATCTGACCTATTGCGTTCACTGGGAATTACTTCCCAAGTTTATAAGCGGGGTTCACACGTTGCACCCAAGGCAAGTTTGTTAAACAAATCCCGTTATCTCTGTTCATACAACATGGCTACGCCAAAACCAAACCAGCCATCTTATGTGACTGAATCCAGTCGGTGAGACTCCTAAAGGCCCAAGGATCTACAGCTTTACAGTTCTGTGCACATTTATTTAGTATTAAATCCTCCTGTGTTGCGTGGGATTTACTCATAGGCTGTAATTTTAAGCATGCTTGCATGCTGTTGGAATTTACTTCCAAGGAACTAATTCTAATAACATGAGAATGAGCCTCATGAAACACTGATGGTCTTGCTTATGGTTAAATTGGTCCAATTGCATACATTTTAAAGATGGGATTGGAATTGTTCATGTGTGCTTTTCTTCACCATTGATTTTCAACAGCCTCTAGCTTTCACATTTAGATATTAGGAGAGATTATATATCAAGTGCTGTAATTCTAGCGTATGATTTGGTGGTTAATGTATAGGGTGTTAATATAGGATACTTTTTTTTTAATCCATTCAATCGTGTCCGATTCTCGGTGACTGCATCAGGATTCACATCATTTCTTTTTTTTTTAAAGAACTTTATTGATTTTCAAAGTATAGTTAAAATACAAAATGTAGAATATAGATAAGATAGAATACAGAACTAAAGAAAAAAGAAAAACTATTAAAGTGCAAAATTAGGTAGAAAACAGAAAAAGAGAGTGACTTCCGACCTTCTCCAATAGAGATATAAATGCATATTATACAGATATAATCTCTTACCATTAATTAAACCTTAGTAATATTATTTCTGTAAAATCAATCCATTTAATCATCAAACTCCAAAACCAAAACTTTTTTTTCAGACACAAGCAAATAATCCAAAAGTGGTTGTCAAGTAGAGACAAATCCAGACACAGTATTTTCTCCTATCAACGCTGTTAACTTTGCCATTTGAGCCAATTCCATTAATTTGACCATCAATTCTTCCACTGTGGGAATTTGTGGGTCTTTCCATCTTTGTGCATATAAAAGTCTTGCTGTTATCATGTATAAAAGCAAAGCCCCATGCTGTTTCTCAAGCTGTTTATCCATCAATCCCAAGAGAAACAGTTCTGGTTTCTTCTGTAAGTCCACTTTAAGAATCTTTGGAATATTAACACATATTTGATCCCAAATTTTTTTGGCCATCTCACAAATCCACCAAAGATGATAAAAAGTTCCTTCACCCAGAGAACATTTCCAGCAAACATTTGTTACCCCATTATACATTTTTGACAACTTATAAAAAATAAGTTAAATACCAACGGTACATCATTTTATAAAAATTCTCTTTTAAATTATAATTCAAAGTAAATGTCAGACCTTTATTCCACATGTTTCCCCCATTGCTCCAACATAATATTATATCCACAATTCAGGATTCACATCATTTCTGAGAAAACGTGTCATGGTAAATGAAGAAAAACTATGTATTATCTATTTTGGTGCCTTCAAGTCATTGTTGACTCCTGGCGACTGCCTGGACAAGTCCCTGCAGTTTTCTTGGCAAGGTTTTTCAGAAGTGGTTTGTCATTGCCTCCTTTCTAGGGCTGAGAGTGACTGGCCCAAGGTCACCCATCTGGCTTTGTGCCTAAGGCAGGACTAGAACTCATGGTCTCCTGGTTTCTAGCCTGGTGCCTTAACCACTACACCACAATGGCTCTCTTAGGAGACTTAAATTACTGTTAATCTATAAAATTGTATATATTGGGCAAATATTGAGGGCCTGTGATAGGATTCTTCAAATTAAACTTTATTAATACAATCAAAGATCAGCAATAACAAAGAGAATAAAACAAGAAAAAGAACATTAATAAAGTGGGTCCGGGTTGGAAAATTTATCACTTATGTTCTAATTGTTGCTGCATTTTCACTACAGTTACAATAGCCTTCTTCAGATACATGAAATGCTCTTTTATAGAGGAAAGCAGGCAGCTCTCAGAGAGAAGTATATCTAGTGGACAAACTATAGAATATTAGCTTTTGATTGAATATTTGGAGAAATGTCTTCACACTAAGGATATTTTGACAGTAGAACCAGTTAGTTGGAGAAGGCAGACTTGCCCTTAATGGAAGTCTGGAAAAGTCTCGACAACCATCTTTTGCAGATATTTCAACTCCAGATTCCCCATATGAAGCATGGGATTTTAGCCTACAAGGCTCAGCAATAGAGCAGAGCCAGGGAATCACATACATACATACATACATACTTACTTACTTACTTACTTACTTACTTACTTACTTACTTTATTTATTTATTTATTTATTTATTTATTTATTAAATTTATATGACCACCTGTTATAAAATGCCACCTGTTGTACTGTCCCAAAATTAAAAAAACTAAACATGACTGAAATCTGAGAGTATTGAAAAAAATGGAAGAAAGGCATCTAGGCCCTGAAAATATTGCTTACCTCTACCAGTAGCCATAAATTATCATTTACAGATTGCAGTGGTGGGCTCACATGTTAAGCAAAAGCAAACAGGTCATATTGATTTATCTAGGCAATTTATATGCTGCCACTTCTTTAACATTTCTGGGTGGTTAATTAATGATATAACAAATGCCATTTAAAAAAGCAAGGAATGTAAGCATGAAAAATCAAAACAATAAATACTGAAGATTTTCACCAAAAGCCCTGGGTGAAAAAGTATACATATGTTTATGCACTTAGGACGGTGGATGCACAAACCCAGCCTCTGACTTTACTGTATGACTTTAGGTTTGTTACTAATCCAGAGTTAAAACAATCCATTTTCAGATTCTTGGTTAGGAACAAAATAAAACCAACAGGAAAGAGTGAATGAGCGAGTTAGAAGAGTTGACATATATGTAACTTCTAAATTTGAGTACATATATGAGTGATTCGAATTTTGTAGAGTTCTATATATTCTCTCGTTTAATTTCAGTATGATTGAGTACGTTTTAGTACATTTATACTGCCAGACTTCGTTCTACATAGGTGAGCTTATGATTACCTTGCTAGGTTTTCGACTGCTATTTTCCATTTTAGTAATGAAGAATGCCCTGTTTTTTCTCTTTGCAGGTGTGTCAAATGGCAGAAAGACCTATTTGGGAGCAAATTGGAACAAGTTTTGTACAGCTATATTATCAACAGTTTGATACCAGTGTTACCAGTAGGGAACAATTAGGTGCCCTTTATGTATGTATCAACATATGTTTGCTCAAACTGTGATTAGCCTGTTGATGCAATGAATGGATTATTGGCTTGAGAGCTCTGTTGTTTCTACTGAAGCAGGAAAAGTTGTAGTTCAAAGGCCTAATTCCCACCCAGGCCGTTAATTGAGCAATTTCAAGCAGCAGTTTCAAGCAGGAAAATAACTAGCCACTTCACTTTAAGCTCTTTTGTTTCATGCTGGCCTGAGCAGAAGATCGGAAGCTTGTTCTCAATAGGCAATTCAGGCTATGTATTTACAACTCACAGTTTTTGGGTTAGCATAGCTGGTGGGCCCTTACTGGGATCTCTGGGAGATTGGGCTGGTTTGTATTGAAATCCAACTGCTCCTTATCCATATCCCTTTTATGGCTTTCTGTCCGTGTCCATTAGATCAGCATCCCTTATGCTGCCACACAATCTTTGCTCCCTTTAACACTGTGGGTGTGCACTGATGGAGATTAAGCTGCAAACCAGGGTGGACAATCTTTGATTTCTGGAGAGGGACACATGGGCCAATATTTTAAGAAATGCCTTTCAACTGATGAATGGGGGAGAAAAAACAGTGGATGGTGCCAGTGGCAAAAATGGATAGTACTATATATTTTTCTCTTTTAACAACTTTTGTTTTCTTGTTTGGTATCTCCTTCCTCTCTCTCTCGCCCCCTCTTTTCTCTCCTTCTCTGACAGGCTCTGATAAGATCATTTTTATCTATCACTCTGAGGTCCAATGCATAGAAGATATTGCAGACGACTTGTTAGGGTGGGTGGATAATTCATTGAGAATTTCTTGCCAGGGGCTAGACCTGAGATTATTCATTTGTGTATTTTGCTTTCCTTGCATAATTTCAATATGCAAGTTACTGAAACGTCCCTTTTTTGCAGACAGATGCTTCCTGTTTGTCATGGGAAGGTCAGCAGTTCCAAGGAAAAGCTTCAATTATGGAAAAATTGATGGTATGATAAATAACTACAATCCATAATTAATTAATGTTGGTATCTTTAACGTTCCATGCAGTGACTTTAAATAATTACCTGTAAAACGTTCCTTACTGGGGAAGCCAGAAAATAGTCCTAATGGACTCACTCGTTTCCTATGGGTATGTGATATCTTCTAAGTATTTAATGGTCTTCTTTTTGATAACAGAGGCTTCCTTTCCAAAACATTCAGCATAATATAACATCCCAGGATCATCAGCCAGCTCCTGACAATTGTATCCTCAGTATGGTTGTTGGCCAACTGAAGGTGAGATTTGTGATTGTTTTATCTTTGGTTAAGAAATGTACAAAGCTTCTAAGACTTAACATTAAAGCTGGAATATTAAGGCATCCAGAGTGTGTTTTACTGTTTTATAGTATTTTTCTCAAAGTATATTAGATGTAATATTCAAAAATGACATCAGATAAAGTACAATCTTATTAAAAGTGTTAAATCCCATGGATGTACTTCTCTTGAAATCAGTGAGCCTCAAAAATGCATGCATTTGCTTAATTTTTTCTATAATGTTTAAATTACTGTGTGGAATGTACTTCATTCATTCATTCATTGGCGATCACTCGTAGCCGAGTAAGATTGTCTTCCAAGGGTAAAATTTTAGTAGTGGATCCGTAAGTAGCTGTAAAGGCCAATTCTGGATCCGCACAACCTCCCACAATGAGGGCATAGGTTTCCAGGTGGGAGACGGTCAGCCTTTATTAAAGGCGCTATGGACTTTGAAGAAGCACGAGTACAGGGCGAAAGGGAAAAAAGAGCTAAAAGGAATGTATTTATATGTTGACCCACTAACATTAAGCTTGTCTTCTCTCAATGTAGGTGGATGATGATCCAGTAATGGGGTTCCACCAGTTGTTTGTTCTCAAAAACATGAATGACAAATGGGTTTGTTCTAATGACATATTTAGGCTGGCTCTGTATAATTTTGCTTGAAATTTCAGCTCTTGGCCATGCCTTTTACACCTTTTATATATCAAATAAATTTTGATTTTAAATGTGTTTGAATCGTTCTCTTTCTGTAACTGCAACTGAAAAGCATTTATCTCCTGTTAATTGAAATAATTAAGATAGTTGCAGTATTAGATATTCTCTCCTTAAATATAAAACATTTAATATTTTTAAGGAATTTGGCTATTTTAACTATATTAAACTTGTTGAGATACATAATATTGATTGCATATACAAATGGCAGTTAGGCAACAAAATAATCTGCATGCGGTCCTGTTAGTGAACCCAAAAGAAGAATTGCTGTGTCTAAATACCTTTTTCACATGTTTCAAATTTAATAATATTTTCATATTATTTCTTAATAATGAGATGTTAATTCAGGAAAAGTAATCCACACCTATTTGCAAATGTACTGTTAGCCATGTACATATAAATATTAATTCATGTAAAAGTGTCAGTGACACAGCAGAGCAAACCACTGAAAACTGGAGCTGATTAAACTGATATTGTAAATCGCCATAAGAAAAAGAAATATGACCAATGGGTCTGCCTTCCATATTGCAAGTTTCCACAAGTGTGCTGAGATGAAAACTTCCCATCCACAATATTAATTTAGTTCTAAAGGCTACAAGGTCAAGTAGTTATTCTTTCAAAATGGTACAAAGAAGTGATGTCAACTGTGCTACATGCTCCCTGTTTCAACCTGTATCTTTCTATACCTTGCATTGAAACAAAAACCCTTTGATGCGATGTGTGGCAAAAAAAAACACCTTAATTTTACACCATTCTGTTTTTTCCCCTCTAAAAATTACAGGATGTTGAATGTTGTTTCTAAAGTAGGATGCCTTCTCTTATGAAAAAACTTTGATCATAAGAATATAAACATGCATATTTTCAATTTGTAGTGATTCTGTTGCTAAATGTACCTTGTTTTCTGAGCAGTGAGATGTTAAGTGAGGTAATTTCTTACTCAGGGTTGGTTTCCTTTGAAAGGAGGTTGCTGGAGACTTAACTGGAATTTTGTACTAAAATCTAAACACTGCAACTGAACTCCAATCCACGTCTCTGAAATCGGATTTAAAAGGAACCATCTAGCATCCCAAAATGCTTGCAGAGGTCAAAACACAGCCTTCTGCTTCACTGCAATCTATAACTCAGACATTGGTTTATCTACCCTTTGCTTAGAAAAAAGGGGAAAGGCATGTTTTTTTAAACGGGGTTTTTCTCTTCAGAACAGTCCTGAAAAAAACCTGTGTCAGGCAGCAATGTGCTATTAAGCAGGCAAGGCAAAATATCATTGGCCAGTTTACTCTGCGTAGGCCTGGCCTATCAGTTTCCTACTTAGCCACCCTCTTGTTCCAGACCTCAGTGGTAGAATCATGGATCACTGCCTTCTAACCCAACTGTGGGTTACACACATATCTTCCCAAACCAGAAATCCTGATTTTCAACCACAATAGTTGGGTTCCTACTAGAATTATACAAATTATTGGATGACGCATTTTCCATAGAAGTGCCCCTCTAGACCTGCCCCATGAAGCCACAAAGCACCTGCAGCTCCTTAGAGCAGAGCTTTCCAAACTGTGTGTCGCGACACAAAAGTGTGTCGCCACACACAGCGTGGTGTGTCGCCACACCACCCGGAAGCGGCGGCGCGTGCGTGCACGGCGGCCGCGGTACGGCTTCAGCGTTTTAGCAGAGGCTGCCGCCGCTACCACTGCCACCACGCATGCGCCGCCGCATGCCCCCCGCGCCGCCACCGTGCACGCACGCGTCGCCGCATGCCCCCCCGCGCCACCACCGTGCGCCCACGCCGCCGCCACCACTGGTGTGTCGCCAGTGGCGGCACTTTGGAAAGCCCTGCCTTAGAGCCTTGATGCTGATTCGTTGAAGCTTTCTCTGCTGCTGAGATAGCTAGTGAAGCAGCAGCTCCTTTGCTTCATTGGCGGCCTTGGGAAGGTTTTGAAGCGACATATTTGGCTGCTTTGCAGCTTCGTGGAGCAAGTGAAGAAAGGTGCTTTACTGAAACGATTTGCATGGTCTGTCATGTACTGTACTGAGCCACAAAATGAGGCACATTATCCTCAACTAGTTTCTCTGGAGGCATATGGGAAAAGTGCCTTTGCAGAAAATTCAGAAGCTACAGTATTCTAAGTTAAGATTTGTTTGAAAACCAGAAGGGAAACTTCCAGTTTAGCAGGTATTCTTAGAGCCAGTTTGGTGTAGTGGGTAAGGCATCAGGCTACAAAATGGGAGACCATGAGTTCTAGTCCTGCCTTAGGCACAAAGCCAGCTGGGTGACCTTGGGCCAGTCACTTTCTCTCAGCCCTAGGAAGGAGGCAATGGCAAACCACTTCCGAAAAATCTTGCCATGAAAACTGCAGGGACTAGTCCAGGCAGTTGCCAGGAGTCAACAATGACTTGAAGGCACCAAAATAGATAATAAATAGGTTTTCTTCGTTTACCATGACATTTTCTCAGAAATGATGTGAATCCTGAGGCTAGGCCTCTTATCCCTTGCTAGTCCATGATTCCAAGGAAAGATACAGGTTCCAAGAAAAAGATAAACAGTTTTCTTTGATTTCTATTATATAATCAGGCAATGAGATGGGACAATTCCGAAACTATTCTACAGGATGAAAACTAGAGAGTTTTTGATAGTGTTGGATGGAAGGATAAATGACATGCTTGAGGGGAAATTGCACCTAATAAATATAGGGACATATATGAAAACACTAAATGGGATGAGAATAGAGCAGTATTAATTTCAGTAGATATTTCTCCTGCCACTTAGGCATATGGTGGCCAGCCCCACATTCAACACAGTATCAGTGTATTTATATACCTGCCGTGGAACAAGAATATGCAAGTGGGATGCTGGTTGGTCTAAATCCTCCATCTTACGGTAGTGCTCCAAATTTAGAGCCATTTTTACACTGGCCAAATGCATGGAAGAAAGGGTGAGGGCCCCCTCCCCAAATGTGAATGATTCATTGTGTTATAGGACAGCACAGAGATGTCCCCAAAGAAAAAACATTTAATCTCTTGGTTTAACAGTGAAAAGTGTTGCTAGGGATTAGCAGACCAAAGGAACTCCAATGTAAAAAGGCACAACAAAATACCCTGTAACTGACAATGCTAGTTTGGGAAGTTCCAAAAAAATCATATACTTCGGTTTGAAAGGTGTCAGTTGAAGCATCTTTCAAAAGCCAAACTATTCCAAGCACTGTAACTTTTCCATCACATCACTCAACTCTTCCTATTTCTGTCACCTACCTGTATATTGTAACTGTAACTGAAGGAGATACGGATTAAGTGCATTGGCTCTTTCCCTTGTTTGAACTCTCCCTCTTAATGCTGGTCTCCCTGATCATGTAACACTTAAGTAACTCTGGAAAAAGATTGTGCCTATGTTGGAAAGTAGTTATTAGAAAGCTGAACTAATGTCAATGCTTCTAGAAAAAGATAAGGTGTAACAATTAGAAAGTGAGAAATTGGGCTATACCACCCCCGCTCTCTCTATATATAATGGCGTCTGGTGTTTGACCTGAGCAAGGAACGAACCATAGGGAAGACATCCTTCCAACAATTTTGGCGAGCCAGCCAGGAGCTCTTGCTTGCCAAAGACTACCCCGAGGGCCACCCGACGGCCGCCTGCCAGCAACAGGGACTTTCTCCCCACTTGGCGCCTGTTCGCTGGACTTCTGGGTGAGTGTAGGCGGTAAAGAGACCGGAGTTTGATCCACGCTGTTTCAGACTTCAAACGATCCCCCCTCTTAAAATTGTTAGGGTGGTGAATCCTCCAGCGACAACTGTGGTACCACATTTCTGCAGGTGAGATTGGAGTCTTGGAACGTTATTAGAACATCCCCTGCGTGGTGCAGCAAAACCAAGGGGAACCAGTTGCCAATACCATGTTAGGGAAAATGGGGAACTCCACTAAAGAAATTCCTGCAGGCTTGGGACGCTGGGAAGCTCCTGGTTCAAACTGGAATGTTGAAGAAACAAGCCATTTTAATAGAAACTGGCAGAGATTCTTAGATAAGTGTGGTAGGCAAATTTGGCCAGAATGGAGAACTTATAATTATTGTCAGCTGAAACTTTTGAGACCTCACCTTGAGGTCTAGACAAATGGACTACTGGTATTCTTGGGCACAACTTTCAGATGGAATTTGTCCCTGCGATCCAGAAGGTGATTGTAACACCGTCTTGAGACCCCCTCCTTAAAATTTGGCCAAGGTCTCTCCTGAACAGGGAATGGAGTGCTGCCTGCCCTGCTCAGAACCTGATATTCAAGCCCCTTTGTGGCTTCAATATATTTCAAGGGGAGGAAATCAAGCCCCTGCTGCTAGGCGGGTGCATACACCCTTTGCGCCCAGAGGCCTCTTGGCTTGGCGGCAGTCTACCCCTTCAGCAGGATCTTTTGGCTTACAGAGATTGAAATATTTAAAGAGACATTTGCCAGATTGGGAGGCTAGCAGGAAAATGAGGTCTGCCTTTGAGGAAAAAACATGGGGGAAAGGGGGAGCCTAAACCATCGGCTCAAGGAAAGGATGATGGGTATGTGGTGTTTGGTGCTCGGGGAAGTGTGTTGAACTGGTGTTGAAAGAAGAAAGGTTAAGGTGATAGGAAAATGGTCAGGTGGGTTTTTTTTTGTTTTAACGTTACTGCAGTTTCCACATCCTTTTTCTTTCCCACCAGATGTGGGTGGATTGGCCCCTTTGGGCTGTGCTTGGGTGCCAAGATGAAGAGCAGGAAGGGTCCTGCACTCCACCAAAATGTGTGCCTTGTGAGTTAAGTATCTAGAGGACTGCTGTCTCTCCAGAAGAGCTTCAGCTGTGAGCAAGAGAGGAACCCCCACAAGTACAGCCATCTGTTGCTGGCATCTCGATTCATACTCCATGTGTCCTTGCCCTAACTCCAAGCTGAGGTTCTTTCGTGAACTGGGTGCCCCATCCTGCATCTCCACTTCAGCCTTTTCCCGTGGTTTCTCTCGTTTGCCCACTCGCCTTGTGCTTCATCCTCGCCCCATCTGCTGCAGCTTCAGCCAAGCTCAAGCCCCTTTTCAGACTCTGCAAGATTTTCCCACACCCTGCCTGCCTCTTGTCTGCTAGTTGCATGGCTGAAGGTCAGGACCAGTGTGGGGGGAGGACGGATAACACAGGGAGGATAGAGTGCTTCCAAAGAAAACCGATGAGAGCTGACCCCCTCTCCCAGGACTTCTATAATACTTTTACAAACTCTGCTTTATAGCTTCCTGAGATTTGCTGTTTGCTTTGCAAGTCTCATACTCATAGAATTCAATCATTTGAGTTTGCAACAAGATTTCACTGCGTGTCTACGTGTGTAGCGTGACAACAATGTGAGATTGGGATTTATTGACTTATCCTTGCATTTTTGGGACCGCAAAATTGGATTTTATTGAACTGCCATTATCTAGAACAGTGTTTCTCAACCTTGGCAACTTTCAAGATGTGTGAACTTCAACTCCCAGAATGCCCCAGCCAGCATGCTGGTTGGGAATTCTGGGAGTTGGTCCACACATCTTTAAGTTGCCAAGGTTGAAAAACACTGATCTAGAAGCTACAGCTATGTTTCCAGTGGCTACAGTTGTGGAGGGAGATCCAACGTGGAAATGAGAAGGAATTTCCTGACAGTAAGAACTATTAAACAGTGGAACAGCTTGCCTCCCGGAGTTGTGGGTGCTCCATTGCTGGAGGTCTTCAAGAAAAGATTGGACAACCAATTGGGCAGAGGGTTGGACTAGAAGAGGTCTCTTCCAACCCTACAATTCTATGATTCTATGGTATGGACTGTCTAACTTTTCAGGCACTGGAGGCTGGATCTGCCTGATGGCCCAGGCTGCAGTTGCTGTGCTGTTCAGCCTGAAGGACACAGCTCTTGCTGGGCTCACGTGGCCCGGGGGCCAGGGTGCGGTCACTGCCTTTTCCTTCAAATGACATTTCTAACTTAACTATGTGCTTGCCCTTTAGGAAGTACCTTGCCAAGGTGTACTTTCCAGTCTGCCATTGCTTTCAATGGGCAGAAGCCGTTCCTACTGGACCGCTGACTAGACTGTCATCTCAGTGGCTAACCGTTACTCACTAAAGGGATCCTCCCCCTCCCACTGACTGACCGACTGCTACCAAAGGAAGAAAAAGAAAAAGCACTGAAGAAAAGAAAAAGACAACCACTGTTCCTGCCCAGATCAAACCTGAGGGAGATGTTCTAAAATATTTCCTACTTCAAGATGCTGTTTTAACTTATTTTGTTCCTACTTTTCAAGTTGCAGACAGACTTTGGGAGGGTGTTGGGGAAATAATTTGTTGCTGGCCTCTTTTGAATATTACTTCAGCTGCAAGTAGTCAAACCAACTGTTGTGTTTTCAGGGTTTTTTCCATTGCTGCAACCCCAATATCTGGACCAATAGTAAATGTACTCTGGAGCCCTAGGGAGAGGATCCTGTAAGGGTACAGAGAACTGAGAGAATAACAAAAACATCACCTTACAGTACCTGGAATCATAACAGCTAAAGGATCTAATTGTCAGTCTTTCGAGGTAGTCCAGACAAAAAACACTAACACTACCTTTACAGGTAGTCCTTGTTTAGCGACCACAATTGGGACCTGCAACTTGGTTCTTAAGTGAAGTGGTTGCTAAGTGAAACCGCAACTATGCTTACGATCTTACTTCAGCTTTCCTTTGCTTTACAGACCTGCAAAGGTCATAAATGCGAGGACTGGTCATAAAGTTACTTTTTCCTCACCGTCGTAACTGTGAACAGTCGCTAAACGAGGATTACCTGTATTGTAAGGTTACAGTAACAGAATCTTGCAAGTCTGAAAACAGCTCTCCCCTCCCTTATTTTTATTCTCCAGAAAACTAGGGAGGGTCCCTTCTGAGACACTTTCTCCACCCTGTCCCTCCTTTGGACTCAGATTTCGTTTATCAGACCGTTGTCTAGGCTGGGACTCTTCCTCCCGTCTCCCAAGGTCATTCTCACAGCCCATTACAAATAATACCATTCCTATTTTGGCCTTAGCCTCCAATTAGAGGCTTTGCAAGGTTTATTTGTAAACACCCTAAACCCATGTGCCCCAAAGGTAATAGAAATGTGATAGAAGGATATGCTATTAATTTGGATTACAGCATGTTGGAGACACCGCATAGGCTTCCGGGTTAACTTTAAGGAAGCTGTACTCTGGATCTTTAACGGCTACCATCATCTTCGGTTTTTCGAAACCCCGTTTCAACTTCAGCAATGGAATACATTGTTTGAGCAATCAGAAGAATTAACTGCATATGTAACAACCTGTACTTTTGGACTGTTCAATAAACCCCTATGAGCCAGGAGACTTTGTGTGGATAAATAATTCTATCCGAACCTCACCTTACCTCTCCAACCACAGTGGGATGGACTGTTCCAGGTGTTGCATGATGCCCATTCAGCAGTCTGTTAGAACTACTGAAATGGAGCAGAGCTGCAAAGTTCATGTACAGAAAAAGAGTATTGTTTAGAAACAGAGCCCATGAGCATATTAGAGAGATCCAGGTTAATCTTACGCCTTTAGCCCACCCAAGCATAAAGAAACACGCACTTAGACATGGCAGATATGAAAAGTAAGTACAAAAGAGTTCTTACATTTATTCATTGCAGTTACAGTATTTTTGGTAGATAAATGATGTTCCATTTCTTCTTCCTGTTCCCTAAACTTAATACCTCTTGCCCTGTTTGCTGCAAGAGGCTGCATGTAGAAAGGGGGAAAAATCTCCTAGGCCCATCCATGGCCTAGAATGAGTAGCACACAGCCATGTGCTTGCTCCTGGTCCAAGGAGGAGAGAGAGAGAGAGGAAGTGGGAGTGGCCACAAACAGCTTCCTCAAAAGCATGGAGAGCTTGCATCCTAGAGCAGCCATCCATATGCTGATGAGGCATGCTGGATTTGCCAGGATCTCCAACACCCCTTCTCAAATCATGCATGCATCATGCCTACACAAGATTTGACTCACTATGTAGGCCTTGGTAGACACCCCTCACAAGTGGTTTTGTGAGGATGTCTGCGATCATCCTCTCTGAGGGACAATACTCCAGATGTATCAGTCCTGTCTCCTGTGCCTCTCTAATTATGTGGTAGCGAACATCCATGTGCTTGGTCCGCCCTCCCACCTTCTGTGACAGAGAGTGTCTTATACAACTTTGGTTGTCCTCAAAGACTCATATTGGAGCAGGAACACTGACCCCCAGATCCTCAAGTAAATACTTGAGACATTGCACCTCTGTGCATGTCTCAGCTGCTGAGACAAACTCTGCTTCAGTTGTTGAGTGTGCCAAAATAGCCTGCTTGTGACTAGCCCAGCTCACAGCCCCTCCCCCAAAGAAAAACATATTCCCACTCATGGATTTGAGATCAGATACATCCTCTGCCCAATCTGCATCGGTGTACCCCATTAGTTCAGGAGAATCAGTTGCTGGCAGCTTAAGCTTCAGGTTTGCAGTCCCCTTCAGGTATCTTGCCACCTGCTTAACGCCTGTCCAGTCCCTCTGGGTGGGTGTGCTGGTCTTTCTGCAGAGGATCCCCACTGCAGTTGAAATATCTGGCCTCGTTGTGGTGGACAGATATAACAGCTTCCCAATGGCCTCCATGTAGCCATTGTTCTGAGGCAACAGTTCACTAGTGTCCTTGTTCCCCCTGCCCATTTGTGCAGTCGTGTCTGACTCTAGGGGCCGGTGCTCATCTCCGTTTGTTAGTCGAAGAGCCAGCATTGTCCAAAGACGCTTCCACGGTCATGTGGCTGGCATGACGCACGCAGAACGCTGTTACCTACCCACCAACCCTTGACTTTGTGAAAATCTGCTTCCATTGGAGTTGGAACTGTGTTTGCATTTTCCAGTCCCATGCACTCCAATAATTCTAAAATCTTTTGCCTCTGACTGAGGAGAAAACTTCCATCCTCTTCTCTGTCAATTTGTATCCCCAAGTAGTAGGTTGCCTTCCCAAGGCGTTTCACCTCTACTTCAGTGTTCAAATTGGATACAATTTCATCAATGTCCCTTTGATCCTCATAACAGAGAATCAAATCATCCAGAAATGTCAGGATGAACATGTCTCTGCCATTCTTGTGTTGTGTGTAAAGGCAGGGATCAGCTTTGCCCTGAGTGAAACCTTGCTCTATTAGCATCTGGTTTAGTTTCACATTCCAGGTCCTTGCTGCTTGTTTAAGCCCATAGATCCATTTCTGAAGCCTGCACACTAAATGCCTGTTCTTTGGATCAGTGAAGTCTTCAGGTTGTTGCATATACAACTCCTCCTGAATTTCTCCATGCAAGAACGCTGTTTTAATGTCTATATGTTCCACTTGCATGTTTCTGCTTGCAGCTAGACTTAGAAGAAGTCAAATGGTTGTGTGGGTCACAACTGGAGCAAAAGTCTGGTCATAATCTTCCCCATACTTTTGTGAATAGCCCTTGGCTACCAGTCTAGCTTTATATCTTTAGACCTCTCCTTTCTCATTCTGTTTGGCCTTAAAGACCCATTTGCAACCAATGGCCTTTTTGCCAACAGGTAACTTTGTGAGTGTCCAAGTATTGTTGTGTTGCAGAGCCTCAAATTCTTCTTGAGCTGCTTTCCTCCACTTACTTGCTTCAGCTGGTGGCAGCTGTTGCACTTCCTTCCATGATGCAGGCTCTTTCGGCAATGCCACTCCTGCGAGGTAGGACAGTCGCTTGGCCGGAACTCTCTTGTTGGGTCGTGATGAGCACCTCAGGTCCGGAACAGGACTCGGGTCTGGATGATGCTGCATCTCTGCCCCTTCTGTCCCTCCTGGTTCCTCATCATCTGACTCAGGCAGAGTCCCCGGCTCGATGTCCTCTCTCTGGGCTTGCCTGCTCACTGCAACTGGAAATACTGGGTGAGGTACTTTGAACAGGTCAGCATCACCTCCCCCTTCTGTAGAGCTATTGGTTGGAGGATTCTGATTTGGCTCTGTCTCATGAAAATGCCCCACTCTGCAAGTCTGGATTGAGCTGGTCTTGGGACCTGAAACTCTTTCTCCCTTGCTTCCCTGTGGGCACCCCAACAAGATTCCTTTCTTTGTTTGGGAATCGAATTTGAATCTTTTCTCTGTTGGAACGTGGGTGTGAGTAGCTATCATTGCTAGATGTCTGCTACCCCCAACAGATGCTTGGATTGGCCCACACAGCTCAGTGTGAATTGGCTCCAGGGACTGTTTAGAGTGCCTGGTGCTTTGCTTTGGAATTGCAGGCCTTGTGGAATTTCCCTGTGTGTAGGTTCTGTGCCTTACAACAGCCTTACCACAGTCCTTGGCTTCCAAATTGCTTTCCAATCCATTTTTCTTCATTTGAAGAGTTGCACTTGAATTTCTTTGTCCCAGTTGTCTGTGCCAGAGGATGGTGCTGTCATCCTCCTTTTCTCGGTGACTGGCCACGCATACCAGGTCTGGCCTCTCACAATTGAGAAAGATTAAACCTCGATCTAGGTATCCTGTTAGAAAGACACCCTCTTGGTTCATTATCTAACATTTATTACCTTTGAAACGAATGATGTGGCCTTTCTTCATGAGTGCAGATGTGCTTATCAAATTCAGGCTCAATGCTGGAACATACAAAATGTTAGTAGCAATTAAGTTCTTCTGGGTGGTGCCATTTCCACACCTTATGAGAGCATGACCCTCTCCTTCCACAGGGATTGTGGTTCCATCTGCTAGGCCAATTCCCTTTGAACTTGGGTTCAAATCAATGAAGAGAGAAGCATCATTAAACATGTGCGTGTTACAGCCACTGCCTAAGATGAAAGATGAGCAATTTTTATCTGTGGCTGAAAATGCAAGAAGACTCACATCTGGAGCTTTCTCTTTGATGCCTTTCTGATCACCCTTCCTGGCCCAACAGTTTTTCTTTAAGTGACCATTCTTGCCACAAAAATGGCACTTGATGGGCCTCTTTGTTATTGAAAGGCTCCTCTGCTGCAGATTGCCATCTTTGTCCCAAGGCATCTTAGAAAAATAGACTGCCTCATTGTGGATCTCCTTGGCATTTCTATAGGACAGGGGTCGGCAAACTTTTTATGCCGGGAGCCATTTTGACATGCTCGTGCACATTTTGAAATGCTCGAGAGCCAGGGGGCAGGGTTTGCGGGCGGGGGCCAATCGCGTGGAAGGGGGCGGGGTTTGCGGGCGGGGGCCAATCGCTTGGAAGGGGGCGGGGTTTGCGGGCGGGAGCCAATCGTGTGGAAGGGAGTGGGGTTTGGGGGCGGGATCCAATCACGTGGAAGGGTAAGATACAGGGCTGCGCTGCGCTTGGCCGGCCGCCCCGGCCCTCGCTCACCTTCCATGGCCGGTCCTCGCGGGCCGCCGGCGACACTCCCGTCCCGCTGCGGGCTGTGGAAATGCGCTCCAAAAAGACCTGCGCGGGGCCTCGTTCAGCTGCGCGCGGAAGCGCTCCAAAAAGACCGGCGCGGGGCCTCGCTCAGCTGCGCGCGGAAGCGCTCCAAAAAGACCGGCGCGGGGCCTCGCTCAGCTGCGCGCGGAAGCGCTCCAGGTCCGGCGGCTCGTCCAGCTTCACAGCCCAGCGCAGCTGAGTGAGGCCCCGCGCCGGTCTTTTTGGAGCGCTTCCGCGCGCAGCTGAGCAAGGCCCCGCGCCGGTCTTTTTGGAGCGCCTCTGGGAAGCAGGGCCAATCGGGCTTCGCCTTGTTCAGCCCGCCTCTCTGCTCCCCTTTGGCACGCGCTGATTGGTGGAGGCGTCCTTCCTTCTGAGCCTCCACCAATCAGCGTCTCTGTTTCTTCCCCAGGGTTCGCGCTGCTTCCGGAGACCGGCTTTCCGGATGTCGGGCGGCAGACAGAGAGAGAGAGCCAGAGCCGAGGGGCCAAAGAGCCAGATCTGGCTCAAGAGCCGCCATTTCCAACCCTTGCTATAGGAGGCCTGCCTGCTATACTCAGACTTTAATTCCTGAATTAAATCTGAAAGAGATTGTCTTGATCCTCTATAACTAGCAGCAAAGCTAGAAATTTTTTCAGGCAAAGAGCCTAATAAAAATCCCACTTGGATCCTGTTATCCAAAATCACATCATTGCAAGCAAGTTTGTGCAGCAATGATTAAAAATTAGAAATATGTTCATCTATGTTTCCATTTTGCTGGAATTTTAAATTGGA
Source organism: Charina bottae (assembly GCA_023362775.1). NCBI lineage: Eukaryota > Metazoa > Chordata > Lepidosauria > Squamata > Charinaidae > Charina > Charina bottae. The sequence continues at coordinate 193,456,252 of JALMGJ010000003.1, forward strand.
TAACTTCCTCACCAAATTAATAACTTGGGAGTCACCTCCCTCTGCATAGAGTTTAAACAATTCCTCCATCATCCATGTTGCAGTATCTCTGTGCTGGATTTGAACCAGCATTTGTGCACTTAGGGAATTCTAATTTTTTTTTAGAAATTTTGTATAGTTTTTAAATTTTTACTTGCTGTAACCCACCCAGAGTCCCTTGTATGGGAGATGGGCGGGGGATAAATTAAACAAACAAACAAATAAATAAATAAAATTCACGATCAAGCCTTGGAGCTCAAGATCATTGGCCATCCAGCTTGTATATGCTGCTGAGTCTGGACTAGGAGGATTTTCATTCAAAATGCTGTGCAGATTAAAAATCCTTGCCTGCCTTTCCACCCATATCTTCCAGATATAAAGCTCTTGGGGTTTTAGTTTAAAAATCACCGGACTGTGAGGCAGGAGCACACTGTCCATTTTGTCTAAGCAAAAATGATTTAAAAATCACTTAAAAAAGAAAAAATTCTTTCCTTTTATGCTTTTTTTTGGCTAATTCCTGGTGTAAGAAACCTCTTCAGTAGCTAGACTGAATTATTCTCTCACAAAAACAACAATGCTCATGCAAAACCAGGAAAAAAAAGAAAATGTCTGCTCAAAAATAAAAGAAGGCAAAAGGAAAAATTCCTGCTGTTTAAAACACAAAATCTATTTCTGCAAAATCTGGGCCCGTAACCCTTTGAAGCCCATTCAGCAGTCTGTTAGAACTACTGAAATGGAGCAGAGCTGCAAAGTTCATGTACAGAAAAAGAGTATTGTTTAGAAACAGAGCCCATGAGCATATTAGAGAGATCCAGGTTAATCTTACGCCTTTAGCCCACCCAAGCATAAAGAAACACGCACTTAGACATGGCAGATATGAAAAGTAAGTACAAAAGAGTCCTTACATTTATTCATTGCAGGTACAGCATTTTTGGTAGATAAATGATGTTCCATTTCTTCTTCCTGTTCCCTAAACTTAATACCTCTTGCCCTGTTTGCTGCAAGAGGCTGCATGTAGAAAGGGGGAAAAATCTCCTAGGCCCATCCATGGCCTAGAATGGAGCAGCACACAGCCATGTGCTTGCTCCCGGTCCAAGGAGGAGAGAGAGAGAGAGGAAGTGGGAGTGGCCACAAACAGCTTCCTCAAAAGCATGGAGAGCTTGCATCCTAGAGCAGCCATCCATATGCTGATGAGGCATGCTGGATTTGCCAGGATCTCCAACATTGCAGACATTCCTCCATGAAAGTGACAGGAAAGGAGGTCTGGCTATATCACACTCAAACCAGCTGTGATTGACCACGGCCCAGCAGAAGTACAACCCTTGACTTTGAAGCAAGTTGGGTCAGATGAGTGGACAACTGCCTGCCTGTTTGAGTGATTCCAGCAGTTCACTCACTGATTATCACTTCTTTAGAAACTTTATTGCTTTCTGCATTTGCCAATTTTGGCTATGTTCAAAATTTGATTTGCCTCCTTCTAGTGCTTCTCACTATCCATTATTTGTGCTGTTGTGAGGAGCATAGAGGGACATGGTGGGGCAAGAATATGTGTGGTGGCAATCATCCTCTACTACAGGGCTTTCCAAACTTTTGCCGTTGGCGACACACCAACGGCCGGCGTGCAAAAACCCGGAAGTGCCGGTGGCGGCACTTCCGGGTTGCCGCTGCAGCCGCACTTTCGGGTTTTTGTGTGCTGCGGCGGTGGCAGTAGTGGCGTCCTGGAACTCAGAAGCGCTGATGGCCCGCCGCTGCGCACACTACCACGCGCGGTGGCAGTGCACCATCAGCGCTTCCGGGTTGTCGCCTGACACAGTTGGGGCCCCCAGGCGACACAGTACTGTGTCGCGACACAATTTGGAAAGCCCTGCTCTACTATGTCATGGTGTTGCCCATAAAACTCAGGCACCCAAGTTGGTGTGGAGCTGAAAAAAATGGAAGAAAGTAAAACTTGTCATCAACCTTTCAATATGATTCGAAATAATCTTAAGTAAACTTTACATTAAATTATGATGGTTTTAGCCTTTTTGCTCTTTGAGGGAAACTCAAAGGATTGCATAACCTGAATTGGGAAGAACATCCTTGTTTGATCATCTTTTCAAAGCAGTATGAGTTATTGTAGAATGGGCACCTTGTGAAACAGGTTCCAGTGGTTTCTTTCTCCTAAGGAAAACACAGCTTCTTGACATGGATGTACTTCATTATTTGTTGGATATGAAGGGGGATTTCAAGAATACATTGATGCAAATAAGACTTCCACAAAATTCTATGAACATGAGCAAGAGAACTGCTGCATGACCACGTGGTGGAACCACATGGGATGACGTCATCGCGTTACACTCTCAATGATGACGTCACAACACAAAATCACGTTCTCACTTTTTTGTTGAAAAAGTGCCAAAGCAAGAGAGGGGAAGTTGAGGTAACAGGTAAACAATTGGGGGAAACTCTGAATGACTTCAGAGCGATCCCCCAAGGCTACACTTTTAACTCTATCTTTCCTACAGTGTTGGTGCTGATGGAATTAACCAATGGGAGGTGTGGAACAAGCGTCTCCTTATTGGTCCACTGACTGATATGCAAATGAGAGGAAACGTCACTTCCTGGGACAAATCGAGCGCCATTTTCCCTTTCTGGCTCTGGAAGGAGGGAGGAGCAGCTGGAGGTGGGTGGATGGGAGCGGGGTCTTAGTGGTGGTGCGGGGAAGCCGGGTCCGATATTGCACGGCCGGCTGGGCGCCGCCAGCACAGAGATGCTACTCCGCTGCCGGTGCCCGTATTGCTGAGGTGCTGAGCGCGCGCTGCAGGTCGAGATTAGGAGGCGGAGCCGGGCGGGGCGGGGCGGCTGCTAACTGAGGGTCCGAGCCACCGGTCCGCCCAAGCAGCAGCAAATAGGCAGGAGGAGGAGGAAGAGGAAGAGGAAGAGGGGGGGCGGCGGCGGCCGAGATTGCAACGCGTCCGCCCGCCTCAGGGAGTCGCAATCGAGGAACAACCGGGCAGGCAGCAGGCGCCCCCTGCAGCTGGGACAGGTAAGTGCAGCCTGTGGCGATAGATAGAAGATGACTCTGCGTTCTCCTTCCATCGCGGTCTTGTCACGCTTGGCGCCAAGGAGGAACCTCTTCGCAACCTCTCCTCACGCACCTTCCGGAGGCTCGGCCGACAGCCAGAGGCCATGTCCAGGCTTGCTTGCCGTCTTCCTGAAGCGGGAGCCCAGAACCGCAATGGAGGGAAAGGAGGCCCACCTCTGCAAGGGATCTGCGCCGCGGTGCTGCTCGTGCCTCTTTAACCATCCCTCTCCTGCAAGTCCGAGTTCGACCCGAACTCGTTTTGTTCACGAGCGCGCTAGAACCGGCCTGAAGCTTTTGGATTTTTTTTTCTGACGCACCGAACCCCGCTGCCAGTATCATTTCTGTGTAACTTAAGTGATTTCAGGACACCAGTAAACTCTCCTGATATTTGGAATGGAGCTCCCAGTTTGGGAAAAGAAAATCTCTTACTATATTTCTGCCTGGAAGGGGCAGATAAGAACGAGCATCAATGGTTTTCTGTTCTAGGGATAGAATAAAATAACCTGGCTGTGCTGGTTGCTTCAATGTAATATTTTATTGGTCACCAGACCCCGGGATTTGTGTGTGTGTGTGTGTATAAAATTGCATGTAAACGTGTGATAAACGGGGACCAGGATTTGGTATTAAATAATTACAGGTTCATGGTAACCTACCATTGCATATGACAGCTCTCATCTTTACATTTCCATGTATTAATAGAGAATCACATAGCTGCATTTCAGTGTAAATTTATCCAAAATTATTACAAGTGTTGGAGTTCAGAACCAGTGTTCCTCACAACCGAATTTATGGCAGTCAAAAATATAATGCTTGTATTTTGTAAACTTGCAAAATCTAGCTGACTTCCATACAAATAAGTCTCCCAAGCTGCACAGCCTCCATTATGGGAGAAAAAAATGATTATGACTGGGGATGATGAGTGTTGTAGTCCCATATACCTGGAGGGCAGCTCGCTGGGGAAAATTGTAAGTGATTAATTTTGCCTTTTAACATTTAAGCCATTCAGAAAATTTAAACACGTCAAATTAATAATAAAGTCTAACTGTGATGTCAGGGTAGATCAAGAATGTTGATCATAAAGATTTCAAGATCTTCAAGAAAACCCAGACAAACAAGTGCAGAGGAGGAAAAAATAAGGTGGGGACTGTTCCCAGGTTACTGCATATGAGAGGTGGTTCTGTGAGACAGGCTTGATGTGGTAAGTGAACCTGTTAAAAACATTTTAATGTTGCCCTTGTATATAGAATTAGGCTTTTAACTCTCGGGTTTAATCCAATGCCATAAGATTTTAAGTTCAGAGATGGGGAAATTGGATCCTTATTCCTGTCTCTTAGTAGTTCCAAAATGAGAAAATGTTGAGCAAAATAATTGAAAGGAAGTATGACAGTGATTGGGGCAGGAAGGAGTTGAAGGAGCCTAAGAACCTGTTCTGGGATGGCTAAGAGTTATAGGAGTGATAAACCAAAGATAATGGCTTAGGATATGTCATATAGATAAATCTATAACTGACGTTTCACTGAGTTGTAAATGCATTTGTGTTTGTATCCAGAGTTGTTCTTTTAATTAATTATCTTCAATTTTGAGGAAAAAATGTGCAGGACGGTATTGTAAGAGGGGCTGGAAATTGACCTCTTTAGCTCTTTCTCCTGAAGGACTAAACAAGTCAAAACAGCTTATACCTTCAGTTTGGGGAACTGTAGCTAAGACAAGATACCAGGATCTTGCTGAACTTGGCCTTCCTTGTGTAGTTACAATAAATTGAAATTATTAGTATTTCACTTAGGATTTTACCAATGCTGTAAACCAGGTATTGTGGCTAGAGGCAGCCTGTAACCTTGGGGGGGAGGTCTTGGCAGGTTAAGAGTGACATAGAATAGGTGGGGCTGATTCATGCCCAAGGGACTTTCTAGGGAGGGGATTTGTTTTAGGTGGGTACTGTGCCCTGGCCTGCCCCTTTTCTGAAGGGTGTCACATTTATTCTAGGCCTTGCACAACATTTTAGTGTCTTATGGTAAGGAATGAAAATGGTAAGGAATGACACAGTTGGATTTTGACACATACACCACAATTTTTATGGCTTTGGGGGCTATTAAGAATATGTTTAAGAGCTGCATTGAATTGAAGGCCTGCAGATTGCCCATCTTTGTATAAAACAATGTTCTTTAGGTCTTCCTTGGCCATCTTTCTTTAATTTCTTTTTTTTAAAGCAGAATGTAATTTGCTTTGATGGTATATAAAGTCTTGGTCTTGTATGGTAAAAGTGTGTTGAAACCAGAGAAGGTATTATGGCAGAGCTTTCCAAACTGTGTGTCGCGACACGTTAGTGTGTCGGCTGCAGTGTCTGGGTGTGTCCCGGCTGCTGCTGCCTCCGAGCCCTGCCAGGATTCCACGCAGGTCCTAGTGCCTGCCTTGTGCCTGGCTGCCTCCAAACCTGCTGGGTTTCCGCGTAGGTCCTAGTGCCTGCCTTGTGCCCTGCTGTAAGTGTCTCGTGAAATGATGCCCTGCTGTAAGAGTGTGTCGCGAAATGATGCATGTCTAAAAAGTGTGTCACCAACATGAAAAGTTGGGAAAGCTCTGTATTATGGACTTGAACTGATTTTCATTTGAGTTAAATTAACTGTCTTTCCTCCCCTTATCATTAATATGTATTTGAAGTTACATTTTATCACATACAGAAGTGGGTGTGTGCATAAAGCTGTTACTTGTTTGGAAGACATTCATCTACTTTTATAGATGAATCCTGAAATTAGTGTTGGGGTTTGTATAATACCCAGAATTTACAGCTAGATTAATTAGACAGGTGAGAGGCATTAAGTTCTGCAAGTCATTCTATCAGCAGCCATTGTTGAAGAATGATGAAAGAAGTGACTCATACCACAGCTGATATAGTTTAAGCTGGGTGTGGTAGATAATTAATTTGACCTATAATGTGATTGGTCAATTTAAGTATATAAGCAGAGGAGCTCTGGTGTTCATTCTTCTTCTTGTTACTATCTTCATTATCATCTGTATCTGTTGGACGTTATTGGACTGGTATTGACTGCTTATGTATATAGAGTAAATAGACTATTTTATCTAATCTCTTGTGAGTGTCTGCTTACTCAATAGAAGGTATTACTCTGAGGTCTAGAAGGAACATTGGCAGCCCCAGCGTTGTGTACTCTGACAATTAGGAATATTTAAAACATAGCTTGGGAATAGTGTGGCCTGGATTGTCTTAAAATAAAGTTTAATGTGTAAATAAATGAAAGTGGATTCTAGAAACCTTCTTAGAAAGTATAGCAAACCAACATGGAGTTTCCATGTTGTGTAGATTTCAGGTTCAAGCCTTTTAAAAAGCAGTTTGGCAAGCTAAGAAAACATAATTTAAGTGAGGGGAACAGCACATAGGGAGAGCATTACAACTTTGTATCAACCTTCTCATTTAAATTGTTTGCACTCCAATCTTGCTGATGGAATGGGAGACATTTATTTACTTCCTGCCAGTAAATGATACTTAAGAACAGTAACAAAATATAAGGATCTCATTAAAACATAAAGTAATGTGAAAAAGTAAGTATACTTTTTTTCTTTTTTAACATATGTGGACATAATATTTTATCTTCATTCAAACAGTATAAACATATGATGTAATTAAAAAAAAAGCTATGAAAAATCGACTTTGCAATCATTCATTCAAAATTAAACAGATATGCCATTTCCTTCTGTGGAAAAAGTGAGTACATCCTTGGCTCTAATACCTGGTATTGCCCCCTTTGGCAGAAACAACCCCAAGTAAGCGTTTCTTATCACTGTCTTCCAATCTCTGACATCGACTGGGAGGATTTTTTCCCCATTCATCCATGCAGAATTTTTTCAGCTATATGATGTTTGAGGAGTTTCTTGCATGCACAGCCCATTTCAATTCATCCTACAGCTTCTCAATGGGATTTAGATCTGGGCTTTGACTTGGCCATTCCAGAATCCTCCATTTCTTTTTTCCCCCCAGCTATTCCTTGGTGGATTTACTGGAATATTTAGGGTCATTGCCATGTTGCAATATCCACTTTTGGTAAGTCTTCTGATAGATGGTCTCACATTGTTCTCAAGCACCATGTAGTACAATGAAAAATTCATAGTGGATTCTATCATGATGAGCTGCCCAGGCCTGGATGCAGCAAAGCAGCCCCAAACCATAACATTTCCACCATGATGCTTTACAGTTGGTATCAGGTTCTTCTGGTGAAATGCTGTCTTTGGTTTTCGCCAAACTTGTCTTCTGGTACTGTGGCCAGATAACTCTATCTTTGCCTCATCTGGCCAAAGCCCATTGGTCCAGAAGTCCTGGTCTTTGCTTAGGTGTTCATGAGCAAATTTTAGTCTTGCCCTGATGTTTTTTCTGGAGAGGAAAGGTTTCCTCATGGCACACCTCCCATGTGGATCTTGGGAACAGCTTCTTTCTAATGGTAGACTCATGCACTTCAACATTAATAATGGCGAGAGCTACCTGTAAGTCACATGATGAAATTCTGGGGTTCTTAGAGACTTCTCTCAGCATCTTGTGTTCTGTTCTTGGGCTGAACTTGCTGGCATGGCCTGGCCTGGACAAGTTGGCAATTGTTTGAAATCATCTCCACTTGTAGATAATATTCTGGACGGAATGATTGATGTCCAATTGTTTGGCAATCTTTTAAAATCCCTTCCCATAGGCATCTATTCTTTCTGAAGGCCTCAGAGAGCTATTTCAATCTAGGCATGGTGATACTATACACTTCAGCAACAAAGAGCAAATCAAAATAAATGTCTGATGTTTCAGTAAGACAGATTCCTCCTAGATCCTGTCTAATGATGTTCAGATCATTTCTACCTGATCTGGTACACCTGATTCTAATTTTAGATATTTGAGGTAGTGATAAATATAGGGGTGTACTTTTTCCATATACAAAATTTGCATTTATGTTTATTTAAATCACACAATGGGCTACAAAATGTAAATGGTGCATGATATTTGTTATATCCCCTTTATCAATATTGTTGAAATGAAGATCAAATATCTGTATGTTGAAATATATTGAAAAAGTCAAAAGTTTCAATGGGGTGAACATACTTTTTCACCTGACAGTAATTTTAAATTATTGAAGTACATTAAAATATACTGTAAAGATGACAAAATCTCACCAAGTGTTCCCAAGTTCATCGGCTATAATAAAAATGTTTTTGCCTGGGACAACAGAGATTCGCAAATAGAGAAACAGAGATTCACAATGCATGTTTATATGTATGTAAGAGAACAGGATGAAGGAGATACCAATTCTAGATGTTTCCTGCAAGCTGTCCCCAATTCTTCCTGCTTATTGTTGCCTTCTCTCTCTAGGGATACAGATGGTTCACCGCAAATTTATAACACGGCTTACTGCTGCTCTGTATATGTTTAAGTGTTTAATACCTATAAGCATCCTGAGTAGTTAAAATCATTGATAGAATCACCTTTGATACCCTTCAGGGTATACCAATTTTGTCTGACCATGCTAGCAAGCTAACTGGTGATTTTGATAACACTGAATTAGATACACTTACCATTATATCTGAGTTAGATGTGGAGTGAAATGTTCTGATATATATGAAGTACAGAGCAACTCGGGGGATGAATGTCTCTGTTACTGAGTCCATTTTGAATCCCCAGATATGCTAACTCCCTGCTGTTCCAAGTTGGTTTTCATGATAGGCTCCATTTCCAAAACATTTTCATTTCTTGAATTCCCTTGTTTATATTTAAATTATAGAGCAGCAGGGTCTTCTTTCCAGGAAAGGAATTGAGCTTTAGCAGTCATTTGAGACAGAATTGTGTATGCTTAAATTCTCAAATCTTAGAGCCGTTCTGGATGTTATGTAGCTTCCCACCAAAATTTATCATTACAGTTATAACAAATGTGAAATCATATTAAGAAATTTATCTCTATTTTTGTGTCTTTGTTTTTAAGGCAAAGTTTAACATGTTTCAAATTCCTGTGCAAAATCTTGATAATATAAGAAGATCTCGGAAGAAAGTGAAGGGTATTCTTGTGGATATTGGACTTGATAGCTGTCAAGAGTTACTTCAGGTAAAGAAGAATACTTTTGAAAATTAGAGGACCCTTTATGATTGTGTACATAAAATTTTGTGGCTGTTCTGAAATTATCTCATGAGACCTGAAATGTGGAAAAATGTGGAAAAATAAGTAGTCTTTGTCCTGATAAAACTAAAAGTAGGATCCTATACTCCATATGGTAGGATTTTCAAACTTTGCAGTACTATGACACTGTAAAATAATAAAATGAGTTTGCACAACACCCCACCCATGAATAAGATTAATAATTTCATTGGAATTAGGATTGGACAAGAAATATACCACTTTTATGATTAAATTTTAATCTATATATCAAAACAAAACCCTTTCATTATAAAGTTAAAACCATATTTTAATGGGAAGGATAATATTGTTGCTTTTATATAGTTCCTGAAATATGGGTTTCATTTTGGACAAGCACTTTCATTCATCAAAGTTGGGGGGGAAGGCTGTTTCCTTGCCTCTAATAGCTTCTTAAACTGCTCTTAAAATGCTGTAGGTTGCAATACATTGGGGTGCTCTAAGTTGCTTTTGGTGCCTATCGAACGAACTAATTAATTAATTAATTCACATTGAGGTAATCTCTTTCCCTCCCTCTGTAATTCCTCCTGCATAGCTAGTATCAGGTCAGGTGGTCAGAGTTTGGCATAGAAGCATCATTCCCTCTGGTCATGATTACTCTTCCTTTTGAAAGATAAAACAAAAAACACAAACACGTAGACTTTATATAGAGCTCTGGAACTGTTAGCTTTGCATTCTTTTTTTCCATCAAACTGATAAGCCTGCTTGGAAAGGAGTGGAAAAAGGGACTCTTTATTGACTCTCCATCCATTGACTCCACTTTGAGAAAGGCTGCCGTATGGAATTATGCATGAGAAAATGCAGAGAATGGAGTCTAACATGATATGTATACATAAAGGTTCTTAAAATGATCTCAAAAAATAATTTGTGTACCAAATGTAATCAGCTGTAAGTCTTCAAGTGCCTTTTTTTCCCCTTGGAGCTGGCAGTTTCAAATAAATAATAATATTGGATAAACTTTATTTCATTCCTATAGTATGATACAGTAAGACTTTGTACAGATCCAGGGAAATAGTTTTTTATTTCTCTTCAAACTTATGGCTCCAACTTCTATAATATAAATATATACACAGAAAAAGTAACAGGTATGGGCCTTGTATAAAGGGACGTGGTGGCTCAGCGGGTAAGACGCCAGGCTTGTAGATCGGAAGATTACAAGTTCGGAGGTTCGAATCCCTCGTCCTGCGTGATTGAGTGAGCTCCCGCACTCGCCCCAGCTCTTGCCAACCTAGCAATTTGAAAGCATGCAAATGCAAGTAGATGAATAGGTACCACTTCGGTGGGTAGGTAACAGCATTCCGCGCACGTCATGCCGGCCACATGACCGTGGAAGCGTCTTCGGACAATGCTGGCTCTTCGGCTAACAAACGGAGATGAGCACCAGCCCCTAGAGTCGGACACGACTGCACAAATGTGCGGGGGGAACCTTTACCTTTACCTTTACCTTATGGGCCTTGTATACTGAGAAAGCCCAAACTCGGTGGTAGAGTCATAGTAAGTTCTTTTAAGACACAATCCTCTCAAACAAGCTGGGCAATTAACATGCCTGTATGGTACTGTCACTATCCCGGGAAGAAAGCTGACATTCTTTTGCACCCTTTCTTAGGATTAAAAGGGGTATGGCAAAGATTATAGTTACACATTTTGAGTTGTGAAGCAATAGATACATCCTGACATGCAGTGGACTATAATTAAAGCTTTGGCTAGAGTCATAGCATCCCTTAGACAAGTCTGGGTTAGTCTGGTAGATTTTACTCAGTAGGCAACAGTGAGTATTGAAGAACTTTTTAATAGAGAGGGCTTCTTTCACTAAAGTCTATGATACCTTAGATAGAGTTTAAAAAATTAAGACCACTGCTTGCTTTGTTGGTTGCAGTAGTCCAGTGCTTTCCAAAGTCCCGCCGTTGGCGACATACCAACGGCGGCGCGTGGGGCGGTGTGCGCGGCAGCGGTGGCGGCCTTGTGTTTCGCACTAAGACCCGGAAGTGCTGATGGTGCGCCGCCACTGCAAGGGCAGCGGTGACGCACCATCAGCACTTTTTGACACACTAATGTGTCGCGACACACAGTTTGGAAAGCTATGTTCCTGGTCCTGTCCATTTACTGTTTCCACTTGCTCTCTTGCTACACTTTAGCAGCAGTTATCTTGATAATGCAAAACTACCTTTTCATTTTCAACATTTTATCTGTCTGCCCATTCTAAGGCTTCAGATGTTAAACATCATATTTGACTTCTCCTTTCCTTCTTCATTTCTTTTGTGGAGGCTTGAGGTGTTATGTCAGAATTACATGTCTTGTCTAGCATGAGGAGAAGCTTTCATTCCATACATCTATCGCTTTGGAGGAAGAAATTACTTCCTCTGAAATAGAGTGATAAAGCCAGTGCAGGCAGATACTAATGGCAGTAGGAAGCAGTGATTTGTAGTGAATTGTTATGAGGAAGATGAGAGAGGGAGAGGACTAAGCTGGGTATATGCTACAAAATAAGTATCATTATAAGGAAGCATTAACTGCATAATTTTATTCGGATGTGAATATTTGTGAATGAAATAGAAATTCTCCAAGAAAAAGCATATAACCAATAAAGCAAAAAGAATTTGGAGAAAGAGTAAAAATTAATGTAACAGAAAATAACCAAATTACTTGGTTCTGATACCAGATGAAAACTCCAAATTCTGATTCTGATACCAGATGATATCCTACCAGTGGAACTCAGAACAAGGAAAGGCCATAAAATGTGTGGTTAAAAATACCTTCTTTAATTTTTAGGTTTCATCCACACCTTTGGGTTGCAGTATGAAGATTGATTGATTGATTGATTGATTGATTGATTGATTGATGTATGTATGTATGTATGTATGTACGTACTTACTAACTAACTAACTAACTAACTAACTAACTAACTAACTAACTATCCCACCTTTATTATTTTTATAAATAACTCAAGGCAGCGAACATACCTAATGCTCCTTCCTTCCTCCTATTTTCCTCACAACAAGATGCCCCACTCACTGGTTTTTTAAGGACATGTTCTCATGACACAGCTACCACCTTTTCTTCAGTCCACTGCTAAGGCAGCCTAAGGCTGGATATAGGTATTCTGGTCTGAGAGGAGTTTTTTACTCTTATGCTGGCATCAGAACTTCCTTGTGGACAATCTAGAGCAGGGCTTTCCAAAGTTTTTCCCGCGGCGACACACCAACCGGAGTTGGTGTGTCGCCGCGGGAAAACCCGGAAGTGCGGCAGCGCGCAAAAACCCGGGAGCGCTGCTGCTGCTTTCGGGTTTTGCGCGCTGCAGTTGGTATGTCGCCGTGGGAAAACCCGGAAGCGCTGATGATCAGCGCTTCCGGGTTGTGTGGCGACACACCAGACTGTGTGTGGTGACACACTTTTGTGTCGCGACACACAGTTTGGAAAGCTCTGATCTAGAGCATAGCTTTCCAAACTCTGTGTCACGACACTTTAGTGTGTCACAACACACAGTTTAGTGTGTCACAAAGTGGCGGCGCGGGGGCGGCAGTGTGCACGGCGGCAGCAGTACGCCATCAGCGCTTCCGCGTTTTAGCGAGGCCGCTGCCGCCGCCGCGCACCACCGCCACTGCCGTTGGTGTGTTGCCAATGGCGGCACTTTGGAAAGCACTGATCTAGAGACGTGGAGGTGGAATCTTGAGGCAACTTGGCTGGGGGAAGAGGTGATCTGGTTGAGTACAATCAGTTCAACAGGTTTGCTGTGATACAACGTTCTTCTCTTCAGTCCTTGGGCTCAGTGCCTATTCTGTGCTGTTCTGGCTGTAAGGGAACCATGACTTCTGCAGCCACTTTTTTTTAAAACAGCTTGGTGAACCTAGAGAGAGGTTATTCCTTCTGACAAGACCCATGCAACTCTGCAAAGCCTTGAAATTGACCAGCCCATCCCTGGCTTAACATGTAGTTAAAAGGATTATGCGCTAGTGCTTCTGTGCCCTGTGTAGTGGGGAATTCACTTTTCAGTGACCGCTGCTCTTGGGGAAGTTCTGGCTCCTCACTTCCTCTTCTCATAGAGTGTTCTTTTAAAAAGTTCTGGCCATGGGCAGAATTTTTTAAAAAATGGTCTGTGGTTATCAGCCTCAATTTGCATGGCAGGGCTTGAAATCATGGAGTGTTTTTAAATCAGAATGTCTTTCTGCTGAAGGTAGGATAAGGAGAAAGCCTTAAGTGCTGCAGTGGTTTGAACCCCCTCGCCCCCTTCTCAAGTGATAAAATATCAGGCAACAATTGGGAAGACTGAGGTCCTTCTCCATCTTGGATCCAGAATGCCTTGCCCAAGACCACACTGAAGTCTCTCTGGTGCCAGGGCAACTTTCATCTACTTTGTTTCTCTCCATTCCTGGAAGATCTTTTTAAAACTGATAACCCTCTCTTTTTAACATCGTTTTTTCACCCTCTTCTCATCTGTGAAGAGGTGAGGATTTAGACTGTGCAGATCTTTTCTTCTTGAGATATTGTTCCTTTGATGGTGTAGGAGGACATCTTTCTTTCTCACTTTTCAAAATGGAAGCTGGGGGTCTGTCAATCTCTAATTGGGGCAGAACAGGGATGGGGAAAAGGAAAATGGGAGTGGGGAGGCCACAGGTTCAAAGCATGAGGTGCTGCTGCTTTTAGAGGATGAGATGTGTAACATAGGACAAAATAGGTCTGTCCCTCACAGCTTCTAATTGGAAATTTAGCACTGAGAGGAGCAGGCAGTGGGGTGGGGACATGGCTGAGCATGGATAGGTAGCGTGTTAATTTTGAAAACAACTTACTAGGCTTGTCCAGTTAGGCTTGGGACTTTGATGAAGAACACAGCCATTTAAAAGAATAAATCAAGACTCCAGTTCTTTACTGTGGTCTTGTTCTTGGGTATGTGTGGTTTGTTCTTGTTGTTTTGTTTCTTAACTTGGAGATGGTGGTGGATTTCTATCAGCATAGTCTCCTTTATTTTTTTAGTACAGTACTCTTCCCCCTTAGCTTTACTATGGCAGCAAGAATTATTTACAAAATCTGTGGTAGCTGGAAGAAGTGGTTTACCTCAGAGTCTGGGGTTTTATTGCTTTTCTTTACAATGACTTGTAACAGCCTAATGGAACACCTTTGCTGTGTTACTACTTCTGATGGTATATCTGCGTTAGTTTGGTAAAATCTTATCTGTGACATTCATATATTCTACAACAGAGCTTTCAAAACTGTGTGTCACGACACAAAAGTGTGTCGCCCTACACAGTCTGGTGTGTCGCCACACAACCCGGAAGCGCTGATCATCATCAGCGCTTCCGGGTTTTCCCGCGGTGACACACCAACTGCAGTGCGCAAAACCCAAAAGCAGCAGCAGCGCTTCTGGGTTTTTGCGCGCTGCCGCACTTCCGGGTTTTCCTGCGGCGACACACCAACGTCGGTTGGTGTGTCGCCGCGGGAAAAACTTTGGAAAGCCCTGTTCTACAACGTATTGGAGTACAGCTGAAAGCTGCCCTTTTTCCTCATTGACAGGGTTCTGTCTTTGGCTTGAATCATGTCAACTGGATTTCTATTTTCTCAGTAGAAACGTTTCACTCCTTATCCAAGGAGCTTCTTCAGACTGAAGAAGCTCCTTGGATAAGGAGTGAAACATTTCTACTGAGAAAATAGAAATCCAGTTGACATGATTCAAGCCACAGACAATTCCACCTGGATGACTGAGAACCTTCATCGACAGGGTTCTGTCTTGTTATGCTTTGTGAACTGTGCTTTCCCTATCTGCTTACCACATCCAGAGCTTTCTGGACCTCATGGCATAAATCATAGTAGTAATACTTTTTGCCTGCCTCCCTATGAAGATACTTAGTGGTGGTTCGTCAGTCTGTTTTCCAATATTTAAAAATGTGAGTCAAATCTCACCTTACTCTGTCCACAGAAATCCACATCTCTAGGTTCAGTTTCTTGAAAAGTATTCTTCCATTCTCCTACTCTATTCTTCCTTTCTCCTACTCTGTCTCAATTAACTACAAACATTTCATAACTGATACTGGTGTATCTGGATGCATTGTCCCATTGAGCTTTGCCAATTTAGTCACCATTTAATACATAAATAAATTCTTTCTTTTGAATTCTGGGATCAGTGTATCCTCGTTAAAAAAAACTGGTTCATCTGGCAAGGAGGAAAGTACTCTGGTCAACTATCCAATTGTGACAAATGGGTGCTGATAGTGTTGGTAGTTTGGCATTTCTTCTATCATCAGAGCTCTGGAAAAACCTTTCCACAGTGCTCTTCAACATCAGTGTAATCTCTTTTGCAACAAAGCTAGTAAGTATGAGTTACATAGGCAATGCATTTTCTTTCTTTTGGATAGATCCACTCCATTATGCATTTTCATGCTTATCGAAGAGAATATTTGTAGCTCAGGGTTGAACTGTGGAGTCCTTGGTGCTCTCTGAGCCTTGTTGTTTTCTTGCAGACGTTTCATTGCCAGGCATTTTCATGCTTACCTGTGTATTGTTTGAAAAACATCTTGGTGAATCCTTGTCTCTGGTGCATTCCTCACTTCCTCCTCCTATCACATTGCATGTTTTTATACTGATCAACTCTCCCAGGCTTCCTCTTTCAGGCAGGAGTAGTCTTCACAATCTCAGCCTATAGACAACATCTCACAGAGAATCTGTCCAGTGAAAACTATTGGAGGGTTTTCAGATGTTTTTATAAGGGAGCAACTCAAAATTTGCATGCATGAAAATGAATTTATTTTCTCTGCTTTCAGTCAGTAGGGCTTTGGCCCAATCTGTTGATCTATGAAGATTATCTTCTTTTCCTTTAAATTACTCCAAATACATAACTAATAGCTAACTCAGCATGCTATCAATTACTAGTTGGTGAACATTCGTCATTTACCATTTATGATCACCATTTATGAATGTTGTTCACCCTTTCATGACATTTATGGATGGTTTTCCTTACATTTCTTGCTGGTTATGGGAGGCTTAACATTAAATCCATCTCCACCATTTACAGCCTGCTTCCTTCCTTAAAGTAGTGTTTTTGGTAATGATCATTATAGCAAGTCATCTGTGTGATCTCAGACTTACCACTTTTATCTGACAATGTGGGACAAGTCACTCTTCAGTCAGACATCTTACTGAAGATGATTTTTACAATTCACTTAAACCAGGGCATCAACTTCTTTGTCTTATTATTTTCATTCACCAATACCAGTAAAGGTTACTTTTCACTTGCTTGATATTTATAAAACAATTTCCTTCTGTTTGAGCTGCTTAGCTCCATTTTCTAACAAAGACCATTGAATAGGTCAACCAGCTTTTGTCTCAGCTTTTGAAATACTGTATCTCCCCTGATTTGCTTATGGTAGAAAGTTGTCAGTTGCTACGTATGTTATATGGGGCCTTTTTGCTCAGGCTGTAGGTTCTGCTATTTCTGTCTTAAGGGATTCTGTATCCAAAATATTTAATTTATCCCTTGATTTTTGTACACTGGATATTTTGGCTTGAGCAGATGCTATTTTTGAGTGGCTGTGTTTCCTGATATCATAGGCATCTGCCTCTGTTAATTAATTACGTTTTCTAATGCATGTGAAGAGACCATGAATGAGGATTTTTGTTTGTTTGTTTATTCGTTCAGTCGCGTCCGACTCTTTGTGACTTCATGGACCAGCCCATGCCAGAGCTTCCTGTCAGCCATTGCCACCCCCAGCTCCCCCATGGTCGAGTCCGTCACCTCCAGAATTTCATCCATCCATCTTGCCCTTGGTTGGCCCCTCTTCCTTTTGCCTTCCACTTTCCCTAGCATCAGCTGCTTCTCCAGGGTATCCTGTCGTCTTATGATGTGGCCAAAGTACATTAGCTTTGCCTTTAATATCATTCCCTCAAGTGAGCAGTCTGGCTTTATTTCCTGGAGTATGGACTGGTTTGATCTTCTTGCAGTCGAAGGCACACTCAGAATTTTCCTCCAACACCACAGTTGAAAAGCATCTATCTTCCTTCGCTCAGCCTTCCTTATAGTCCAGCTCTCGCGGCCATAGGTTACTACGGGGAATGCCATTGCTTTAACTATGTGGATCTTTGTTGTCCGAAGTAAACGTTTTCTGATCTCCTGGCTGCTGTCAGTGTCTGCAGTAATCTTTGCGCCTAGAAATACAAAGTTGCCTCCATGCTTTCTCCCTCTATTTGCCAGTTATCAATCAAGCTGGTTGCCATAATCTTGGTTTTTTTGAGCTTTAACTGCAACCCAGCTTTTGCACTTTCTTCTTTCACCTTTGTCATAAGGCTCCTCAGCTCCTCGCTTTCAGCCATGAAAGTGGTATCATCTGCATATCTGAGATTGTTAATGTTTCTTCCAGCGATTTTAACTCCAGCCTTGGATTCCTCAAGCCCAGCACGTCACATGATGTGTTCTGCGTACAGGTTGAATAGGTAGGGTGAGAGTATACAACCCTGCCGTACTTCTTTCCCAATCTTAAACCAGTCCGTTGTTCCGTGGTCTGCTACTTGGTCGTTATACAGATTCCTCAGGAGGCAGACAAGATGACTTGGTATCCCCATACCACCAAGAACTTGCCACAATTTGTTATGATCCACACAGTCAAAGGCTTTAGAATAGTCAATAAAACAGAAATAGATGTTTTTCTGAAACTCCCTGGCTTTCTCCATTATCCAGCGGATATTGGCAATTTGGTCTCTAGTTCCTCTGC
The DNA here is from genome assembly GCA_023362775.1 of Charina bottae. NCBI lineage: Eukaryota > Metazoa > Chordata > Lepidosauria > Squamata > Charinaidae > Charina > Charina bottae. The sequence continues at coordinate 193,474,194 of JALMGJ010000003.1, forward strand.
CTTTTCTAAACCCAGCTTGTACATCTGGCAATTCTCGCTCCATGAATTGCTGGAGTCTACCTTGCAGGATCTTGAGCATTACCTTACTAGCATGGGAAATAAGTGCCACTGTTCGATAGTTTGAACATTCTTTAGTGTTTCCCTTTTTTGGTATGGGGATATAAGTTGATTTTTTCCGATCTGATGGCCATTCTTGTGTGTTCCAAATTTGCTGGCATATGGCATGCATCACCTTGACAGCATCATCTTGCAAGATTTTAAACAGTTCAGCTGGGATACCGTCGTCTCCTGCTGCCTTGTTATTAGCAATGCTTCTTAAGGCCCATTCAACCTTACTCTTCAGGATGTCTGGCTCTAACTCACTGACCATACCGTCAAAGCTATCCCCAATATTATTATCCTTCCTAAACAGACCTTCTGTATATTCTTGCCACCTTTTCTTGATCTCTTCTGCTTCTGTTAGGTCCTTGCCATCTTTGTTTCTGATCATAACCATTTTTGCTTGGAATTTACCTCCGATGTTTCTAAGTTTCTGGAAGAGGTCTCTTGTCCTTCCTATTCTATTATCTTCTTCCACTTCCACACATTGCTTGTTTAAAAATAATTCCTTATCTCTTCTGGCTACCCTCTGGAATTTTGCATTTAATTGGGCATATCTCCCCCTATCACTGTTGCCTTTTGCTTTCCTTCTTTCTTGGGCTACTTCCAGTGTCTCAGCAGACAGCCATCTTGCCTTCTTGGTTTTCTTTTTCTTTGGGACATTTTTTGTTGCCGCCTCCTGAACAATGTTGCAAACTTCTGTCCATAGTTCTTCCGGGACCCTATCTACTAAATCTAGTCCCTTAAATCTATTCTTCACCTCCACTGCATATTCATTAGGAATATTAGTGAGCTCATATCTAACTGATCTGTGGGTCTTCCCTATTCTCTTTAGTCTGATTCTAAATTTTGCAATAAGAACTTTGTGATCTGAACTACAGTCAGCTCCAGGTCTTGTTTTTACCGATTGTATAGATGTCCGCCACCTTTGGCTGCAAAGGATGTAGTCAATCTGATTTCGGTGTCGACCATCTGGTGAAGTCCATGTATAAAGTCGTCTTTTAGGTTGTTGGAAGAGAGTGTTTGTTATGCACAGTGAATTGTCTTGGCAAAATTCAGCCTATGTCCCGCTTCATTTTGTTCTCCCAGACCATGCTTGCCTGTAATTCCAGGTGTCATTTGACTACCCACCTTAGCATTCCAGTCTCCTGTAATGAAAATAACATCTCTTTTTGGCGTATTATCCAGTAGGAGGTGCAGATTCTCATAGAACTGATCTACTTCTGCTGCTTCAGCATCTGTGGTTGGGGCGTATATTTGGATCACTGTGATGTTAAATGGCTTACCCTGAATTCGAATTGAGAACATTCTATCATTATTTTGGATTGTATCCAAGCACTGCTTTAGCCACTTTATTATTAATTATGAAGGCTACTCCGTTTCTTCTGTGGTCCTCTTGTCCACAGTAGTAGATCTGGTGGTCATCTGTTGTCTATATTTAATCTTGACATCTCACCAATAACCACATCCAATTTGCCCTGGCTCATAGATCTTACATTCCAGGTTCCTATGGTGTGTTGATCTTTAGAACACCGGATTCGTCATTCACCACCAGCACTGTCGGCCGCTAGCCATCCTTTCGGCTTTGAGCTAGCTGCGTCAAATACACCTACATAAAAATTATGAATGTCTTAAAATACATAGTTTATATCTTGAAATCAAGGCAAATCACATAAACTTGATAAGCTTCCTTAGTTTCATAACTTTGGGGATAGGACTGTATTAAATTAAGCCTTTTCAGATACATAAAACCCTGAGTAAATTGTAACATACCTCAGATAATTACAGATATTTAAATCTCTGAAGATAAGTTTTTGTTATTTTTATACTGCATTTATATCCTGATTTTCCTTTACAAGCTCACAGCATTGTATAGGATTCTCTACTTTGCTAATTTTATTCTTACAACAACCCTGTGAGATAGCATTTGAAATAAGTAGATTTTAGCTAAAGAAAATAACTTTCACTTTTAGTATCACTTATCACAGATTTCCAATACTGATGAACAATTTTAAAAATTGAATGTATGGTTGAATTAATGTTTCATCAACCTTACCTTTATTGTACATTTAGAATAGATAGCAGGAAAAAAACTCATTGTTTACATAAGCATGTGCCTTCTGGAACAACATCCTCCCAGAGATATGTATGGCTCCCACTCTCCAAGTGTTTTAGAAGTCTCTCAAGATCTAGTTTGTTCCCAGGGCTGGAATTAGGGTATTTGTGGAGCCCCTGTCAAATCTTTAGTGAATGTTATTGATGCGGTTTTGTCTGGGCAAGTGGTCGTGTTTTGTAAATTAGGTATTTTAAATACTGTAAGCCATTCTGAGTCTTTTTGGAGTTGGGTGGCCTCAAAATCCAATAAATTCAATTCAATTAAACAAGTAGTGGGTGGTAGAAAATGTTACCACTTTTGAGTTGATTATCACTGCTAAACTCTTGAGAACATGGGTATGGGATTTACTAGTACTTGCACAGAGCTACTTGCTTCATTTCCCAAACCATCAGAATGGATTCTGCATCAACCCACAAGAATTCTCACCCCTGCCATCTTCACAAAGATTTAGTACTATTAATGAGACATCCAGCACTCCACCCAGCTGATTTATGGGGGAATGCAAAAATCAACATCCAGCCAACATCCTACTTTCTCCCCCCATCCTTTTTGTTACTTTGTCTGTTAATTTTTGAGTGAGGAAAAAAAGCCACCAAGGAAAGATGCAAAGCCACCTCTTTGCTTAATTTAAAAAGCATGGTAAACTGCTGTGGCATCTTGATTTCAAAGGGAGAGAGGAAAACAGGGCAAGGTGAGAATTTTCCTCAGTGGGGAACTGCTCACCCAGTGATTTCCATGTTAATGTTAATGTTTTTATTGTGTTTCATCCTGCTCAGCAGCTGAGCCAGAAGCTTACCTACTGAGGACCTCCAGCATTGTGAGAAGATGGAGTGCTGATCTTGGATTGGCACAAACCAGATAAAATTACTTATTTCAAATGGGTGGGCACACTTCAGCTGTCCAAAAGCCACTCTGAAAATCATTTAGGAGGGTGAAAGCAATTATGGTCAAGTAGGTGAGCCATAATTTGCTTCCTCCCCCCCCCTCGCTTTGTTTGGGATGGAATTGTTTTTTGTTTTTGTTTAAAATAGTAAAGATCATACCCTATATTTTTTCGTAATTGTGGTTTTCTTGGGCTGTAGGATTTGAAAAAAAGGTTTAGGGTCTACACCTGGCTTTGGAGTCTCAGTCTAATTTTAAAGTAACTGTATAAAATAACAGTCACTTGCTGTTTTCTTACACACCTTGTTTCTTCTCAGACTCTGAAAAGTTTTGACCCAGGAGAAAAATACTTCTGCAATACTTCATGGAATGATGTATCTCATTGGGACAATGTGGCTAAAAGAAAGGTATGTAATATTCTGATCACCATTTGCAGACTTAAATGAATTCAGTTGTTTGAGCGTGCCTTGTTAGATTTTTAAAAAATACTTCTGATTTGGAAAGGTGGTTCTATGCTGTATTGCAAGACTTCCCTTAATTTCAAAAGCTAATGTTTATTTATTTATACTTATATTTATACCCTGCCTATCCCCTCCCTAACGGAGGACTCTAGGCGGCTTACATACATCGTATACATTTTTATACATTTCATACAATTTAAATCGCGCGCTAAGGTAAGGGGTAAGGGAACCGACTCTTCCGTGGCTACTGGACTACATGTCCCACGATGCCTTGTGTCGGAGCCGGCTGCTGACGTCCTGTAGATGTTGCTGCTTCGGGATCCGTCGTCGCCGCCGCCATTCAAGAGGTCTTCCGTTCGGTGGCCGACCCCCGACAGGACACCAGCAAATTCTCCCACTTAAGGTGGTACCCAATTTATCTACTTGCTAAGCTTTCGAACTGTTGGGTCGACAGGAGTTCTACAATAGGGGAAGATGTTCTGAAAATAGAATAAGAAGGGTTGACTGTTATGCATTTTTTCTGTTATCCTGTTTCTTTTTGTACTTCATTAAATTGTCAGAATTGCATGCAAAATAGCTGGTTACTTTTTCAGCATTTTGAAAATAAGTTATGAGAACTTCTTTGACAACTCAGTAATTAACAGTATTGAACACCTAATTGGCATTGACATATTTAGTGCTTTACAGCTCCAGTAACAGCTTTTGATATTCTGCTTTAAAAAATTTTTTAATTTGTTGGACCAAAAACTTCCATTGACAAATTCCTTTTATTTTCAGATGGCAATAGAAATTTGGCATTCCTTCTGGTAGTACTTGAGTTATTGTATGACATAGAAGAGCATCTCTTCTTCCCTTTTTTTCTCATTTATTTATCTTCTTGGACTAATCCGGAGTCCACACTGCTGGTATTCTCGTAATTCTACTGATTCTCAGCATCAGCAACAGACAATTTAGATTTCATTTGGCTTGGTCCTCATACTATTTGTATTATTATATTAATTATTTAATACAGAGAAGATAAACAGATAGGGTCATTATGATCTCCTGAAGAAGAGTTCATATCCAGTTAACAAGACTGTAGTCTTTTTTGGTACTTCTGTATTGACCAGTTAATATATACATTGTTTGGGAGTTCTACAAATGATGTCCCTTTTTCCTGTTTTTCAGAGATACAGAACAAATCCATATTGCTGCAGTTTGTGCAAATTTTCATCAAAATTTCTTAATTCTTTCAAAAATCACCTGAACCGTTACCATGAAGATGAAATGGATCAAGAGTTAGTTGTTCCTTGTCCAGAATGTTCATTTGCTTCTCATTCTAAAATAGTAGGAAAACACCTCCGAATGTTTCACTCCAAGAAAAAAATACAAAACTATAATGTGAGTGGTGGTATGAGACAATTCCGGAATGATGCAGTAAACTTTGTATGCCAGAAATGTCAGTTTACTGACATGCTGTACTACAATACAAAGAAACATGTGTTGGTAAATCATTTTGAAAATCTAATAAGCACATATTTTGAGGAGAGGCCTGATGAAAGCGAAGAGAATTTTACTGATCACTACTGTAAAATGTGTAATGCTTTTGCAAATAGCCGAGATTCTTTAATATATCATGTCTTAACATCTGAAGTACACAAAGATCTGGAAAATATACTGGGGCGTGTAATTTCAGTTCAGCCTAAAAAACCAGGACAAAGTAAGTCACTGCAGATTATCAATATTGCTCCCAAGCCATCTACAGTTGGAACTGCTACACCACTGATTCCTACCTCTGTAGGATCAAATTCTACATCACGTCTTCAACTTTCACTTCCATCAATTAATCAGAATCAAAATATGGTGTCAACAAAAGCAGTTCATAACATGGTTGCACCTTTGGGTGTTTCAGGTAGCTCCAATAGCACGACAGCTTCAACGGCAGTTGACCAGTTACATATTACTCTTCTCCCTGGTCCTCGCCCAGGAAGTCAGAATAATGTTGGTCTTCAGCCTGCGGTTTCCCAACCAGTTTTTGTTTCTCACCGTTTCCCCCTAAAACAGCCTGTAAGACCTGGAGTTCTTTGCCTAAATCAGCCTACAGGAAACGTAAGTAGAGCTGTTCCTCCAGGAGTCATTTCATTCACTCGACCTATCAGGCCTACTCTGCTTCCTGTTAACCAACCAGTCAGAACTATCAGCAGTCCAATTATGCCAGGGCCTGGTCCTATTCCAGTTAACAGGCCTTCATCACCTGGCATCCTTGCTGTAAATCGACCTATTGGCGGCAGTACTGGAATTCTTCCAGTTCCCCAGACAATTACATCTGGAGTTCTTCAGTTTAATCATCCGGTCGCACCAGGAGTTCTTCCTGTAAACCAATCCGTTGGACCTGGGATTGTACAGTTTAATCAACCTGTTACACCAGACGTTCTTCCTGTAAATCAGTCTGTTAGACCTGGAGTGTCTCAGAATGCTACTTTACTTACCGCTGGACCTATTCTTAGGCAGTTAGTTCCAACTGGCAAACAAGTTAATGGAATACCTACATACACTCTTGCACCAGTTTCCGTTACTTTGCCTGGGCCACCAGGTGGTGGGGTGGCAACTGTTCCACCACCTCAGGTACCTGTTCAGCTGATGCAACCTGGCCCAGTTACCCAGCTGTCTCAAGGTCCTGCTACTGTGCCATCCCCTGTTGCAGTAAGTTCTTCTACAAACTCTCTTACCAAGACTTCTCCAAGCAGTTCTGCAATGAGTCTAGTTCTTAAACAGGCTAAGCAGTGGAAGACTTGCCCTGTTTGTAGCGAGCTTTTCCCATCAAATGTCTATCAGGTGCACATGCAAGTGGCCCACAAATGTAGCACGTCAAAGAAGGAGATTGCTCTTGAAATAGACAAAGTTGCAGTCTCTGCACCTTTTCTGAGGTGGCTAAAGGATAAGACAGTGCAATGTTTTTGTTGTAAATGTTTTTTATCTCAGGCAGAGCTTATAAAACATATTTTCATTCATGGGTTAACTTGCCTCTTCTGCACCAGTATTTTCTATGATTTAAAATGCCTTGTGGATCACACACGAACTCTGCATAATGGAAAGAAGAAACTGCACTCTGATTATGATGATAAAGGGTTTCAGCTTGTGAGTGATTCTGAGGATCACCTAGTATTCCCTCATTTTGACTTCAGTATAACTTCAAAAGAACTTGGTGAAAGAGAAGTGCACCTTGTTGTACTTGCTGGGGTAAATTCAAGGACACTTATTCCTTTGTATATCAAACTGCAACATGAAGGTGCTGAAATGAATAGAGAGAATAAGAAAGTTTCCACTTGCCCTTTTTGTTACAGTACTTTCACTAGCACAGAAGCCTATGAAATCCATTTGAAAGAGCGGCACCACATCATGCCAACTGTGCATACCATTTTGAAGACTCCTGCTTTTAAATGTATTCACTGCTGTGGTGTATACACTGGCAACATGACTTTGACAGCTATAGCTGTGCATTTGCTTCGTTGTCGGAGCGCTCCTAAGGAAACCACGCCAACTTTGAAGATGCAGCTTGAACTTGGTGAGAAGCAGGAACTACCACTTACGAATGGGGAGAACCATGATGACACTTCTCCTTCAGCCAAGAGGAAACAATCTGATCATCTTTATGCTGTTTCTGTTTCAGAAGAGCGAAGCAGCGATGACCAGCCGTTCCTGATTATAAATAGTGGTACAGCCCAAATTCCAATAAAGGAGGTGAATTGTGTGCCTTCCAAACGACAAAAGACTGATCATAAAACTGAAACTAAGGGAGAGTCTTCAGCTGAAGATCTTAATATGTTGGTGTTAAATCCAAAGCCATTCCAACAAAGCTCAAATGAAGTCCAAAAAAGGTTTCTTGCAGATTATTTTCACAAGAAGCCATATCCCAGTAAAAAAGAGTTAGAATTGCTGTCATCCAGTCTGTGTGCATGGAAAGTTGATGTTGCATCATTTTTTGGGAGAAAAAGATACTTCTGCCTAAAGGCAATAAAAAACCTTAAGCCGTCTGTGCTTTTGGGCTTTAGTATGTCAGAACTTAAAAATGTAAAGCACAGTTTGAACTTAAAATGTGAATTGGAGGGTGTATAATTTTTTTTAAAAAATAGCCCTGATATCAGGCATCTAAGATTGCATATTACATCAGAAACTATTCCACTAATTTAGTTTTTTGTAACATTAAAATATTAGTGTTCACTGGCTACATTTGCACACAATAGTAAGCCAGAATTACAAAAAAAAAAAAGATGATTATTCACAAGCAGTTTGTACTTTGCCTGATCAGTCCTTGGTTCCTTCCACCACTAATAGTGACTACAGTAACAAGGAAATCAGGAAGAAAAGGCTTAATGTTAAATTTAGATTCAAGATTCCTGGCTTTTTGCTCTGGCTTGAATTCTGGCTTGTTAGGTATATAACAAATCATGAATCTTAGTTCTGACATAATGTGAAGTGTTCTTGCTTTTTTAGTAAGCTCAGGTTACTGTAGTTCTCTGGCTGGTGGAAAGTACCAAGGGTGAGTCACAGGGCAACATACTGCTCCTGAAAAACTAGGTTTTTTAGAATCATAGCTCACTATTTTGTGTGAACACAATCAGTGCCATTGGGATGTACTACAGAATACCTGAAGTTCTAGTTCCTTTTGTTCTGTTTCGTTTATTTCCTTGCTTATGATGTAGTTTTTTCTGTCCATGGGATTTTATACAATTGTGTAACAAATTTCTAGTTTTTTTTAAAAAATACCAACTGTTTCTAAAAAAATAAAGTGTATAGTTTTGGTAAAATATCAAAATTGGTTAGATGGTTATAACAGTGTAAAAGTGTATCCCCTCCCTTTAAAGTGTAAAACAGTGTATCCCCTCCCTTTAAACTTAAGATGCTTGGTTTTTAATATGACCATATCACCCTTAAAAAATATTCAAACTTGCCAGGGTACAGCCAGTACCAAATACAACAATCTTGATGATAATAATAATAATAAGACTTATTTCCTCCTGTAGATACAATGGTACACATGAGATATTTTCAGATGCTGTTTCTGAACTCCTCCCTAGTAAGAAATTCTAGATCTTTATAGATGTGCCATTGTTTTTCTGTAGCTTTGGTTTCCAAATATTGATAATGCATCTTGGATTAAATAGTTATGAGCTGCCTGTTCAAATAAGGTGTACTCGTCTTCAACATATGTCCCCCAAATATGCTATTATAATTCTTAATAATGCCATTCTAGCTAGGGAATTCTGTGAGTTGAAGCTCATGTATTTGGAAGATGTCCAGGTTGGAAAAATTGATGTAGACTGAAATGGCTGTCTAGAGCTAACTTCAGCTTAATGCTGTAGCTTGCTGTGAGCATACTACTTTGCATTTCATTCCAGAAAGATACTGGTATTGCATTCATGACTGTTAATCCTTGTGCTGGCATATATTCAAGAGCAAAATTGGAAATAACTTCTTGACACTTTGCTATATTGCTGTGAAGATTGTCTTTGGAATACAGGATTAAAGACAACTTCTTTAGCAATTTAGTGTGGGAATATGTTACATTGTGACTGATACACAATCTCATGGATTATGATAATAGAAGTGAGAGAATATTTAAATTTATAATCTTAGGGTTATTTTTCTTCAATCAAATGCTGATTGAAAACTTTTGCTGTCGTAGTGGCTGATGGTTTGATACCACCAATAGATGATAGTTTTGTCTAAAATTATGCAAGAGATAAGCATGATAGGTATTTTTAAACCCAAAGTAAGACTGAAGCTGTGGCAGGTTTTGTTACTACTGTTTTTAATTTTATTTTGGGGCATTGGATGATTGAAGAGTTTCTAGATCCAGAAGGTTAATGTTTAGCCACTAGAAGATGACTAGCTATTAAACTTGAATAGGATACCTTATTACTGCAGTATCAGAAAACATTTGGTGTGCAGACTTTACAATGCTTTTTAGTTACTAAAAACATTTCTTATGGCAAGACTTTACTTGTTTTGATGAAACTGCATGTAAATAACTGCAATTTAAGCACTTGCATTACAGGCTGTTAAATTTCTATAAATAACAGAATTGTAAGAGGGTTTACTGGTTTGGTTTCTGTTCTTTCACGTAGCCTCATCTTCCAGTAGCTATATCAGAGTAGAGATATTTAAATAGAACTTACAATCCCTGAGGGCATTATAGAAACTGATAGGTCACATCTGTGCTAGCACTGATAATTATGTAGCAGGAGTGAAGGACTTGGGAAGAGGTGGCCACTGAGAGCAAGAACAGCTTTTACTGGCTCTCATTTCATCTTTCAGGGTTATTGAGAGAAATACTAGATTCTAGAGAGTCATGAGAACAGCACTGTCTAAACCTGTTTTAATCTTACACATATGCACTATGTACAAAATAAAATGACTGCAGCCAATTAAAGTTAAGACAAAACATCTGCTCTGGAAGATGGTAATCTCTAAATCAAGACAGGCTAAACTGCAAATGTATTTAAAAGGGAGGTTGAAACTGCTATTTGGTCAAAATTTATATATGAGGAACCACAACTTCCAGAACATGGCCACACAGCCCGGAAGACCCACAACAGCCATCGAACTCCGGCCGTGAAAGCCTTCGACAATACATTAAAATTTATATATATTGTATTTTTTTAAAAAGGAGAAATGCACTTGTTATTGGGTGCCATTGCAGGGAATGTTTTAATATAATTATTTGATTTGCTTCCCAGACTATTTTCTAATCACAGCTTCACACTGTCTGTGCTGGTTTTTCCAGAGTAACGAAGTGACTCGTCAGTGTTTTTGACCCAGTAGGGGGTATCGGCCTCTGGGAGGTCATGGTGTTCAGCTTGGGACAGCCATGTGAGAACCAATATTTTATTCTTCTGGAGCTTTATTCTTCAACTTATAGACAACAACTGGACATCTGTAAGACTTGCCAGGCCAAGGCTAGTTGTATTGTGAATCGGTAGATTAGTACCACTTGGTTGACAGCCTCCAAATGCGTGGCTGACCATATTGCCTTCTGAAAGCATGCACAGTTAAGGTCTACAAAGGAGAGACCAGGGCAGCCGCTGGACTACTGCCGTTCGAGAATAGCTTGCTCTTGGTATAATTGATGACATCTTAGGTTATGTTCAGAAACTTCATTTACAATTAAATAGAGTTCCCCGTCGGGGGAGATGGGCGGTTATATAAATTAAATAAATAAATAAAATAAATAGATCGTCTTACTCAAAAGCAGTAATCACCCAATTGATAAAGGTGGAAAATTCCACAAAGCCAACAATTTCCCAAGGAAAGAGGAAAAAAAGATTAGGTTCCTTTTATCCAAGAAAGACTTATTTCAGTCTCCAAGTCCAGTTCTACTCTTACGAATGTTCATTTTGACGCTGAAATGATAACTTGAATTCCATTTGGCATCTAAACCTAAGGATCTTGCTGGGTTGCTTTCTGCAATCGTGGGGTACTCTTAAGAATAGACAAGTCCTCTCTACTGTAGCCTTTGGGGATCAAATGGAGTTTCTTGCTTGTCTGCCAACACTATCACGTTGCTATTGCTCTAGAACAGAGCTTTCCAAACTCTGTCGCGACACAAAAGTGTGTCGCCACACACAGCGTGGTGTGTCGCCACACCACCCGGAAGCGGCGGCGCGCGCGTGCACAGCGGCTGCCATGCACGCGCATGCTGCCGCACCCCCCCCCCACCGTGCGCGCCCCCCGCGCTGTCGCCATGTGCGCGTGCGCAGCCGCTGCCACTGGTGTGTCACCAGTGGCAGCACTTTGGAAAGCCCTACTCTAGAACATGAAGAGAATCTTAAATACAGAATGATACTATACCAATTTTCTGTCATCCTGCTGAGTGTTGCTATGGTACTGTGGCTCTTTACAAAACCTTTTGCATCAGTGGAGCATTTATTTGAGATTTATTTTTATTTATTTAATTTCTATCCCGCCTTTATTATTTTTATAAATAACTCAAGGTGGTGAACATACCTTACTCCTCCCTCCTCCTATTTTCCCCACAACAACCCTGTGAGGTCAGTTGGGCTGAGGGAGTGACTGGCCCAAGGTCACCCAGCTGGCTTTCATGCCTCAGGCAGGACTAGAACTCAAGTCTCCTGGTTTCTAGCCCGTTGCTTTGACCACTAGACCAAACTGATTACTGATTCTAGCTAGATGGTTCATTATTGCATGGTCTTGAGGTAAGATGACAGACCACGTCCAAGTCATCCTTTCCTTGTTCTCAGGTTGGACTTGAGGTTCAATTGTGAAAGTCTTATTTCTTCTCCATGAAGGGCATGCAGTGTCTCATTTTGGTCATGATTGACTAGACCAGGGGTTCCCAACCCGCAGACCGGTACTGGTCCGTGGCGTTAGGAACCGGGCCACCATGCTGGTCTCCGAACCCCGCCCCCCCCTCAATTGGTTCCCGGCTGCAAACCCCACCCACCCGGTCCGTGGAAAAATTGTCTTCCACGAAATCGGTCCCTCGTGCCAAAAATGTTGGGTACCCCTGGACTAGACTACTTTTGTCTCTTTTGAGCCACATGGTGTTAACAAGGAGACAAATGCAAGTTCTTTGGGCCTGTTTCTTCAGCTCAGTTCTGATTCCATCCTGCGCTTTGCCTTATTTTCCTTTGGGAAATTGTTACATCAGCCACTTGAAACCGTGGCAATGTTCAAAACCTAGTGTGTCTTTATTTGGGTTGGTGAAGGGCTAGGTAATTAGGTGTACATAGACAATTCTAACATGTTTTAATACTTCTGCAGATAAGGACAAATTCTCCACTGCTGCTTCAACTTACTCTGGGCCTCTGGGAATGGTAACGGTCTATCTTCATTGTAGTAATGCAAAACAGTTCATGCAAAACTCTTGCACTAACCTGTTCAATGAATAGGAACTTCATCCTGCATTCGTGGCCCCCTGGTTATTGGGGAGCTCTGAATATTGATGTCTGTGCCACTAACATCAACAGCACTTGATACTAGGTTTAGCCCTGGATCCATGGCATATTCTTTTCAGTTCTGTATTACAGGATTTCCTTTATAGTATCTGTTCTCTGCAACATTTGATTCCCAAATCATTGCGATAACGACTCAAGCCAGTTATATGTTTCTGACTCTTCAAGGGCCTTACCAGACATGGTTTGCACCTTCAGTCTTGATGCCAGTAAAATTTAGCCTGCCTCCTGGACAATGAAAATATCTGCGATTCTGAACTATTTTTTTGATTGTAGCAATCTATTCTGCAAATTCTTCTGCAGTAGTCCTGTTACATGTTTTCTGGTGAAACATTGGGCTTGTTCCCACTGTTGTTCTGTAACTTGTGTTTTAAACTTACTGGAGTTTCAGTGTTTTGCAGTTTGATACTTATTTTTTTCACTATCTGGTGAAAGTTTTGAAAATGTGTTACATTTCTTTCCACCATACAGTATCTTATAATCCCTGCTTGGAGGTTGTCTCTGGTGTTACCTTTCTTTCTGCCTAGGCTGTTCAGGCTTTTGGCAACCTATACATGTTATACTGGAAAATCATATTTCTGAGTTACATTGGCTTGGTGCATGACTGAGCTCTGCATGCTTCCTTCTGACTAGCTTTACTAAATTTAAATAGTGACAAAGCGGTCCTCCAGTTGGATACTTCATTTTTAATCTAATGAAATACCAAAGCAAAAAAGTAGGGAAACGTACCTGGATTTAGAATATTTTCAGTTACTATTTGTGTCAAGTGATATTCCTTCTCTCATTCTTGGACACTTTCACTCCACTGGAATAGTTATTTCATGTCCTTGGCATCATGCCCTTAAACCAGTTATACAGTATCCTTTCAACTGGTGGCTCTTGTTCAATTCACACTCTAGGCCAGTGCTTTCCAAACTCTGTGTCGCGACACTGTGTGTCGTGACAAAACCCAGAAGTGGTGATGGTGCGTCGCCGGCACGCCATCAGCGCTTCCGGGTTTTAGCTCAAAACACAAGGCTGCCCCGCACGCCCCCACCGTGCATGCCACCCCCGCCGCCGTTGGTGTGTTGCCAACGGCGGGAGTTTGGAAAGCACTGCTCTAGGCCTTGGCCAGGATTACTAGTATCTTCCCAATATCTTGCCTTTCTAATTACTGGTGCTGTCTTTGGTTCTATCTTAATGGTTGCATCCACCTCGAGTTATATTACCTTGCTAATATATAAGATTAATATATGAATATATAAGATTCCAGAGGCCACACTGAAAAATTATCTATACTAGTTCTTTTGAGTGGTCATCAGTGAAGTCACATGATCCACTTTTCTTCCCTACATTTAGTTTACTGATTTGGGAGATGTTGAATAGTTTCTGAAGTTTATGTGCCAGCATTACTACTTTAGCATTTCCTCAGGTACAATTAAGAGCTGCTTCATTGTAAAAAGGGTATATGGTCAGATCTGAAAATGAAACGTGATGCTTCAACCTGTATTTATGCCAAGTATGTGATGGATTTATTCCCCTTGAAGTAAAACTTAAATAGCCTAAATAGATTATAGTGCTACCCTTAGTAAGTATAAATTCCTAAAAAGCTGAATTCTGATTCAGTTGCTCACTATCATGTTGATTTGGTAATGAAAAAGAAAAATGAAAAGATATGCAACTTCCTAATCAATTTAGCCCCCCTTTCCCTTTGTTGAACTACTATTTTCACACACACCAATGAGCTGTGCATCCCAGAATTAATGGGAGCTGAAATCCAAAACATTTGAAGAATACTAATTTGTCTTCCACAATTTAAAACTTGCAATGTTTGGCTGATCATATGATGATGGTACAAGCAGAAAGAGAGAGTTCCTCAATTTGAATTCTACATAGCTTTCACGTGCTGCTGTGATAAAGCTGTCATAATCATAGATCATCTTATTGGCCCACATAGATGGTATTACTATATATTACTAAGCCCCATCTCATTTTTACATCAAAACCTTGTACATCATGGATAAACATACCTTTGAATAAGGGTTAGAATATTCCTTAGAAGAAATTAGTCATATTCTCAATTAAGAAGAAAAACATGGAAAATCAAGTTCACTATAGCCTTCTGTGACAAAAAGAAAAGCACAGCCAGTAAAAGACTCCCTGCCCTCTTGTACAGCAAACTCATAGTATACAGTTTTGACAGGGACTGCAGGATTTGGCTATTAATACTTTCTTTTCTGCCATCTTACATTGTGAAAAAAGCAAACCATCTTGTCACAAAGTTTCTAGAATGAATTTAGGATGTGAAGATGGTTTTGTGGTTAAGATGTGGACAACGTGCTTTAAAATAATGCCATTTTAATCTAAAAACACAATTTAAATGCTTAATTACAAGTTTAAGTTATAAGCGCTTTGGTGATCACACATTTCACATTATATATAAAAGGATATTCATGAAAAAGAACTTTGTGCAACAGTTGCCTCTGAAACAGCAATCTGTACATATTGCTGTTTTTCTTTAATCTGTAGCCCTTCAAAGAACAAAGTTGCTTTTGCTTTGCTCTAGTCAACCAGTGGATTTCCTCTTAATGTGTTGAATAGAATCCAGACATAGTCATTAGCATCAATACATATTTTGGTCCTTATTGCACTTCTAAGTACCACTAAATTATTTCAAAAATGTCCCTGTGGTACAGAAATTAATATTAACAGCAGGAAATACAGTATATTTCCTTTCCCCCCACTTATTTCTCTACATACAGACTTTGTTATTCCTCAAAAAAGTTTAGCCAGAAAACTATGTAACACAGTTTGGTACCTGGCTGTGAAACCATTCTTAATCTAGTCTTGTCTTAGGAGGTAGGGAAATACAGAGATGAATTACATAGGTTGGTTTTCTGAACCATTCTGGCTGAAAAGGCAAGGGGGATATGGAACTCGTGTATATTCAAAATATTACTTGTAATACTCTGTTTTTTCACTTGGAATTATGTGTCCAAGCACAGCTCTCATATTTTTTCCTTTCCTTTGGCTTTTCCTTCCACTTTGCAATTTAGAGAGAGAAGTTGGGTTTCTTCCTTTGTATCCAGTCCTTCCTCCCACCTATTCCCTCTGTCTAATCTCTCAAGAGGATAATGGACTTGCTTACAGCTCATGTAATATACATATACCACCTATTCCTACTGTTAAAATTAACTGCCACTTAAGGCTGTATATTAGGTTGTGCTTTAGGATGACTAGTATTTCTATAGAAAATCCAGCTGAAGTAAATATGCTTGAAGACAAAGTGGGACACATAAGGAAGGCACCGTAGTTTTCCAAAAAAAGTGCAGCAGCAACCTAAAGGCCAGCATGGATCTTACTGATAACGCTCTCCTTTACATGTTAACACTTTCAACTAAATCACATACATTGTGCTTAATCAAGACAAGGAAAGTAGTCTTCAGTCTTGAAGAGATCCAGAGGCTCATACAGGGCTTGATTCTGCCTTGATGAAGATGATTTCTGTAATGAAAATCTACATATCAAAATACTTGTATACCTGATTTTTTAGAACCCACAAATTTAATAGTTTTGGATAAAATGTCCCTCTTAAGTTTGTGTGCCTTCCATGAAATATACTGAGCAGATTTTGAAAAGATTAACAGTCCTACGTTTAGGTTTCTGTGTACATGAAGGGTTTCCTGGAGCAAATGACAGGATCTAGAAAGAAGTCAGAAATCCATCTGCTATTTATTTTTCATGGAAAGTCTTATCTGCTAGGGTTGTGGAGTTTTACAATGTGCAGAGCACAAAAGAACCTCTCTCTGAATCATTAAATGAACCGTGCCTTTTGCAAGGCTTGCATAGATGCCTCAAGACGTTTTTTGCAGCTTTCTTCGTGTGTGTATGCTAAGTTACTTCACTTGAAAAAGTGAGCCCAGCTGTTTCTTTCATATTGCCCCACTCCCTCATCCAAATACAGGCTCAGGAGATCCATGACAAATGGGGACAAAATGGGTGCAGAAGTGAAGTCTGCCTTCTCAGGTCCATGTTGGCTCCTGCCTTCATTGTAAATAATGACAGCAGTAACTGCTTTGGGACAGTAGGGGAAAGTGACCCCCCCCCAGTTATTGGCTATAAGCCTCACTACTCCTGATTTAATTGGGGCTGCCCTTGACTTATTTATCTTTTGGTGGATAATCAGGTCAATCAGTCTGCCATGCAAACACGCTCAATATGTACAGATGATTCCAATGCTGCAGTTGTCCAACAAAAACGTTTCATATCAAGTGCAAAGGAAAAAATACTAAACAAAACAGGCATATGTAAGCCAATATCTATAAAAGGTTCTAATATTTCAAGATGGGGAATCTTTCTATCCTTATTTCCCTTTATTTTGTTGACTCCCAATCAGTGAGTGGATTTTTGTCCTCCAAAGTATTTATTTCAGGCAAACACCTTTATACAGCTTTTCTAAACACATGTAAGCCACGCAGAAAGGAAATGGAGAGTAGTTGAGCAAGATAGCTCAACCCACTCCAATTTCATCCTCTTCTACATGCTGAGGGTAACTAAGCCAAAGATCTTTATTAATGGAGGATCTGAGATGTATAATTCTTGATGTTCCAGGGCTCTAAATTATACAAAGCACATCCATAGACAAAGGTAGCCTGTTGTTGCAAACTATTACCACCTATACATGGAGAACAAGGAGTATGGTGGGGTGGATGAAGCTAGCATGCTCATCCAAGCCTTCTTTTGAGCACTACAGAAATAGGTAATCTGTTGTCCTCCAAATTCCTTTCGTGTTTATCTAAAGGAAGACCCTGAAAAAAAAATTACCCCTCAAATTAATATTAAAATAATCATTTGCCCCCGTTTTTACATTCTCTGAAAATCTAAAATAATTATCTCACTGAAAAATTATTTTGGAAATTATTTGGGGTAAATGTATCATAACTTTATGAATTCCTAATGACTGACCATCCACCTTGAGCTTATGGGAGTTATAAAAGCATCTGTCCCTGGTATAGAGATTCAAACAGCCTAAGTTTAAGATTTCAATAATCTACTCCGTAAACTAATCTCAATTTATATCTCACATCTTTTCATCTTTAATGAAGAAAACTTACATTTAAAAAAGATGGCACGTTGATTGTGTACAATAATTTTTTTAACGTATTTGGGAAAGTTCCAAGGTCTGATTCTGCCTTTATGACCTGTTCCTCCATTCCAGCCACATTATCACCAATCATTTTTACAAAAGCCTGGTTTAAAAGAAAAAGGGAAAAAGATAGCAATAGCAAAACTATTCCAATAGAATGTTAACAAAGAGTGGTTCAATTTCCTAGCCTTGAGTTAAGAGTACTGGACTAAGCCTGGAAAGATCTAAACTTTCTTACTCAGCAATAAAACCACTGACTGAGTAGGTCAACTCTTCTCCTCCTAGTCTACTTCACAGAATTGTTGTAAGAATAAAAAAGGGAAGAGAAAAACATAAATAATCCTGAAATAATAAATTTCAAGACCTACAATCCACTTTACTTTGCTAAATTAAATGGATTATATAATTGGATGAGACAGCAGCAAGTACATGCATGGTTTAGTCAAGTACTGTGACCTTTGGAGGTTACAATTTAATTTAGAAATATGAATGCATGATGCAACATAACAGCTGAATAAAACAAAAGGGAACTTGAGAACCACAAGATTCATTGTATTTTGAACTTCTGAACTAATCTGAAATCAGGTGACTCAATAAAGGGTAGAGACATATGTGTATATGAGAAGTTCTTCAGAATCAAATTGTGATTTACTATATTTTTTTCTATTCCGCCTTTATTATTTTTATAAATAACTCAAGACGGCGAACACACCTAATACTCCTTCCTCCTCCTATTTTCCCCACAACCACCACCCTGTGAGGTAAGTTGGGCTGAGAGAGTGTGACTGGCCCAAGGTCACCCAGCTGGCTTTCATGCCTAAGGTAGGACTAGAACTCTCCTGGTTTCTAGCCCAGCACCTTAACCACTAGACCAAACTGGCTGTTTATAATACATTATATTATATTATTATAATACTTTATATATAATACAAAATAGATAATATATACAAAATAGAGAACCAGTTTGGTCTAGTGGTTAAGACAACGGGCTAGAAACCATGTGTTCATTAAAACGTGTTGGGAAAGCAATGTGCATAGAAACATCCTTTCAATCATGATTTCTTGCTGGAAAGATTTTCAATATAGATTACGGAATTAAGGATCTGCAAAGAATCATTACACTGGATTATCTCTTGCTACACTACAATATTACAAGACCTAACCCCCAAAAGGAAAATAAAACAGTAAATAATTTCTATCAGCCTTTTAAAGCTAACTATAATATTGACATTAGAAACACATACCTCTAGTTTGTCAATCTTTCTATAAAGCTTCTTCATTTCCATTGCCTTTGCATGAATATGTGGCACACTTTCATTAATTACTTGAGAAGAATCACTTCTAATCTTAAGAGAAAACAAAAACAAAATATATACTTTATTGTAACCAACTTGGAGCAGTAAGCTTTGACAAAATCTAACCTATTTATTAATAATTCAAATTTATCACCACCCATCTCCCCCAATGGGGGACTCTGGGCGGTTTACAAGAGTCAACAATTAAAAACCTGTAAACATAAGTTACAGTCTAAACCAGTATAATAAATAGATAAAAATCCAAGGGATGGTAAAATCTCATATAAGAAGGAGGACGCTATGGGGCCAGCCACCCCCAGGAGGAACTATTACCTCCCCCGTCCCAGGCAAGGCAGCAGAACCAGGTCTTAAGAGACTTCCAATGCATTTGAAACGCTATACAAACTGAGTTATCCAAATGAATATAGACAACCCTACAGATTAACACCAGACTTCATTTAGAACAGATCTGTAAATGCTTCTAGATTTGATAAAAGCAGATTTCAACAGTTTACACTGCAGATGTGGAAAGCAAGTTACAATATCACATACAAGTCAGAATTGAACACCACCACCTTTGATTGTTGTAATGATAAATGTTTACATTTTTAGCATCAAACAGAATGTTTAACATTCTAACTTCTTGAAGGATTTACTGTATTCCTCAAGTAGCACTAGAAGCCTTATTTGAGAAGACTATTTGCTCAGAGGCTGGTCAGGGATCTGACAGGAATCCAACACATATTCCAGCATTTCAAGCCATATCTGTGTAAAAGCGTATCTGAAGTCCTTCGACTTCAGTCACAGGGTTGCTTTCAACATCAACAGCATCTGATAGGCTATAACGAAGACTTCTAAAACAACCCACAAGTTTTTAAGTAGCATACCTACCATGTCCAGCATTCCCACAAACTCATCCACCCTGATCAACAAATCTTCAAGACTCTTGTCTAAAGTTTCAATCTGCAAAAAACAAGACAAAATAAATAATTCAAAAGTTGCAGCAAAACAACAAGAGCAAGCGGGGGAGCCCAGACGCCAGGGAAAAAGAACAGGCAGCAGCAAGACTCGGAGGGCACCGGTTGCGGAACGCTCCGCAGTTGACCGTGACTTCCCGCTGGCATTACCTTGGCTCGCCTGGGATTTAAAGCAATTTGCTATGAAGTCCAACCATTGCTGCTGAAAATGTATGGCGACTACAGCACCGTTAGGATGCCTCACGGAATAACATGGCAAATTCAGACACACTGTCGCCCCCAACGATTGTCGTCTGAAGGAGTACGCTATGCGGGGTGAGGAAGGAAGAGGGCACAGGACGACGTGAGAGGCTTAAGCAGGCTGGCGTTCAAAGCGGGCCCAACCAGAAGGCACCTCCCGTTCATTCACTCGCCTGCCCGGCTGAGGCGACGCTATCCAGCGGCGAAGGGAGCAGGTACGAGGCGTAGTCAGCCGTCGCGGCGGCCAGTAGAAATTCCCCGCCCAAGGTATCTCCTTCCGCCGCGTCCTCCTCTCCGATGCCGGAGGCACTGCTGTGACTCTGCGAGACATGGCCGCTATCACCGCTCGAGGAGGAGTGGGGCAGCGGTGGCGGCTCCGCCAGAGCGGCGACGGCAAGGGCTCCTGCCGCCTGCTCCATCTCCCGCCCGTCTTCCGGACAGCACCCAGTCCAGAATCAACCGCCTGTCACCTGATTCGGGGCGTTTTAAATCAGAGGCCCTCCAACTGACAGCTTAATTGCTCCCCCTCCCCCCCCTACGGAAGCTCAGCAAGGACAACGTGAACGCTGGGGTTACTCGCTCTCACTTCATTAATGTTCTACTTAGAGGGCGGAGCAAAAGCGAGTGTTTTGGGATGAAGCACGTGGTTAGGTCACGTGGGAGAGATCCTGCCGCAGGCGTCACGCCTAGGCGTGTTTCTTCTTTTCCTGCCCTGCTTTACTCCAAATGTGGAGTTTTCCATTTAGTTTACAGTATAGGGCAGTTTCTCATTCTCGGTGACTTTTTTTTCCAGCATGCTGGCTGGAGGAATTCTGGTAGTTGAAGTCCACACATCTTAAAATTGCTGAGGTTGAGAAACACTGTTACAGGGAAAAACAAGGGATGGTTTTCATCTTCCCTTCCTGCCTTGATCTCCCAGCCTTGTAGATCCAGGAATCTATTTATATATGAACAGAGTTATTTAAACTTCATCCACCCAGAGCATTTTACGGCCTGCTCTCTAGTTTCCGCAGGAGGCAGCAGGACCTGGCTGATCTTGAGTTGGCCTGCTCAGGATTTGGACTTCCAAGCTATAGGCTAGATGGGGAAATTTTAAAAAAAGTTCCAGAAGAAGTCAGTAAAGGTTCTAACTAAAATATGCCAGCAAATTTGGAGAACAACATAGTGGCCAACAGATTGGAAGAGGTCAATCTACATTCCAATACCAAAAAAAGGAGACTTAATTGTTTAAGTGTGCAAACTATCATATAATATCCTTAATTTCATGTACTAGCAAAATATTTAGGACCATCCTACACAGATTAGAGCCTAACACTGAAAGAAAGATGCCAGATGTTCAAGCTGCCTTTAGAAAAGATTGAGTGACATTATTGCTGATGTACTCTGGATAATGGAGAAAGCCAAAGAATACCAAAAAGAAGTCAGTATGTGTTTCATTGATTATAGAAAGGCCTTCATTTGCGTCAATCATGTCAAGCTGTGGAAAGCTCAAAAAACAGGAATCCTAGAGCATCTCATTGTCCTCATGAGAAACATGTATGTATGTATGTATGTATGTCAGGAAGCCAAAGTACAGACAGAACATGGTGAAACAGACTGGCTCCAGGTTGGCAAAGGAGTGTGACAAGGCTGTATACTCTTCCCTTATTTATTCAATCTATATGCCGAGTATATATTAAGGGAAGCTGGATTGGAAGATGAATACAGTTTCAAAATTGGAGAAAGAAATATAAATAACCTGTGCTATGCTGATGACACTACCCTGATAGTCGAAAATGCAAAGGATCTGCAAACTCTAGTAATAAAAGTCAAGGAGCACAGTGAAAAAATGGGACTAAAATTAAATATAAAGATGACCAAGCTAATGACAATAGGTAGAACCAGCCTTAGAACTGACAATGAAGATAGTGAAGTGGTAGATATTTTATTATTTATCAAATATTGTCACCACCCATCTCCCCCAAAAGAGGGACTCTGGGCGGTTTACAATAAAGCTAAAAAGATTAAAATACAATAAAAACAAGATATATTACATCATGTATAAATACAAGTATAGAATATAATATAAAATATAAAATAGCATCCGTATCTTCTACTTTTGAGAGCCAGTTTGGTGTAGTGGTTAAGGCACCGGGCTAGGAACCGGGAGACCATGAGTTCTAGTCCCGCCGTAGGCATGAAGGCAGCTGGGTGACCTTGGGCCAGTCACTCTCTCTCAGCCCTAGGAAGGAGGCAATGGCAAACCACTTCTGAAAATCTTGCCAAGAAAACTGCAGGGACTTATCCAGGCAGTCTCCGAGAATCGGACACGATTGAACGGAAATATACACACACATACATCTTCTACTTTTAGGATCAACCATCAACAGTAAAGGAACAAGCAGTTAAGAAATATGCTGCAGAATAGCACTTGGTAGGGCAGCCATGAAGGCCTTGGAAAAGATATTCAAATGTTGTGATGTGACTATACCTGCAAAGATCAGAATAATGCAAGCCACGGTATTCCTTATGATACTCAATGGAAGTGAAAGTTGGACTTTGAAGAAGCAAGATAGGAAGAGCATTGATGCTTTTGAACTTTGGTGTTGGAGAAGATTCCTGAGAATACTGTGGACAGCCAAGAAAAAAAGGATCATCAAACAAATCAATCCAAGGTTCTCACTAGACTTGGCACAAATGACCAGGCTCAAATTATCCTACTTGGGTCACATCATGTGAAGACCTCGCTCTCTGGAGAAGGCTCTAAAGCTGGGAAAGGTAGAAAGAAAGGGAAAAGGATGACCAGCAGCAAGGTGGATGGATTCAGTTACAGTGGCGATGAATGCACCACTGGAAGACCTGAAAGGCCAGGTTAGGGACAGGTTGTCATGGAGGAAATCTATGTGGTTGCTAAGAGTTGACGACAACTTGATGGCACATAATCAATCAAATGAATAAGTAGAATACACAGATGGGAAGGGTCTGTTATAAAACCCTTGAAAGTTCTGCATTAACCCTTTGACTTTTTGTTTTAATGTGACTCATTGCCTAAAGAATATATTCACTGCCTTGAATTCAGTGTATGTCAGGACTACATTTTGAGGACACGTGACTGCAAAAAGTTGCTTTGAAAGTAATGTGTGTATGTATAAATGGCTCATAGGACTGTGCAAATCCTTTGAAAGAGGTACTCCGAAATGCACAAGAATGCTATGAAGCACCTCTGTTTTCAGTCATTTAAGCAGCTATTTTTCCCAGGCATGCATGATTGCCTTACTTTTCCTAGTAAGGTGGCTGTGCATGCACTGATGGATGTGAAAACAACTGGCAGCAAATTCCAAAGCAGCCATGTGAGCTTGGAAGAAGTGCAGCTTCTTTAATCCCTCAGGGTGAAAATGTAAGTAGATGCTTGTGATTCTTATAGCTCATTGCTGAACTGCAGCTGTGAAAATGTGCTTGGTTCCTCTGGTGCAGCCGTGTAGGTTGCAATTTAATTAGAATAAAAACAAGATAGTAGTCTTAAATACTCACCAATAAGTAAATCCTGTCAAAAACAGTGGGCCTAAACTCTGAGCAAATATGGATAGGACTGGGGTGTTATAATGGGTTGGACTTGCAAAATCTGACAAATCTGTGCTGAGTGCGTCTCTTACAGACTAGCCAGTCTGGTTCAAATCAATAAGGTACATGGAACAGGAGATGAATTCCCCCTTCATTTTCCCGTTCCTCTGTGAATGACCCTTATCTTCTGAGGTTCCCAACCCTTCTGAAGAGATTTACAGTGTGTATGAGGATCAAGGAAAAGGAGGGGAAAGGATACATGCTGCTAGTGGTCTATTGGGTACAAACAATTATTTTCCATTTTAATTTTATGTTTAATGCATATTGAAGTCTTTTTCATGCATAAAAACTATACTGTAAAACACAAAAAAGTTAACAGTTTAAAAAAGAAAATTTCCCCCCCTCCCCAAAAGATAAAACACTCAAGTTGTACTTAATTCCTGATGACTACTTGTCAAAACAATATAACCCTTCATCTCAAATGACCATGAATGTTCCATGGACATCAACACAATAACTTATAGTACTCTTAGGTGCACAAACTGCAATCCTGAGAACAGAGAGGGCGGTTGGTCAGGCATTGCCGCTAGAACTATTATCACTGGAGCCTCCACTCCAGTTCAGGTGAGTCATAAGAACTTCAAAGTAGCAATTTCAGATCCCCATTTCTGGAATTCCTTACTGCAGCTATGGAACTGGAATTCTGAAATGGAACAGATGGTAATTGTATTCAGTTCAGCAGTGAGAACCAGTGAATTTTATTCCAGGAATGGTAATAAATTACTTCCTATTAAAACTTCAGGTCTGACAGTTGCCTGTAAGGTAAACCAAAGCTAGGCTCTAAATTAAATAAAGCAAGCTCATTCCTTTGGAAACACTTTAATACACAATACTATACAGTAAAAAAAAACAAAGAAAATAATAAAGCTAAAAGTAGAAAAATACACTGTAAAACAATTATATTTTGTTTCTAGGCATCTCAGGAATATATTCATATTTTCTCTATAAACCATTTTAACAAATTGTGGCATTTTATGGAATAGAAAAGCAGAGCTGGGAGGCTCTTTTATAATTGTCTGTTACTGACTTAATCCTTACAACGCTGCTGGCATTTTAGATTTCTGAGGCGCAGGTAGTTCAACAAGGTTTAGAAAACAAATAATACAGGTTGTCCCCACTCAAGTAAATATTTTAATGATTGAAGACTCAGTGAATTCATTTTAATTTTAAATCATAAGACAAATTTAGCTGAATTGCTCATGATAGCTTAGAACAGTGTTTCTCAATCTTGGTAACTTCAAGCTGTGTGGAGTTGAAGTCCACGCAGCTTGAAGTTGCTAAAGTTGAGAAACACTGCCTTAGAACAGAGGCATAACCTGATTCTAAGTTCTATTTATTCAAGACTATTAGCAAGATCAGAAGGTGAAATCAATGGTCACTAAAATGGGAGTATTTGTCTAATAAATATTTTAATAATAAAAATAGAATGCACATCCCACATTATTGTGGTGCATTAACTAAACCAGCATTCATACTCCATCTTTTTCAGATAAAACAGAAAGGTTAAGTTTATGCAGGCAGAACTATCAATGACCAGCAGGGGGTGCTGATCTAAAAAGAAATTATGCCAACAATAGCAATTTCTCCCCATGTGAGATTTTATACACACACATACACCCATATACAAGGACAAAATCATTTGGTCAAAGTTTCATTCCCAAAGGAAAAGAAGGAGTAAATGCAGCATGCCCTCAACTATAGTCAGGATAGAAAGCTGTTCTTTAAAGGCAGCCTTTGCCAGATTTAGGTGCAATAGTCAGTTTTCTGTGTAAAAAAGCTAGGGAGCAATTACCTAGTAGCAGAAAATCAGTTTTTGGAAGATAACATAATTGTATTTTTCCTCCAAGATTAATTTATAAACCTGCCTTCCAAGTTTTGTTAATTTCCAAATTAATTACATGTATGCCAAGTATCTTCATACATACAGCAGATACATAATTTAACCCAGCTAGAAGAATTTCATTTTAAAAATGTAGGATTTTGTTCTTTCCCTCATTTTCCTCATCAACATGGAAGCAGAAATCATATTTACAATTTTTCATGGGTTACACTAGACAATACTTTTATGTCTAATCACAAAAATTGTCGTCCTTCCTGGAAAGTAACGTGTATCATACACCAGAACACTTATGAGAGTGACGGTTCTCTCTCTTCTGCATGTAGACTGAACTGTTCCAGTTGGCACTTCCAGATTACAGAAATACAAACTCAAAACGCCCACTAAAGTGTTATCACTGTTCCATCCTCTTCAATGCCTCCTTTGGGAATAACTAAACTATGACGAGGATCAGTTTTTAAGGAACTAAGGATTTTGTGAATATTGCCGTTGCTTTCTCGTCCAAAGCTGTTGTTGAGTACTAGGTCTCTTTGTAGTCTGTGGCTAAGAATGTTGCCATTGATTCGGGAAAGGCTACCAGAAGGAAGACTGTGAGATTTCGGAATGGGCTGTGGTTCCAGGCAGCCCTCAATTACGATGTCAGTATCCTCGTCACTCTCCATTTCATCAGGGTGGAAGTTCTGCAGGACATGAGAAGAAGGCAAACTGTGATGGCTGGCAGTGCTGTCTGTAGACTGACCAGAGCTCCCAGACATCCGACTGCTTCTGATAATATTGTTCCTTTGGTTTGCTGGCTTGACTGTGATGATAAGATTATGGCTATTGGCAATCATCATGTCCGTCACCTGATCAAGGGTTTTTCCTGCCACTTCTATACCATTCACTTCCAGGACTTCATCATTGACAGCAAGCAACCCTGTACTTTCAGCTAACCCCCCAGGAACCATCCGTGAGATGAAAATGCCAGGAACCTTTTCCAACCCATGAGGAGTCACTCTTACACTGGTCCCATCGCGAATATAAAATCCAAGTGGTTTCTCACACCCATGTCGATACAGTCGTACTCTTCTATGAGTTTCAGGTAGAATATCCACATCAATTATGGAAGACACCGGTCTGAAGTCCTGAGGCATGCTGATATTAACATGGGAGCGCCGGCGAAGGTTGTCATTCCGGAGGGTCACCAGAGCTTTCTTTTTCCTCGTTAAGGTGTTTGAACCAAAGTTTCCATAATCTGCTTCATCTGCAGAGAGAGAGGGAAAAATTAATTCCTCAGACTAAACCATCCATAGGCCAGTTTCTGCAAGAAAAAGAGCCTTATCTCTAGCTTTCATGACGTACCAACATTTAAATATGGTTGAAACATTGCTGTTAGTCAGACTGTCAATTAAAGTCTGTGTTACTAATAAACTGTATTTTGAAACATTGGAAGAAATGTCTAGACTACAGGTTGGACAAAGAAAAAAGTGGCAGACTGATCTTAGGATGACTATGAAGCAAGAGACCAACAATTTGTTTGCTGACAGCATAGTGATCGTTTGCTAGAAGAAAACACCCAAAATGAAATGCCATTTGTGGCCACTATGAAGAGGAAAACTGGAAATAACAGCAGCACATGTATTTCTGGCAGTTTACCACTTCTTCAAAGCCATATATGAAGCAACTGGCTAAGGCTACAAGATTATCTTTTAAAAGATTGCTGGCAAGTAACTGATTAGCAGGACTAGACTGATTGGTTACTAGTCATCTTTCATTAAGCAACAATATATGAATTTGTAAATTGCACCAGAGCACTGTTGCTTTTAATGTACAGTAGTAGCATGTCATCTCTAACAGCACAAAGCCATATTTCAAACCTGTATATAGCTATGAAAAAGCAAGTCAAGGAAGATCCATATCTGCTCTCCTCACTGTATTGCTTCATCTCTTTCACGGAATGTAGTCCCTAATGGCTTTGCTTGTTATTGATTATTCTAATGAACACGTTACTGTGTAACTTAAAATACATAAGCATGTTTGTGAAGTCCTATGTTAAAGCTGTTGTGTCTAAGACAGAGCTTTCCAAACTTTTCATGTTGGTGACACACTTTTTAGACATGCATCATTTCGTGACACACTCTTACAGCAGGGCACAAGGCAGGCACTAGGACCTGCGTGGAATCACAGCAGGTTTGGAGGCAGCAAGGCACAAGGCACTAGGACCTGCGTGGAAGCCAGGAGGCAGCAGCAGCCGCGACACACCCAGACACTGCAGCCGACACACTAACGTGTCCCGACACACAGTTTGGAAAGCTCTGGTCTAAGATGTAAAATATGCATGTGTAGAGAGACAAAAGCATATTTTAAAGGAGCCCGGGGAACCTGCTGCTTGTAAATATGGGAAAGACATGTAATTGCTGCTGTGGAATGTGTGAAGCATCCCTTATTCTATTGTCTTTTAGTAAACCTTCATTCTAGACAAAAATAGCCTATTTTTTTCCACACCAGATCATCCTACAAATGCAGTTGCAGATGAGTAAGTCACCAAGAAGTTTCAAAAGAGGCCTCAAACAGAACAACACTTCAAACTGAAGATGGATGGGCCTGACATTTCAGTCTGATACCACAAACTAGACAGAACAATGTTAATTCCATCCCCACAAATTCCATAGTGCAAAACTGAACCTCAAATGGGGGGAACGGTTTCCTTTTGCAAACATTTTCTCCAACGATAACCAGAGACAATTCTGGCCTCCTGGAAGAAAATATTTCAATTCCCTCAATGTTAGAAGCAAGACTGTTGGAAACTATGGAATGGAGAACCAGTGTCAGGAGATACAGGTAGCTTTTCTGTACCCACTTTATTAACATCAGGCAGGAAATCAATATGCACAATCACTTAAGAGACCCAAACATATTACTCATGATCTAGCATGCCACTAGCAAGCTGTCAGGGCCAGAAACGCTGGCTAACTCAACTCAATGCAGCTTTACATATTTGAAGGAATCACCAAGAGACAGACAGACACGGTTTGTGCAAACGAGAAGACATCAGGTAAAACATCTTTTAAAATTAAAGGTGCAAAACTTGTAGGCACCCCCATATTACTGAGTATGGTTTCCTAAGCATCTCCAAAAATTCCTGCCCAGTTGTAATTTTTAGCATGGCAGAATGGGAAAAGGTATTAAATACACGATGCACAATCATATTAACTGTAACATTTAATAATGTTTAATTAAATCAAACATTTGTATTGGTGCTAGCCATTTTTTTGAATACAGCCCCAAATATATCACACAAAGACTAAATTTGGCTTTCCACTCCAAGTTGTGCATATTAAACAAGGAAAGAGGTGCTCATTATCAGTTAAAATGGCCTTTCAAACACACACACGGAAAATACAGGAAATCAGCCACAACTGGTCTAAGCTATGAGGCAGCAACCTGCATATTCAACACTAAGGTGCAACAGGTTGAATATACATATGCAAAAAATAACCCAACACAACCCTCTCTCTTGACAAGAACAAAGCTGAGAAAGATGGTCCCCTCCCACCCCCCAGGAATCTGACATCAGAATGTATGCAGATCCCTGGCAAATATGGCAGAGGTTTCCTGTTGCTGCACCTTAGCTTCCTTGAGGCCAAAGTCAAGATGAATGCCAGGACAAGTTAAAGCAACTTGCTCTGAGGGTGGGGCTGATGAATTGTTGACTACTTGCTAAATTGCTGTGGTTCTGAGATCCAGTTAAGCAACTGTGAGGTTAGGGCACATCTTATATTGCCTCCTGCATTGCTCATAATGTCCCCTGAAACATGCTTCTTTTTGGAAAAGAAATGCTACTTATTTTATCCTCTAGACCACCTGAGTTAGATTTTGCCCATCTCTGCGACATTCTTTTTAAAATGAAGAAGATAAGAAACCTTCAAATTAAAATAGCCTTAATGCATTTGGATAAATTAAAGATATGGACTAGACCAACTCTTTACATTCCAAGATTTCTCAAAGGTGGAGGGATGGGTGTTACATAAACCCCATATTTACTTCCCTGGAAATCTTTGCATTGAACAGGGTTTCTAAGCACACTCAGGGAACCAGAGGGGTTTACTCACTGATCACAGACAGTATCAGTTGGGGAGAGTATATGTTTCTGAATTTATATCCCCAGAAAGCTATGACTGTTACAGAAGTAATGTAGAACCTTTTCACAACTAGGATTTCTTTTGGCTCCCATTTGGTATCTTACAGTATATTCTGATTATCACACAAAAGTGTTTTTTTTTCTTATCCCAATAAGGTCTGGAATACAGTAGTTGAAATATATATATTTTTAAAAACTTAAAATTTGTGGTAGTCTCTTTTCACTTTTTCACTTTTCCTAGTCTGGTGCATTTGAGATCTATTGAGATACTATATATATCTCTAACCCAATGTAACAAAAGTTGCTCTAGGTACCATTTTCATTTTATGCATGGCCTAAATGTAAATACTGAAATCTGTGAGATGAATGTAAACATTTACAGTCTGATCTTCAAAGAGAAGGGGAGGAGAAAAATAAGAAAACGTTTCCAGAAGAACTGACTTGTAAAAACACTACACACGTGCACACCCACACGCAGGGAGACAAATCCTTAATACCAGAAGCCCTGCTCCTCTTGCTTGGACAGCTGCTTTTCACAGGAATTGCCTGCCAGACAAAATACCAATGTTTGGCCAGATAAGAATAGGTAAACAAGAAAGATTCCAGAGAAACAGACTGCTAGGCTCATATAGGAAGAATTTGTTTTGGACCTGGTATTTTCAGTCCAAGCACACTCCTGGTGTATTATTTCCTCTGGATATGGCACAATATCAATTGATAGCTTGGAAACTACATCAGAAACAGAGGTACTTCTTCCACAAGGGGAGTAACTTATTTCATGCAGCTTTAAGAATGAAACCAGCAAGTCTCTAAGGACCATGGGATGCCCTCAACCCCATACTGTCATTTCCTGAATGCAAAAATCAACATAAATAACTTAATGCCTCTTATTTTGATCAGTCTCACGCTTCCATAGAGATGAACACAATGTTTTTATACAATGATAACATTTGGCAGGGGAGCTATTCCATCATTTGTCATAAAATGATGGAAAAGTCAGAGATACAGAAATGTTTAAAGGAAACAGATATATAGTGAACTTTGACTTAGGCAGCTTCCTTTGCCCAGCACATATAAGCAAGAAAGGAACACAAAATAACGTCCATCCAAGCCTATTTATGCTGATCAAGTTTACCAATTGAACAAGAAGCTCTAAAGAAACAGGATTACGTTTTTACCAAAACAAGAAAAGAGAGCCATCTTGGTCCATATTGGAGAAAAAAATGTGGAAGCCTTCAGAAATCCTAACCTACAAAAGGAAAAAAAAAAAAAAAGGGGGGGGGGAGGAAGAACACAAGGTCAAATCTCTCACACTTCAACCTTATACCTAAATCCCACTGAAGTCATCAACAAATCCTAAATGAAGAAACAAACTGAGCAGCAACCAGTAGCAGCAAACACCCAAATTTGCAATTGCTGGCTCACCTGCTGTTACATTTAATCATAAGCACTTTCCTCTCTGGGTGCATCTTCATTATGAACGGTTTCCCCTTTTATCCTTAGCCCCCAGGCTCCTGGAATGTGCTTCCTCCCTTTTTGTACAGTCTTGACTTTACCTTTGATTTCCTTGATTGTCCTGCTGCCTTTGATTTCTGTTCAGACTGATCCTCTATATTTATGTGATCAGTTATGATACATTTCCACAGGAGGAAGCTTTCTCCACTCATTGTTACTTGTCCTTGGAATCTCCTTGGAATCTGTTTGTGGGTCCTTTATTCCCTCCCACCCTCTGTATACAGATGACATCCAACTCCTCTTTGTGCCCTAGATCTCCCATCCCCACATAATTCTGGATCTTCAATAGCCAGGTTTATCTGCTTGGTTTTTCAAACACGGTCCAACTCAACATTTAAAAAACCAAATGTTTTACATTTAATCCCAATCTACCTTTCTTGGTATGCTTTAGTGTCCACTGACAGTGAAGTCTTGGTTCCTCTTTATTCTACATGTCCAGCCTGCTCTCAAGTTCTGTTACCTCTTCTGTCGCAATACCATGAACACAGAGCCCTTCTGCTCCACTCCCTTTGCCAAAAATACCCTCTTCTGGTCCAACCTGTCTGGCCGTCTCCTGTCTAGACTACTAGTCTTCTCCTCTCTTCTGTTCTATTATCATTTCTCAGTCTTCTCACTGTTTCTTAGCATGCTACTGTCAAATCATTTATTGTCCATGCTGGCTGGGGGATTCTGGGAATTATCATTCCACACTTGGCTATTACAAGACTAATGTCAATCAAGAATATCTCATTGTTTGGGGCTGAAAGCCAGACTGGTCCTTTGAGTGCCACGTCATGAACTGTTTTCCCCAAAAGACAGGGCAAAACCTATATTTTAATTTATTTTAATTAAAATTAAAACTAAAATTAAAAATGTTAAGGTGATTATTCCCCGTGTCTTTAATTTTCTCCATCTCTCGTATTAAACATTCTAATGTATTGTCAACTTATAAAGGAGCTCTGTGGGTGCAGTGAAGGCTTTTGGGGGCAAACATGGCTCAACAATCTCAGGTCATTCGCCTTGGACTAATTACTCCTTGTGCTAACTCAAATTTGCCCTTCCTTGGCCTTTTCCATACTTTATTTTATCCCTACCCTTGAATCTACCCTTGCAGACTCCCAGACTTCCTGTACTTTAACCTTTACTCATCACTTGCTGCCTCTTAAGTGATTATTTAAAGCAGGGCTTTCCAAAGTGCCGCCGCTGGCGACGGGGGGCGTGCGGTGGCGCGCGCGCACGGTGGCGGCGCGGGGGGCGTGCGGCGGCGCGCACGTGCATGGCGGCCGCTGTGCACGCGCGCACCGCCGCTTCCGGGTGGTGTGGCGACACATCACGCTGTGTGTGGCGACACACTTGTGTCGCCACACACAGTTTGGAAAGCTCCTTGACGAGGGTGTTTTGAAGCCGAAATGGGAAAGATTCATACTCCAAAGAGATTTTCCAAAAAGATTAACATGTGAATTCCTGTTCCAAGGAGCACTGGTTTTAACTGGAGAGTCTACCCTTCAAGGCAACAGCTGCTTTTTTTCTTTTAATAACACACAATTGCAGTATTATTTCCTGCACACCTACACATTCCAGGACAAACAATATTTGTTGAAATATTACCAAATCAGTACAAACCTCTTGGATAAGAAATTCATGAACGATACTCAGTATGGGACAAACTGGGGAAGCGGAGTTCAAATTCTCTGCTGAGCCATGAATCATATTGAATCATGGCAGGTCACTATCTCTCAGTTTGCTCTACAGCAGCGGTCCCCAACCTTTTTGACACCTGGGACCGGTTTCATGGAAGACAATTTTTCCACGGACCAGGGGTGGTGGTGGTTTCGGGATGAAACTATCGGAAATGGTAAATAAAATAATGGGCAGGCCACACGTGGACTAAAATAAGTGTTGAATTCTGACTTCTAATAAGGAGTGCGCACAACCTAGATCCCTCGCATGGGCAGTTTACAGTAGGGTTCGCACTCCTATGAGAATCTAATGCCACCGCTGATCTGACAGGAGGCGGAGCTCAGGCGGTAATCCGTGCAATGGGGAGCGGCTGTAAATGCAGATGAAGCTTCGCTCGCTCGCTCACCGCTCACCTCCTGCTGTGCGGCCCAGTTCCTAACAGGCCAAGGATCGGTACCGGTCCGTGGTCCGGGGGTTGGGGACCCCTGCTCTACAGGGTAAGATCTTTAGAAAGATAAAGGGAACACAGCATACTCCATTTTGACTTCCTTGAAGGGCAGGTGGCATAAAAGATGTGATCAATGCAGTTACTGCATGGAATGCAAATATGGATGACTGTAATCCATGCCTAGTACAAATATTTTGCTGGTTATGCTGAAAGAAGGCCATGTTAAGACTGGCAAGTTGCAATTCATATATCTGTTTTGTGAGTAAAATCAAATGCCCAAAAGTGTGCCATCTCAGTACTTAATGGAAAGACACATTGAATCTTTCACCTTTATTTAAAAGTCTTCTAAACAGAAGGCTGGCAAGAGAACTGAATTCAGCAATCAAATAACTAAAACACAGGGCTGTAATATTATGAACTTGGACAGGCATCAGAATCACAGGTTTATGTTCCCACTCAATGGGTGATCCTAAACAAAGCATCAGAACCTATCCTAATCTGCTTTGAAGGGTTAACATAAAGTTAAAATGCCTTTCTGAGCAACTTGGTAGAAGAAAAGGATAAGATCAGAACCATCAAAGGACAGAGTTCAAAGGCTATTTGGCACAGTTAGGACATACAGTAGTTTTAAGATGTAAAGCCATTTGCAATCTGCAACAACTATTTTGCTTTTAATTAAAATAAATTTAAATTTAATTTAATTAAAATAAAGCTCAGTTTGCTTTCATATGTTTGGTGAATATACATACTTTTTTCATCTGCTTATATACTACCAATGGACAATCATTCGGCTTGGGTTTTTTTTTTCTCCAGTGTAAACCTAGGGTCAACCAACTAAATCCAGGTATAAAAATAATGTCTCAAGGTGGGGAATAGGATGCCTCTGAGGCCAAAATTTATTTTTAGTACCAGAACTAGCATTCATACACAACTCCTCTGAAGCACAACTTTTTCTTTAAACTCATTTATTTTATATTTTAATTTTTATCCCACCTTTATTATTTTTATAAATAGCTAAAGGCGGCAAACGTACCAAGTACTCCTTCCTCCTCCTATTTTCCCCACAACAACAACCCTGTGAGGTGAGTTGGGCTTAGAGAGAGTGACTGGCCCAAGGTCACCCAGCCGGCTTTCATATCTAAGGCAGGACTAGAACTCACAGCCTCCTGGTTTCTAGCCCAGCACCTTAACCACTAGACGAACATAAGCTGCTTTGAGGTCCTGGAGAAAAGGTAGGATGCAAATATAACAAACAATACGTTCAGGTTATCAAACACTCTGAAATCAGATTTATTTAGCAATCACGGAGGACTGCTTATCTAATGTTACTTTCTGTAGTTCTAATTTATGACTACCAGAGGTTCCTTGTCCATATGTGGATATACTGTACCCATCTCTTACTCACTGTATGAACCACTTTAGGATTAATGTATAGATTTTAATAAAAATATAGATGTTAAAAATAATGTAGCTTTCTTTGAAAAGTAAAAAAAATCAACTGACAAAGAAAGCAAAAGTAGCTGTGATAATCATGAAAAAACCCCAACTCTGAAACCATTCATAAACAAGATCCTATACAGGAGAAATGGGATTTTATATTATCATTTTTTCTCTCAGGATACACAACCTCTAACCACAAAGTAATCCTACTAGATTTGGACTTGATTGTTTTGTTTAATGTGACTTCTTAAATAATCTCAGAAACTGCTTAACTGATCTTTTGATTTCCAGCTACCATAATCCATGTATCTCAAAAAAGAATGGAAACAAAATTCACTTTAATTGCTCCATTTTAGATTTCTTCAAATAGAGAACCAGAAAATGTTTGCCTTCTTTTTCTTAGCAAGATTCAGGAGAGTCCTTGGTGCAATTAACTACGCTTCTATACCTATTTGTATGTTTACAGACTAATTGTACACTCCATATAGACTATAAAATCATTTAACATGTAAATATTCACCACAATTTCCACCCCCCTTTCTTTTATTCCTAGATTTTAAATATATTTCCCAAGGAAGAATTCTTGCAAATGGGAAACTTCGCAACTATTTTGTAAATCTTCAAATTAAGTTGACCTAAAAAAAAATCCTCAAAAAGGATTTTGGACCTCCTAGCCTAGTTTAAATAGGGAGAAGAAGCACACATCACAAGAATTGGAAGAGAAAGCCATATGATAAACATTGATTAAAATTTCTAATTTTAATGCCTCTCTTCCTTGTCCAGAAGAGAGGAGGAGGAGGAGGAGGAGGAGGAGGAGGAGGAGGAGGAGGAGGAGGAGGAGGAGAAGGAGGAGAAGGAGAAGGAGAAGGAGAAGGAGGAGGAGGAGGAGGAGGAGGAGGAGGAGGAGGAGGAGGAGGAGGAGGAGGAGGAGGAGAAGAAGAAGAAGAAGAAGAAGAAGAAGAAGAAGAAGAAGAAGAAGAAGAAGAAGAAGAAGAAGACAACAATGTCACTCCAGAGTGCTATCTTACCTGAGGCAAATTTCCTAAATTAGTGAAGCAGGCTATTTCCCACCTGCCTTCCTGATTTGCAATGTACTGTGAAGTCTGTAGCCTTGTTCAATAACGGACAATGTTTAATCCAGCCTTTCCCAACTATAGTCCAAATGTGTTGGACTCTACTTCCATTCTCCATGGCTGTGGTAGTTGGGAACTATGAGGGGGTGAAACTCAACACATTCAGGAGGGCATTCAGTTAGAAAATGCTGTTGCCTTTGTGCTGATTCACATGAAAATAAGCTGCTGGGTAGAGAGGCAGATTTGTACGCTGTGTATACTTCTTACTTTCCCGTGGTGCTGCCTCGGCTTTGATATTTCCTTCCCACCATTTCCTACCTCCACACCCATATCAAAAGAAAAAGGCCTAAATGCAACAACAGTAATATTCAATTCAAGGTAGGTAGTCCTTCCTTCGAACAGAGTTCGAAAGAACCATTCTTTCTTTGCATTATCTTGACCGCTACAAAACAACAACAGACATTTTTATCAAGAACACCAATGGCTGCCTCAAAAAAAAAAAAGCCAGCTAGTCTGGGGGGGGGGGACGACTTCATCCATGACTATTTCCTTTTCCTATCAGTTGAACACAAAGTTTGAGAGTAACCATCGTATTTCCTTCTCTGGCAGATTTCTCATTATCTTTATACTGGAAGTACAGCCAAAATAAGCATGATACAGCAAGGGAAATCCACAACTCTGTTCAAAGGGTGGGGAGAGCAAAAATAAAGTTTATGGAACTGAACTGACATTAGATGATTTCCAAACATCCACCTCACCTCATTATCTACAGATGACTGGAATCTTTCTCTGTGAATCCTTGTACTCCTCTATTAATCCAGGGATGGTAGAAAACGTTTCCAATAGCAAACTGAATTAACTAAGGAAAAAATCCAATCCTACACGTTGCTTCTTATTGAAGCTGAAAAGTAATACTTTGGGGGCTTTGTGAATGTATTTTTGCATGCACTATAAAAGGGGGCAATTAATTGGAAGATTAGTACTATCATCCCCTAAAACAATGATTGGTGGACATTCTGTAGGTATGGGGGAGATGGGCGGTGATAAATTTGACAAATAAATTTGACAAACAAATAGCAGGTAAGAAGTTGGACTAGTCCTGGGTATCCCCAGCTCCAGATCCACTCTCACTATAGAAACTCACTGGGTGACTTTGGACCAACCACTCTCGGTCCAACCTATCTCACAGGATGGTTGGGAGGATAAAATGAAAAGAGATTGTCATGTAAACCAATTTTAGCTTGGAGAAAAAGCAGGATATAAAATATCCCAAATCCACCCTCAAAATATTTTTATTTTACTTTTCAAAAGATACATTCTACCTAGCCTGCATAAATAATGATCAAATCTCTGTAGCCTTGATACAAATAGTTACCAACAACTGCTTGTGTTCAACTCATTCACACAAGTAGCTTGCTATGGAGGTACTCAGTCATGCAGCAACTATTCCCCTCCCTACCACACCACTGCAGAGTTCTACTGAGTTTTTTTGAGCAACATTGATGGGGCAGGTTATACATTTAGATGACAGACAGACAGACAGACAGACAGACAGACAGACAGACAGAGACAGACTGAAACCCTTAAGGTTCAGAGAAATTCAGGCATAGGGAATCTAAGTGAGACCCGATGTCAATCATACAGTGTAAAAGGTTCTTGTGCAGCAGAGTCTCCCCACTCTGGCACCTTTCAGACATATTGTGATGTTTTTTTCTTTGGTCATGCTGACTACGAATTCTGGGAGTTGTTGTCACAGTGTGTCTGGGATGCACCAGATGGGGGACAGCTAGTCTAAATCCTTCTAAGTTTAAAGCAGTTTTAATGTAACTCAAGCATGGCTCCTGTTTTGTCTACAGCAGTGTTTCTCAACCTTGGCGACTTTAAGATGGGTGGACTCCAACTCCCAGAACTCCCCAGCCAGCTCTGCTGGCTGAGGAATTCTGGGAGTTGAAGTCCACCCATCTTAAAGTCGCCAAGGTTGAGAAACACTGGTCTACAGTATTAAAAAGATTATGGCTAGTTTTTAATATTCTAAGAGATTGTATCTTTATTTGCTGCAAAACATATTCTAATTAGTTAGAGGAAATTATGTTTTTAACAGAAGACTAATGGAGCAATGCTGATGGTGCTTCCTGGGAATTAGCTGAACTGAGTCAGTTCGCACAAAATTGCACTGTAAAATCAAGTTTACGGCAGGAACCAAAGTCTCAGTTTGACCTTGGATTGGAATGTGCGTGGGGAAAAAAATAATCTGGTTTTATGCTTCAGAAAGTACACTGTTATGCCCAGCTAGTCTCCTTCCAGCTAGAACCCTCCAAACGTGTGGATCTACTCCCATATCAGACAGCCAGGAAGCCACCGTTATCGGGAAGATGGCTATTGTAGTTCAACACAGGGAGAGGGCGTCAAGATACAGACATATCATGGAGCTCAGATGTCATGGAATTTGGGGCTTGCTTTTGAATGCCGTGCAGGAACCGTTCCTGGCTCTTGGAAGCGCAGCCAACAGGTTCATAGCTTGCTGGGACAATTGTCCCCTTAACCAATGAAAGAGTACAGTACTTAAAAATAAACAGCCTGAAAAGCCTAGCACTTTTGTGACCTTAGGGAGGTGCCTGAGCAGTTCTCAGTGTCAAACTTTGCGAGTCAGAAGATCACATGCATCAGGACGCAGCTGCACCTTCTTTTTAATCAGTTTTACACAGTTGCTCTCCAGGATGCCAAGCTTTTTTTCCGGACTGGCAGGCAAAGGCATCCACCTGTACGTTGGGAGGAAAAACAGCCATTTCACTCCCAAGTGGGCTGGGTCCCTTGTTTATCAGCTGTGTCCTGATGAAATCAGGCCCTGGGTCCACCAGCTCCTCTGCATCTGACTCAGTTCCCAGGGACTCCTCCCAAAAGAGTTGCTCTGGAGAAAGCACACAGCGGGGCATGACTCCAGGGCAGTCCTGCAGCCAGACGCCAAAGGTGGCAACAAGGAGTTCCTGCTGGAGGACTGCTCCCGCGGGAGGACAAAAGCTGGTGCCCCGGAGCACCTTTCAGACAGGCCAAGTGGGCCCTGAGAACGCAGGAAGCCGAGGGCAAGGGAAGGGTGTTGGCCGGGGGGGGGTGAGGAGAGGTGGGTGGCCTGGGTGAGCACCCGAAGAATCCAAAGAGAAGGAGGGGTGTAAATGTTGGCACTGGGGTGAAAGAATTAAAGAGAAAGTCATGAAGTTTCACACCTGCCAAATAATGTATTCCAGGTCTTCTTGGACCCAGGATGCTTTCCATGATACCTTCCATTGAGAAAAATTTATCCTTCTGTAGCTTGACTGCTTAGGTTTGTAACAACCTTTCAGGGATATTTTTTTTAAAAAGGGGGGGAGCCCACATATGCTTTTCTTCATATCTAACAGAAATATATGCCAAAACCACACTTTTGTTCTTAGCAAGTTATGCATCAGCAGTTCAATATTCACAGCTTGACTTAACATTCCCAAGCATCACTGGCCTGATTCCTTCCTTCCTTCCTTCCTTCCTTCCTTCCTTCCTTCCTTCCTTCCTTCCTCCCTCCCTCCCTCCCTCCCTCCCTCCCTCCCTTCTCTATCCCTTTATTATTTTTCATAAATAACTCAAGGCAGCAAACATACCTAATACTCCTTCCTCCTCCTATTTTCCCCACAGCAACAACCCTGTGAGGTGAGTTGGGCTGAGACAGAGTGACTGGCCCAAGGTCACCCAGCCGGCTTTCATGCCTAAGGCGGGACTAGAACTCACAGCCTCCTGGTTTCTAGCCCGTTGCCTTAACCACTAGACCAAACATGCTAAGCCATTATAGTTGGGTTTACATATCATACTATGCCTGTTCCCCAATGTATTTAGAGACACACTGAGAATTTTGAGAATGTGTTGGCTGCTGACTTCTGGTGGGGACATGGCTGACTGAACAGCGGTGTCCGCGGGCTCTGCGGACAGAACTGACAATGCGGCAGTTTTTTGGGCTCAGTCAGACTTTTTCGTGAAGCCCTGGAGCATTTTCACGGACAAAGAAAACACTCGGAATCATCCCATCTGTCCTCCAGAATGGCGACTTGCAGCCTGAGAATCGCAAACAGCATTCACGCTGATCGGGTAAGAGCCGCTGGAAGGCCGGGACATCACCATTTCCAAGCCGCGCTGCAGCCTTAAAGAGACACTAAGTCGAGCCACCCCATTTCTAAATCACCCAATTTTTAATTTTTTAAGTTTATGTACCCTAAGAGAGGCTTTCTACATCAAGGAGAAGAGATCTCTCTTGGCGCTTATCATTATTTTTCGGATATATATATATATATATATATATACACATACATACATACATACATACATACATACATACATACATACACATACACACACACACACACACACACATTTTTGCTTGTTCCCTATCTAAATATTAACAGGACTGGAAGTAACTATTTGTCTCTGTTATTATTTTTGTACTGGATTTAAAGATTTTAATATTTTCCTACACGTTGAATCTGCTGCTTTGAACTTTTAGCTTTCTGTTGCTACTTTCTCTGGGAAACTGCCTGTTACTAGACTCTCACTTTTGTAAACAAGTTCTGAAAACTTTCCATTGTTTTCTATTTTTGCCGGTTAAGTATCTAGGGGACGCCATAATTTACTGCGTGAGACATGGAAGATTTCAAGCAGACTCTCTCAGAGTTCCATCAAGACCTCAAACAGATCCTTTTGGAGTCTTGTCAAGTTATTATTCAAGATATTCGGGACATTGTTGTCGTGACTAGGCTAAGAACAACAGAGTTTTTAAGGGCAGTTGGGCTCTTTGATCTCTGTGAAAAATGCCTTGTGTTTATTGTGGAGATACGGTATGTGAATGCTTTGGTCCAAGTTATTCTTAATACTGATCCTCAGCTTGCTTCCCAAATAAAAGTTTTGGTAGCAGAAAAATGTAATAAATTGTAAGCACAGTGGGAAAGACCTTTCTTTGGGAAATATGACAAGAAAAGGGAAATAAGCATATTTTCATAAGTCGATGAAGGCTAGAACTTAGAACTTAGGGACTTAAGGGAAATAAACGTCTCAAAATAACCATGACCTAGCCCCAGGTGCAAGGTCACACAGCCACCCTAGAAACATATTTAAGGATTCCCTTACAAACTTTGCTCAGACTGAAGAAGCTTCTTGGATAAGGAGCGAAACGTTTCCACTGAGAAAATAGAAATCCAGTTGACATGATTCAAGCTACAGACATATTTTCATAAGGATTATTCAGGAATGGAGAAAGAGAAGATGCTCTATTCCCCCACCACCCACCACCACCAACCAAGGGTTTTTCAAGCATTGATGAAATTTTCCAAAGGGCCCAGCATTCATGTTACCTGCCTCTGTTCCTCAATCAGCCATTTACCAGAGGGCTGGGAAATTGGCAACTCAACAAGACAACTTTAGGCAACCCTCCTGTTTTATCTACTTATCTGCTAGTTGGTAGATTCACCAACAATTTAGTGCTAACAGAGAATGTATGGTTCATTCTAATATCTGAACACACTCACAATTTAAGTCTGGCACGACTTCCGGTGAGAACATGGCGGACTGAGCAGCTGTGTCTGCAAGCTTCACGAACAGAACTGGCTTCGTGGCAATTTTTTTGGGCTCCGGCTGGTTTCTTCTGTAGCCCAGAGCTTTTTTCCAGATTAAGGAAAAATCTGGGAATCGACCCATTCGTCCTCCGGATGGTGAGTTGCAGCCAGGAGATCGTGGACAGTGTGCGCAATCAACGGGTAAAGACTTCGCCGGGAGGCTGGGATTTCAACATTTCCGAGCCGCATTGCAGCTCTTAAAGGGACAGTAAGTCCAGCCTTCTCATTACTAAAGCACCCAGTTTATACTTTTTTAAAGTTTTGAACCCTAAGAGAGGCTTTCTACAGTAAGAAGAAACAGACTCTCTTGGTGCTTATTGTTATTTCTGGATTACTTTTAAAAATCTTTTTAACTTTTGGCTTGCTTTCCCATTCAAGGATTAAGGAAGACTGAGAGTAAATAATTGCCTTCCTGTTATTATTTTTGTACTGAATTTGAAGGATTGAATCCTACACGTTGGGATTTCTTGTTTTTAATTCTTAGTTTTCTGTTCACGTTCCTTGAGATCTGCTTGTTAGTACACCTTTTTTTGTTTCAATTTCATTTGGAACTTTGTATCAACCTACTAACTCATTAACTCCTATCTACTTGAATTAAATATCTAGGGGGCGTCATAATCTACTGCCTGAAATATGGAAGATTTTAAGGAGGTATTTTCAGAGTTTCATCGTGAGCGTAAGCAGTCCTATAAAGAGATTTTTTCAGAGTGCTGTCAAGCTATTCTGCAGAATATATGGGACATTGGGGAAGAGATTATTTCTAAAGTGTACCATCCGGCTGAAGATGTTATGGAGGAAGATGAAGATCTTGGCAAAGACGGAGATGTTCTTGTTGTCAGTGACATTGAAGTAATGCCAGGCGAGGACTACATTTTGGTGTTTGGGGGGTTAAACCGACAGTCTGAACTGCAGATTATAAAAAGTTTTGTTTTTCTGGGGAAATGTTATGTCTTTCTGAAGGATTGTTATGAGAGAGAAGAGAATATGTTCTGTGGGAGTTTTTTTGCTGAGAGGTTTGAATTTTTAAGGGGGGCAGCTGGGTCTTTTGATTTCTACAAGAAAAATGCCTTGAGTGTAATTGGGAGATATGTAACTGTTTTAGTTTATTTTGAAGTGGGGTAAAAATTTAAGAATGCATAATTGGATTGATAATGAGATTATTATGATTTCATTTCTTTTTAATGACTTGGATTAAGATTTATTGGAATTTTTTAAAAGTTTGTTTGATTTGCAAGATTTATTAGATATCTATAAGATATAATAATAATTATTTGATTTTTAGGTTTAATAGGGTTAAGAATAAGGGGGCGCGATGGCTCAGTGGTTAAGGCACCAGGCTTGTCGATTGGAAGATCGCAAGTTTGGAGGTTCGAATCCCTAGCCCCGCGTGACGGAGTGAGCTCCCGCACTAGCCCCAGCTCTTGCCAACCTAGCAATTCGAAAGCATGCAAATGCAAGTAGATGAATAGGTACCACTTCGGTGGGAAGGTAACAGCGTTCCGCACACGTCATGCTAGCCACATGACCATGGAAGCATCTTCGGACAGCGCTGGCTCTTCGGCTAACAAACGGAGATGAGCACCGGCCCCTAGAGTCGGACACGACTGTGTGTGGGAACCTTTACCTTTTTTAGGGTTAAGAATATTGTAGTATTATTAATTATAAAAGCAGACAATTTATATTTTATAACTTGATTTTCATTATAGAGGACAGAAATATATAGAATAGTGATAGGAAGGAAATAATTAAATGGAAGTTGTCTTATGGGGGAGGGAATTTGTTTTAGAAATTTATATATATATATATATAGTATATATATTTTCTTTATATAAGGGGAAGGAGCAATTACATTAGTAATTTGTATATGTGCTAATGGAAGGATTTATAGAAATGATGTGATCTTGGTTTGATATAGAGAAAGGGATTGATTAGAGAAATTGCTGTATATTCTTGCTGTTCAAAGTCGGAAGTCACCTCTGTGTGTAATCTCTAAAATTCTCCTCTCTTGTGTTTCACTTTTTTTTAGTTTTCTTTTTTTCCTTTTGTAGTTTTTTGT
Source organism: Charina bottae (assembly GCA_023362775.1). Taxonomy (NCBI): domain Eukaryota; kingdom Metazoa; phylum Chordata; class Lepidosauria; order Squamata; family Charinaidae; genus Charina; species Charina bottae. Next base: position 193,517,718 of record JALMGJ010000003.1, read on the forward strand.
TTTTTTTCTGTTTTGTAGTTTTTATCTCTTTCTTAAACTTAATAAAATTCTTATTACAAAAAAAAAAAGACTGGCACAACAACAGTTTGTTGCCATAACCATTGATTAAAAGCTCAACATAAGTGACAGAAAGACTGGACTAAAGTTCTGCTACAGGAGGATATGTGTGAAGTATCATCATTTATTGCTTTTCCAAAAGAATGAATTAAGAAAACTAAGCATAGTTTGTTCCCTGAACAGCTGCGATCCTGGAGTTTAATGGAGAAAATAATTAAGTCTGTAATTACATTATGTGACTATTTCCTAAATGGAATATAACCGTAGATTTACAAAGCTTGTAAGTATTTCTTCACAACGTACGTAAACTTGATCTAGGGGACATAACATCCGAATGAATGCAGGGAAAATAGCATTTAGAACTCTTTAGTTAACTCCTCCATGTTCTCTATGGAGATATTAGAGTTATCTGAAATAAAGTTAATAGTAATGGGATGGTTTGGGTGTAATGTAAAACAGTAACCTGGGAAACTGATGTATAGCGCAGCGCTGTGCAGTATTTCTTGGTTGCATGGATCCAGAAATTTATTTCTCCAAAGGGATATTGTGTGAATAAGAAGAGAGTTTTAAATCTTGTTTATTTTTATGCTTCTACAGTCAAACGGCCAATGCAGTACAAATGTGCCCGATTTCCTATTTACTTTCTTCCCCAAATGATGGCATACAACTATTTCTGCTAAGCATTGTTCCTCTGGTTATGCCATTAATTAAAACATGCTAACAAGAAGTAGGGAGGCTCCTTGACAACACTTTTCATCAGTAGGTTCTAACATTTTTATTCAGTGCTGCCAAAATAACAAAAATCATATTGTCAAACTGAGAAAGTGGGAAAGAGTGCCAGAATAGTAGATTCATTGCATTTGTGCAGAGACAGCCATTACTTCTCCAGAAGCGGTGGTCCTTAAGCACAGCAGATCCTGCAGTCTCTTCTGCAACTTTGGCTCACGCGAACCTGAAACCCTCCGCTTTTATGACAAAACTGTGGGCAACTATTGGGGGGGGGGGCGCAAAGGTTATATCGGATCTAAATGTAGTTGGGGGAGGTTGCGCTCTCCAAACTGGATGGGGGCCATAATAGAAATTAAATTAAAAATAGTTTTTCAACAGTCAAACGTAAATCTGTAATTAAGATGATTACCCCTTCTGGCACATTTAAAATAATATGGAAGTGACAACTTTGGATGGGTTCCGTAGCATCACTCAACATTAGCTGGTTTCAATGTGGTCTTGGGGCATAGGATACATACCTATATCCCAAAGACATCCCATGTTTTTGAGGAAAAAAGAGATGCTGGGAAAGTTTCCATTAAAAAGCAAAGCATGGCAGATCAGCTGAAGGCAAAGCTGGCAAACCTTTTGGAGCCTAACTAATCAGATCCTGCTCATGGTATAATTCAGACTGATTGCACTACTTCCTTTACTTGTGGTATTAGAGGATCCCACATTCCTGTTGCTCCAGTATGTGCACGCCCATCTATACATTGTCTCAATAAGGTAAAAAAATAACATAGGCTCAAGGTCTAAAACAAGATTCCTCCTACAGGTAGTCCTCACTTAACAACAATTTGTTTAGTGACAGTTCAGACGTATGACAGTGCTGGAAAAACTGACTTACGACCAGTCCTCACACTTAACGACCATCACAGCATCCCTGTGCTCACATGATCACAATTTGGGCACTTGGTAACCAGTTCGCATTTACTGTATGACCGTCGCAGCATCCCATGGTCATATGATCGCCATTTTCGACCTTCCTGACCGGCTTCTGGCAAGCGAAATCAATGGGGGACCGCTGGATTTGCTTAACGACCAGGTTGTTTGCTTAACACCCGCAGTGATTCACTTAATGCCCACCACAAAAAAGGTTGTAAAATTGGGTCAGATTCGCTTAATGATGGCTTCACTTAGCAACTGAAATTCTGGTCCCAATTGTGGTGGTTAAGTGAGGACTACCTGTACTGTTGCTTAACAATATAGACAATCCAATCTGCTACTTACAAGAACTTGCACAGAAGTTCATAGCAGGTGGTGGCTTCACAATTATGGAAGTCCCTTGCAATAGAGATCAAGCCTCCCCTCCCCCCCCGTAATTAAAATTTGAATGAGACCCCAAGACCCATCAGTACCATTTCCTGGGTCAGTCTCTGGAAAGTCAGATTCCTTTTCAACATATAGAGTATAGGCATATTCCATGTGCTAGACCTTGGGCCAGTCCCTCTCTCTCAGCCCAACTCCCCTCACAGGGTGGTTGTTGTGGGGAAAATAGGAGGAGGAAGGAGTATTAGGTATGTTCGCTGCCTTGAGTTATTTATGAAAATAATAAAGGCGGAATAAAAATTAAATAAATAAATAAACAGGAGGCTGCACTGACACACTGCTAGTAATAACTACATTGGACAATTATGAGACAAGATAAACACAGCCATGTTTACTAGTGATTATAGGGTTTGGCTGCATGACTTTTATTAAATGAGTACAAAGGGGGTTCTGCAAGATACTTATCCCAGCAAAGAACAAACACTCTTTTTCATACCTCCTAAATATCAGCTGTCCTACTGATTTTCATTCCTGCCAACACCTATGTCACCATCTACTTGCACCATACTGAAAGAAATTCAACTCTTGAATAATGATGTTGCTAGAAACGATAAAATCGATATAGGGCGGAGCAAAGCTTCAGACTGACCCTCCCAGAGGTTCTTTGGAGCAGGGAACTAGCATCTGTTTGCAGCATCTGAAAGCAGCTGTGTTTTTTCCTCAGATCCCAAGAAAAGGTGCCAGTGTTTGAAAGTACTGCCGACAGACTACATTCACACTTCTGGGTGCTCTGAAGCACCTTTTAGAGATCAAATCTGAAGTGTTGCAGTCCTATTATATAGTCACATGAGCCAAACTGGAGGAACTACCTGATTAAATTGTTGTGCTGATAATGGAGAGAACGAAAACATTTCTGTCTGTTATTACTGTTGAAAATGCACCTGGTTAGAGATTTCCTATTAAAACTAGCAGGAGGTCATCAAGAGCTGAACAAGTTAAATAACTGGATAAACAGCATTGAAGATATCTGTCTCATCACATTAGGTGTAATTATGGAATGCTGCTAACAACTAATGAAAACGCAATGGCTAACTATTAGAGATTATTACCCAAGGTAGACAGACATTTAGAATAGGAGGAAATATGAGTCAGCTGGAACTGGTTTTAGAGAAGGAATGTGATTTTGTCAGTAGGAATTTTTACAGTGGAAACTGCCCTTCTGGTCTTGCAAGTGATGGCATTCCAATTGCCAGTGGCTAATACCTGGAAAATCATAACGTTTAAATGCTTTTTAAAACTGAGGTGCAGAGAGTTTTTCCATGCAGTGATTCTTATCCAGGCTAAATGAGGGCAAAATGTATTGTGGAGGGAGCTCAACTCAGGCTAAATTAGATCCTTGGGCAATAGCATATTTATCCAAGTCATTTCAATAAAATGAAATGGAGAAGAGAATATCCATGGAGGCAATTCAAGAGTCCGTTGGCCAACCAAGGAGCATGCCACTCAACGTATGGAAAAGCCAAAAATCCAGTGAGGAGCAGCATAGTTCAAGTTTCGTCCTGGGTAACTATCTAGTTCTGGTCACAATGCATACCATTTGCCAATTTATCCTAAATGTATTGCCGAGATCTCCGCCAACTTTCTGCAAATTTACAGCACCACCTATAATCATGTCATACAGTTCCAGGGACAGAACTGCTGTTCAGGCTCTTATAGTACAGCTTTAACTGCAATACCTGCTCAACTGCCCTATTTTCAAGCCTGTTTCATTTTGCTAAGCATACATGATTATGCTGCTTGTATAATATTTGTGATCATCTGAGTGAACAGACTATATTTATTCATATCCTTCTATTTAGATAAGCAGGGTTGGACCTTGAAAGAAGGTAATGGCAAGCCATTTCCTTCTTGTTGCCAAGAAAACTTTAAGGATGTGTCTTTGAAGACACCAGAAGTCAAACTCAGCATAAAGGAGAGTTTACCTTCTACTCACAAAAGGTTATTTTTAAAGTTATCCAATCATGAAAAGGTTGAGGAAGGAAGCAATAGTCTTCAAATCTGCCTTCCTTTTGAAAACCTCTATGCCTTAAAAAATAGCCTCCAAAGGATGCTGTGGAACAGATGGCAGCTTTGGAGAGGTTCAGGAGAAAGTTTATTTGCTAGATGGCCCCCTTCATGAAAATCTGCTAGATCGAAGAGCTTTCTAGGAACAGGAGGACAGTATCAGATTCAATCCAAGCAAAACTCCATTTAAAAAGAACATCTGTAAATGGTTTTCAAAACTTCTAAACAAATTATATACATTGTGCTGCCTTTGTACATGTCTCCTTGAACCTTTATTTCACAAGGCTGTTGATGCTTTTCCTAAAACCTGTTTGGTAATCATTTAGCCTAACAAGATCTTAGCCTCAAAATGATTTATTAAGGTAATGCCTTTTCCTTCTTTGAAATAATTTACAAAGGCATATATACTGTATTTCTGACCATTACTCTCTCCCAACAATCCTGTGATGTAGATTACACTGAGAAATTATGACCAACCTCAGGACATTCAAGTGAGCTTCATAGCCAAATAGAAATTTGAACCATTATCTCCTCACCTGAGTCTTTGGCTGATTCTCTACATGAATGGATGAAAAAAAAACTGAAATTAATAGCTGTCCTGGACTGGTTAAGGAACAGGGAGAAAGGATGCCAATCTCAGAAGGAAACACAGATAGAAAATGAAGACCAAAAATTAAAAGAACAACAAAAGAAGAATCAAACTATTTCTTCTTCAAAAGTGAAGAAGAAATTGGACTGAACTTCACATTTCTTTGATTGCTGCAATGATGCCTGGGCTACCTACTTAAGGAGGGTCTACAAATGAAAAAAAAATGCCCATGGAACATCTTAGTTGCATACTTTGGGAGGCACTATTGCTCCATGGCAGGAACGGAGGATGCAAACAAATCTATAGCTCATTTTGCTAACACGGGATTTTTCAGCTAGCTTTTTATGTAATCAACAGTCACTCAAACATCATTGTCAGCCATGCCCTGGCATGCCCTAGCCACCCTTGTTTTAGCCAAGACTGGTAGGCAAAGTAAGGCACTATACAAAAATTATTCCTCCTCCTAGTATTCTAGATGATAGTCAGTTCTTTTAACCAGTTAGTCATCTACTACACTCCTCAGAATGGAAGGAAACCACATACATACTCACACAGGTATTTATAGAGAGATAGACAGAGGTAGAGGTAGAGATACACACACACACTCAGATACAACTCTATTCTCCCCTCTTCGTCAAGCAAGTAGAAGAAAACCCTGGACAGAAAAAATGCATGCCATGTTCTCTATCGAGAAAAGAAGAGCCACTGACACTTGAAACACTGAACAATGAGCATGCACATACATTTGCAACTCCAGGTGAGCCTCACAAGAACAGAACTCATCCTGCCAAAGATGCCATCCAAGTGCCTGGGCAGGCTTCAGGACGCAGAATGCCTAAAGGGTCTGAGGTAAAGTTGTTGGGGAGGCTAAATGCAAGCAGAAAAGTCAAGACAAAAAGAGCCAAGAATGAGAGCTGAGAATATTAGGCACACTGAATTGATACAAAATAGCAAGATCTATTGAGAAAAGTTGGGTCAATATTACCTGTAACTTTGTGTTAAATCAGTGTTTTTCAAACTTGGCAACTTTAAGATTTGGGAACGGCTAGTTGGGGAATTCTGGGAGTTGAAGTCCACATATCTTAAAGTTGCCAAGTTTGAAAAACACTGTTTTAAATAATAATGAATGTGAGAGAATTTATCAGCTTTATATTAAAAAGACAGTTATTTGAAAAAACCTTGCAGCAAATGAAGAAATATGGCTTAGAACAAATCACGTGCATGATGACAGAGCTGCATAGTTTTTAATAGTTTAAAAGTCCTCCAATCTACACCCCATATTCCTTTTCAAACTAGAGTAAAATAAAACTTTCAAAGTAAGTTCTCCATACCCTTACAATTAATCTTCAACCAAAATTGAATCATAATATCTGCATGTAGATAAATTTCAGCTGAAGAATAAAGTTGTTTTGCAGCTGTAGGATTTGTTTAAGAACTTTTGTTCTGATAAAAATAAGGTACAGGCAAGATTGGTACAATAGCTTAAAAGGACATATTGGATCCTTTACATGATGGCTCATATGTAAACAGAACTACTATTCAATAAAACTATTTGCCTAAAAACAGCTTTTAAATAATTTATGTCTTTTTTCAGAATAAAGCATTTTTAAAATACTTTTCTAGTTTCCAGAAAAGCTTTGGAAAGAACAATCCTTCTTGAGTGTGATTTGTTTTCATTTGCTTAATGCAGGGATTTTCTACTTCATTCTGTGAGGAAAAGCTCCACATTCACAAATGGGTCTTTTGTTTTAAACTTTTTTGGAATCACCATGTCGTGCCAAAACATTTTAATGTTTCCCACAGTCCTGTCCTATGCCAGTGGAACTCAGAGAAAATATGGCATACAGTATGGAAAGAAGAAAAGGTCATTGTTGCCACAAAATCAGTTAAGGGTACAAAAAACTCCAGTTGAGCACAAAAAACACTGAACATTTATCAAGCAGGTATAAGGACATCAAAGTAGTTCTCTCTCTCTCTGTCTTTTTTTTTTTTTTTACAAACAAGCAGCCTTTTGAAGGCAAAGCTGCGATGAACCCATCTATAATGATTTTTTTCCCCAGTGGGTTAATCTGAATAAATCAAGCCAGGACTAAACCAGGATATCGCTAATACTTGCAGCACAGAAGATACTGCAGACAAGTACATAATTAGGCTATGAGGCCCCTGTGGGCCAATTTTCTCCCATTCAGGAATGTTCTGCATTTGATTTCATGGCAAATCCATGTGGATTTTTGGGAGAAGCAAACCCCACACACTTTCTTCTGTGGGTGGGAAACCAGCCAGAATCAACAACGTGCTGCTATGAGAAGCAAATGCTTCCCTGTGGAGTATTTCATGCCCCCGGGAGGCTCCCCGGAACAGACAGTACATACCTAAGAAGAGGTTGTAGGAAGTTTCATAACCTCAGGTGACTTGTTGAGGCTCAAAACGTAACTATTCATAAAAGAGCTTACCGAGGCCTACTTTACTAGAGAGAAAGAACCAGATTAGTAGTTCTCTGTGAGAATATGCAGCAAAATAAACTGGCAAAGCAAACTAGCAATGTAAACATATAGTCGTGGGGCATCAAAACATCTGTCCCCACCTGGTGTCTTTCAGACATACTGGGACCTCAACAAGCAACATTCCTGGTCCTCTTCAAAGCAGCAAACTCTGGCTCTGGTGCAAATGATGGTTGCAGCACCAGGACTTTATTTGCTCTTTTCTAACGAGGTCTGCGGGAACATTAATTGCAGTTGAACTATCCTTAGACAGCAATGTTAGCAACTGTTAAGTTCCCCAAAGCTGACACTGCTCATCTGGAACAAGATCACTGCCCAAAATGCAAAAAACCAATGAGCGCACCACAAAACTAGAGGTAAAAAGAAGAAATTTGGGGTATCTATTGCTGAGCTGAAATTCCCATGCAATCATTCTTTCTCTGGGAAAAGAGCTGAACAACAGAGCGAGCACAAAAGCCGCATTCTGGCCTGGATTGCTGTTCACAGACGAGCTTCTTTCCCTCTCCAATCATTATTAATTAATTTCAAGAATTCAATGCTGCCTTTCAACACAAAGTTTCTCCAAGGCAATGTATAGTTGCTATAAAAACACAGTCACACTGCATCAGCATCTAGAATCATCCCTGTAAAAAGAGCAGCATAGAAAATACTTAAAATTTTGTTGAGACTGCTGGTTTGAAAACTATTCAAGTATAAAATCCCACCTACCTTCTCTATTTAAATAGCTTATTTTTTTATAGAAAACACATCTAATAATCACCTCCGTCCCCCCAAAAAAGGAGCAATACAAAACATACCACTCGAGGGAGAAAGTTCCATAAGTATGGGGCTACAACTGCCTTCCTCTATATCAGTGTTTCTCAACCATGGCAACTTTAAGACGTGTGGACTTCAACTCCCAGAATTCCCTAGCCAACCTTGCTAAGATTGAGAAACACTGCTCTATCTAAATAAGTCCCTGTAATTAATTTTAATGCTCAGCAAGTTTCATGAGGATAGAGTTGGAGGTATCTTATTTTCATCTATTTTGCAGCTGAATTCAACATAACATAGGTCCTGTAGCCATTCCATCTCACTGGAGCAAAGTCATTCACTGGCTTATATACAGTAGGTCCCCCAAACGGCTGCAGGCAAGGCACAGATTCAGCCACTGAATGAAGCTGCATCCTGCTAGGCCACATAGACCGTAAGAGAAAAATAGTAACATATGTTAGTACAATTAAAATCCATTCCCCTCTCCAGTGGATCAGCTTTCAGCTCCTCAACCTTATGTAAAGTGAATACCAAAGCATGCAAGACTGTCATTGTGGTTTGCAAGCTAAAGTTACAGGCTTAGGAAAGATGAAAGCTTCAAGTTAAGGAAATTGAACTTTTCAGTGCCAAAAGCTGGGGTGGAAAGGCAGTCTTAGGTATTTTGGTAAGCAACTCAAGTTGCAATGGTCCAGGGGATTATCTAGTCCTGGTGGGTCCTGCTGAGGATCATCCTCAGTGCCACATCTTCACCAAACACACATGAATCGCTGACTGACAATTTAAGCAACCTCACCTTGCACAGTCCAAAAATCTCCCTGAACTGCCATTTGGTTCCAGTTGCAATGTAAAATTTAATTATAAAATTATGGTTTCCTCTCACTTTTAAAGGCATCATAGATACTAGGGGGATGTAACAACCCTAAGTGGAAGTAAGAAAAAAAAATATTGCTTCCAACTTCCTATTAAAAGATAGGTCCAGTCTTTTAACTTAGCTTATAGCACTGAAGCATTAATTAAAATGACCACGTTCCAATAAAGGAATGAATTCTAAAATCTTCCCTTGCATCTACAGTAACTGTCCTAACTGTCCTTGGAGTCTCAGTGAAGACCCTGAAAGCAAATGCCGAGGAACTCTGCTCCGCATCTTGCTTTGGAAGTCAAGTCTATTCATCTTTGAGAAGTTAAGATGTTAGAAAAAGTTGGTGTACATGCTGCAGATTTGCCAAAGAGTCAAAGTAATTCTTTAGATATACATGCTTTGTGGTGTATGCATGTGTAGTGTGCATAAGTTTCTTAGTGCCCAAGATACTAAGAAAAGTTTCAAGATACATTTTTACAAGTTATTCTGAAACTCAACCTAGCATTAGGAAATTTATGCTTTTATGTTCAGTAAAACCATAGTTTTACATAGCCATGAAATTAAAAGACGCTTGCTCCTTGGGAGGAAAGCTATGGCAAACCTAGACAGCATATTAAAAAGCAGAGACATCACCTTGCCGACAAAGGTCCGTATAGTTAAAGCTATGGTTTTTCCAGTAGTAATGTATGGCTGTGAGAGTTGGACCATAAGGAAGGCTGAGCGCCGAAGAATTGATGCTTTCGAACTGTGGTGCTGGAGAAGACTCTTGAGAGTCCCTTGGACTGCAAGGAGGTCAAACCAGTCAATCCTAAAGGAAATCAACCCTGACTGCTCATTGGAAGGACAGATGCTGAAGCTGAAGCCCAAATACTTTGGCCACCTAATGCGAAGAGAGGACTCACTGGAAAAGACCCTGATGCTGGGAAAGACTGAAGGCAAAAGGAGAAGGGGACGGCAGAGGATGAGATGGTTAGATAGCATCACCGATGTAACGAGCGTGAATTTGAGTAAACTCCGAGAGACAGTGGAGGACAGGAAGGCCTGGCGTGCGATGGTCCATGAGGTCACGAAGAGTCGGACACGACTAACCGACTGAACAACAACAACAACAAAAACCCCATAGTACTATTCAAAAATTAAAATGTGCCTCCTTTCTCTCCAAATTTCCAAGGAGACTAGATTCCTATCCAGATGTTTATTAAACCTAGTGAAAACACAACAGCGGGGAGCAGTTCTGTCTTCCTCTAGGTCATACCTCTGACATAAACTTAGGGCAGAGGTTTACACATGCATCACATATGTCTGGACTATGGAAACAATCGGTCATATAGTCGCATTTAAATTGGTTTCAGCATGAGCACAATCCCTGATAGCACAGGATATGGGATTGCAGAAAAGCCCATACTGCTCATGTGAAAACTACCGAAGTGCAGACATCCATGCTGTCTGGGTGGAAAACTGCCTTTCGTTGACATCTAAGGTGGCAGGTCAGGCTGCTCACTGTTGCTCACATGTTTGCATTTACTAATCTTAATAATACCTGAAAAAGGTTTAGATCTCTTCTGTAGATATGGAAAAATGAAAATGGAAGAATCCCTAGATCACAGAATGGACGTTTCAAAAAGGGGATGAAGGGCATGCATAAATTATAGAAGAAATCAGTTCAATCGTTGAACAATGACGTAGGGTAAGTTGGGTTAATAGGCAAAGCAGTAAAGGTAAAGGTTCCCCCCGCACATTTGTGCAGTCGTGTCCGACTCTAGGGGCCGGTGCTCATCTCCGTTTGTTCGCCGAAGAGCCAGCGTTGTCCGAAGACGCTTCCGCGGTCATGTGGCCGGCATGACGCGCGCGGAACGCTGTTACCTGCCCACCGAAGTGGTACCTATGTATCTCCTTGCATTTGGTTAATAGGCAAAGCAGTAATAGACATATAAATGCCGGTGGACATTCCTTGACAATTTTTCCGTCCCCAGGCCTCATCGCTATCAGACTAGAAGAGACCTTCTTCTCAGAATGGCTCCTGGCAAGTCTGGTGTCAGGGATTAGCAACTTGCAGAAGTTCCCAAACGCTTGAGACACTCAACAAGTCCTCTAGTCCACTAACCATCTCCCTTCTAGAGACAGGTGGCAGGAGCAGCAAAAAAAGCTGGTCTTCCGGATGAGCACTGCCACTGTCCCACTCTTTGAAATCTCCCCCATGCATCCAGGGCTAGATGGGGAGCAAGGGTAGCTCTGCCCAGTTTGGCTTCTGTGGATTCTTGTCATCAGTTTAAAGGCACTGCCTCAGTTTAAATATTCATTCCTCGTTTGTTTCTGTTTGTTTACAACGTGATTGTTGCTAACCATAGACAGGCCCAAATTGACTGAAGCAATTTAGAAAATTACCCTTGAAGACTATTTTATTTTTAAACGTTGCTGCTGACAGCACAGATTGTGTTTACCATTGATTTCATTTCAGAAGAAACAGAATCACACTGAGATTAACAAGTAGGAATGCCAAAAACAGTTCTAACAGGAATCAGAGAGCTGTAGATTTTTCTGCTAGTACTGGTCTTACTTTTTTCTATTGTTCTTTTAGATTAGGAGAGTTCTATCAAATAAGAAAGGAAAACACTGCTTTTATGTTGGGGATTATATCTAATCATATCGCTACTATGGCAGAAAGACCCTTTCACGACCCCTACGTGATCCCTTGAATGTTGTACCAAATGACTGGGAGGTCTTCTACAGCAGAATGGGACAGAAGAAAAAGCAAACAGACGTACCATTTGCACAAGTGGAAATGCATCTTCCATTGTCTGATGTAGCTCTTGGTGATCACAACATAATATCTTAACATAATTCTTTCTGATATCCATGCCAGCAGAGGTGTGTTGGCCCCCATAAAAACCTTAGTATTTCACCTGTTCCAACCAACATTGATTCCAGATGTTAGATTTTAGAATGTAAAAAGCATATTTTTCCAGCCTCAGCATGCTCAATCCTTCCATAATTGTCTGCATTACATATTATTTATGTTTGATCTATTTACCTGGCTGTTCCATATATAAGTGGAAGCACATGGAAGTAACTATTAAAAAACAGAGATATTTCTAGAGTTGAAAGGAATAAAAACAATGTTTTGAAGCAACAGAGACTTGGCCTCTTTTCCATTTCAGTCCTTCAATGCCCTTTCTATCTAAGGCCATATAGCTTTTAGGAAGCAGAATAAAATAGTTCTTCTGAAACCAAGGAACATCTGCTAAGGGACAACCATGACAAATTTATTCTGCATATTAAGATCAACCAGAGTTGCTATCTGCAACAACTCCTTGCTTTGTAAGTCATGTTCCTTGCTTGGTATTGACAGCATGACAATTTCATTTTCAGGCTGGGCTGTAGCTTTAAACATCTTCCAACCTGTTTAAAATACAAAGCAACAGAACTCTTACTGCACCCATTAGAACAGCAAAAATCTAACATATCTACACTCCCTCAGTAAAAACATGTCTCTTCAAGTCCAGACACTTAGACACAGCCTACTTTTAAAAACTTGAGTTTATTTCATTAATAGACAGATGGGTGCCAGCTGGCTGATTTATCCCAATCCACTAGTCTTGCAGCCAGAGGCTGAAGAGTCATTATTCTGTGCAAATGATTAAAGTCTTCATATTTAGTTACAAAAGGTTAATGATTACTCAAGAAAAAGTAAGCATGACTATACATAGCAGCTAAACCTCAACCCAACAGCCTCTGTCAAGCTATCCTATAGTAAAGGGGAGAGCAATCTGAGGCCCTTGGATATTTTTTTTGGCAAGTCTTCAATTCCTTTCCAATCAAAACTGCCCCCCAAATGCACCATGGTTTCTTACTCTTTTGAAATGGGAAAATATATTAAAATTACAATCTAAGTCCCCAGATTGGCTTACCTACTTTTTTTTAAAATCTAATCTCCCCCTTGCAACTCAAGGATAAAAATCCTGACTCCACCCATTAATATAAAATGGGTATACTAAATTTATATTATTATCCTATCATTACAGCCTATATTCTTCCCCAAAGTTAATGTAGCCCAATTCAAGGATTGTATAAGGTTAATGTAGCATACTATATGCCTCTGCATTCCCTCCTACTCTATTACAGCATCCATTATTTCACTTACCATAAGAAGGTGTGGGCAACCTAGCTATTCGGATTTACAATTTCTAGAATGCCTAAGCTTTAACCAGGCTCTCTTGGGTGGATGGGAGTTGACTACTTGATCTAGGTCATTCCTAGGTACCTTAATAATTTGGCTTCATTAGCCATCACATATGACAGGTGTTTGCAAAGGTGTATCAAGGCTACTTCAAGGGTGCTTATTTTATCAAGACACATGTGAAGCAACACAGCGCCTTTCATTTTTTAAGGAAAAGAAAAAAATATCATAAACATGTTTTCACAGCTGGTGCATTTGCATTTATTCTTGACATTCAAAGCAGGATTTGCACATACATATAAAATTTCATTTTCTGAACAAGAACAATACTTACTCTCTCTAGTGCAAGACAAGTAAAATCTGAATAAATCTCACATTTGCATCTGAGTTCTTTTAAGAAGCTGAAGAGAATATTCCCTTTTCATTTTTTAATGGCCCCCTGTGAAAAAGGCTAGATAGAAGGAGAATAATTTTGGATAAAGACCATGAGCGCTCATTAAAGCAGAAGTATTCAATTTCTGATTGCTACCTAAGTGGAAAATGTGGAGCAGATGATCTTTCTAGAAATTAGGAATTGCAAATTTTATATTACAGAACGTCTCAGCTATTCTTTACAACAATAAAAAAAATCAATGTCTTAAGAATTGGAAGAGTCATTACCAATAGATTTAAAGATAACAAATGATCCCATTTCCTCCTTGCTCCCTGAGACACTGGTGTTGAAATAAGTTGCTGGAAAGAAGCATTTTATTACAGGTAGTCCTCGGTTAATGACAGCAATTGGGACCAGAATTTCCGTTGCTAAGCAACGTGGTCATAAAGCGTGACATTATGTGATCGCGCTGCTTAGGAACAGAAATTCTGGCACTTCCGGTTGCCATTGTTAAGTGAATCACTTTCAGTTGCCATTGTTAAGTGAATCACCATGGGTCGTTAAGCGAGGATGTCACACGGTTGCCATTTGCAACCTCCTGCCGGCTTCCCCATTGACTTTGCTTGTAGGAAGCTGGCAAAGAAGGTCGCAAATGGCGATCACGTGACTGCAGGGATGCTGCTACGGCTGGAACTTTGAGATTAGTCATAAGTACAACACTTTCAGCACCGTCGCAAGTTTGAATGGTCGCTAAACGAGTAGTTGGTAAGCGAGGACCACTGTACCACATAGTAGCCTAAAACCAAGCCCCCTCCATCTTCCTTGCTCTCTGATGAGACATTGTTTGGAAGAGTAATTGAAACACCCTTTCTACCAACTGGTTCTAGTCTCCATGGCAAAGAACCTCTGAGGAAAATATGTCTTCTGCTGCTTATTAAAAATAATAAGAAAGAAATCTGCCATTGAGAGGAGAAGATTAATGGAGATGAAAAAGATTTTTTTGCCTTTAATTAAATGGAAACCAGCACAATGCAAAGTTTTCTCAAGCTAATGTGCACAAGACCTGCAGACTGAAATACTGCACTGTGGGCTTGTTTAGTCTTTCATTTGTGAACTGACCAATCCTGAAACGGCAGACTGCTTTTTTGTGTGTTAATCAAAGAGAGCAAAAAATATGTGGGTGATGAATCAATTGAAGTTTTTCCCTTTGGGCAAATTTCCCCAATGCCTTTAAAACTAGCAGACCCAACCTCATTATGTAGTGAAGAATATGAAAGACCCATCAACACTACTGGGATCTTTTTGCACATCTTTCAAGGAATGGATATAATCTAAGAGAATAGTGAGCAGAGAACACTAGACTTGTCACTGTTGTTTTGCTTTGAACACAAAATACACACAAGGAATTAAAAAAACATTTCCTGCAAGATTCAGGCTGCACATCACCATCTTTGGGACCCTGGAATGCCCATCTCCATCACTTTTCATCCTCTTCCCAGCCCAAGACTTTGAGTAGCTTGAGGCCACTCAATCTAGCTGCCATTTAAACTTCTTCCTAGGATCCTGCTCATTGTGGGAGATTAAACATCGCAGCTCAGTTATACCAGTTCTGAAATCTGCGACCACTATCTACTAAAGCAACCAAGTCCCACCAATGGAGGAGTGGACCCACGACCATGGCGGAATGAAGAGCTAGTGAGTAGATCGGCTCTTCGATAATTCCTCTCTGGACAAGGAGAGGACTTGAGATCACCCACAAGTGCTCCAGACAGCTGCTCCTTGCGAGGAGACCACAAATTAGAGGTCTCTGGTGGGTTTAGAGCTCTGGAAGATGAGGGAATAACCATCTTACTCAAACCTTGTTTGGCGCCTTTGAAAGGACACTAACTTCGCATACTCTTCCTCTGAGTGAGATGGGCGGTGATGAAATTTGAAATATAAATAAATAAATACTTCCTTTTCTATTCACTTTTGGAAATTGCTTGTTAACTGCTTTTCAGCTATTAGGGACCTTTGGATTGACAGGTTTTACAGCACCGGGTGAACTGCCTTCAATCCTTAGCGAAAAAAGTTTTAACTACAAGTTTAAGAACTTAAAAAAAAACATTTTTTTGAATAAACAGCAAAAGGGTGATTAGAACTTTGATTTTAGAAAGTTACAAACAGACTAAGGGTCCAGATAAATTTGAAATCAGATTTTGGAATTAATTATAAAGAATCCTTCCTGTGGGAAAATACTTTTGTTTTGAATTTTTTTTTTAAAAAAATAAGATTTTAAAAATTGGACACTAGAGGGAACTAAAGGGAACTAAAGATTACAATTAAGGGGGAAGAACACTCAAACTCAACTTACAATTACAGAATGAAGCAAAATATTTTAACATTGGACATACTGAAGGATATTTTTGAACAATGGACCCAGAAGTTAATTTTAAGAGTGTCTACCTCTATAGATAGACTGTGTCTAAAAGATGTTATGGAAGAGGAACAAGTTCTATCTGACAAGATCAAGACTGACTTGAAAGTGGATTTACAAATGACAGGCTACAAGAATGACATGGAAAAAGATGTTACACTGGACACACAAAAGAAATCGGCTGATGTCTTAATAATTAAAAGGGATATACAAACAACAAACCAAGAGAATGACCTGGATAATTTTCCTATATTGGATTTACAAAAGAGGCTTGTTAAAGTTTTGAAGACTCTCGTGAGAAGGGACAACAAAAAATGAAAAGAAACCAAGTTCTACGACATTGTTTGAAGGGACTAAAGATTAATACTTTTAGAAGTAAAAGGAAGGAATATAAAGTTGGTTTATTTGATCAAGGTTAAAATAGATGTGTTGTTATCTCTGGTAACCCTTAAAGGACTTTTGCTGACACCAGGACTGAAATGACGATGCTTTATTGATTTGTTTATAGATAAGAGATGGGATATGGGAAGAAGAGACCATTTGTTGTATTTTAAGAGAAGGTGACAAGTTACTAAAATTGTTTATACTTGTTGTGATGAAGGTAGGAAATCATTTCCTTATATATTTCTTTTCTTTTTCTTTACTATATTCTTATTTTTTCTTTCTTTTCTATTTCTCTCCTTTTTCCTTTCTTTTCTGCACTTTATACTTTTTTATTCTTCTATTTTTTTCAGTTTGTATACGTTTTTACTGTTGTAATTATAATCTTTAATAAAATTACTATATTAAAAAAAATTAAAACAAGCAGCGAAATAAGCCCCTCAATAGGCTTCATACATCAATTTTATTTAAAATCCCCAAACTGCAGAAAGAAAAGGATTTAACATTGGGTTTCTTCCTCCCCAAGCTTTGTGATACCACTATCACATCACCGTCAAGTGTGCCACAGTATTCAGAAGCCAAGAATATAGTTTAAAAAAACAGAACAAAACAAAGGCAGGACCCAGCCACAAAAGGTTGCCTGTCTGCTTTATTACTAGATAACATTCACCTCCTACCACTGAAAGCTGTACTCATTATGCTATTCTGAATGTTTTGGAGCAAGCTATTTAGCATTCCTCTCTTCCCCCAGAAGATGTGCAGATTATAGAAACAGTAAATATTTATAATTGCAAATACCCAGATCATATACATATACTAATGAATGGGATATCTAATATTATTTTGAACATGTGTATTCTACTAACCTGAAATTATCCCTTTTCTTTTAATATTAAGCCAATACAGTACGCTAAGCCTCCATCTAGAATTTTCTGGACCATGGGAGCTGCAATTTAAACATACCGACTGAATCAACAAGAGGTTAATACATAAAACCATGTATCTTAAATGTCCCTTTGATTCCAAGTTAGCTTTTTTTAAAAATCTCCCTCAGTCCCAGCTCTTAATCAGTCCCTGTTCTACCAAATAATCTACAATATCCCATGGTTGCTAGAGACATACATAGCCATTACACTATTCCCTTTCAGGGTAAGCAATATTTGCAACATACAGAAATAGAGTGAGAAATAGTAACCCCCCAAAAATTAAAGGAACAAGATACGAAAAGGAGAGAAAATAGAGCTAAATCTAGTTTATACCAATGCCATTCACTCTATCTCCCTATAACTTTCTATTCTTGCAAATACAAACTATCCTTCTTTCTGATTGATTGATTGATTGATTGATTGATTCATACATTGCCTTTTGTCTTTAAACTTCTTCCATCCTTCTTCTGGAGGATTTCATCAGCTTCATTTAACCGTGACTTTCTCAGTCTTTACATTTGTCATAGCCCAGTCATTCTTCCTCCATATATTTGTTAGGTGATTCAGTCCTCATTCATTGCCTCTACATGACCAAGCCACTTCAATGTTCTTCTTTAGTATTGGTTGCTCATTTTTGTATTCAATCCATGTTCATTCAACACTCATTCATTATTGACTGCTTCTTCTTGTTTACCACACACCTCATAGGTAACCCACTCCCAGTGAATTCAATTTACTTTTATACTTCTCCGGGCATACCCAACTCTCACTTTCATATAACAAACTGGACAGAAGCATATTCTTATTCAGGCATTTTTGCTTCATTTGAGAAATATGTATTCCTCTTAACCAACCACATACTACTGTACCTACTATCCTTCTACCACCATTTGCATTTCTTAAAAATTCCCCCATTCATTTTCCCATCTTTCATAAACATTCTACCAAGGTACATACATTCATCTACTTGCTCTAGTTTTGCTCTATCATTCACTTCCACTGCCAAACACAACTACCTTGTCTTCATTATATATTACTTTTCAGATCCATACTCCTTATTACATCATGCAAAAACTGCAAAGCATTCAAGTTCTCAGCCAATAAAAAGACACCATTTGCATATAAAAATACATGTAAGTTCACATCTTCAACCAACAAACCTCTAGTGTCACCTTAAGCATTCTTTATATATTTTTCTGTAAGTAACAGGCACCACACACATCCCTGTCTTCCTCCCTGCTAAATGCTGAACCATTCAATAGGTATTCTGTTTACTCTCATGCATACTTTGCTCCCGTCACTGGCTGTTCAGCCACCAGTCTTAAATTCCATGCTACAAAATATTCCACAATTCAAGCTTATTCACTTATGCTTGCTCTAAATCAACAGATGTACAATACATTTCTTTTCTCACACATATATATTTCACAATGACCTACTAAAGAACATAATAAGTCACAGGACTACAGATATTCTCAAAGGGTTCACAAACTTATTTTTACCTCTGTAGATGGTTGTGGGTGTATATTAGACAAAATAAGATCACTAGCACAATACACAGCAGAGAGAGACAAAAGCAACACAAATGAGGTTGATCTCACTGCTCATTAAGAGCGTAGGCAAATAAAATGGTCTTATTAAATCGCTGAATGGATTCTGGTTAACCCAAAACAGTATGCTGTGTCATATCTTTACTGAACACTTTGAGGCAACATTCACTGCCTTTGTTGGAAAAGTATGTGAAACCCTGGGATAATCAGCTCTCTTAAGGGGCTAAGTGGAGTCAGATTTCAAATCAATGAGATGATAGTCAGATGTGACTTCGAGGGACACACATGTTGTCTGGCATCATGTAAAAAACCACCAACATAGATTGCCACCTCTTCATGATATAGATCAGGGGTGGGGAACCTTTTTTCTGCCAAGGGCCATTTGGATATTTATAACTGGGGACCGGGGGTGGCGGAGTTTCTGGGATTTCCGTGGACCGGGGGCCGGAGTTTGCAGGCGGGAGCCAATCACAAGGACTGGGGGACGGGGTTTGTGGGTGGGAGCCAATCGCGTGGAAGGGGCGGGGTTTGCGGGCAGGAGCCCCACGGGCCTTATACGGCCCACGGGCCTGACGCCCACCCGATATAGATTTATCAAAATGAATCATGCCCCAAACAACAGAGATCTCTGTGGACCTCAGAAAAAGAGTTGTCAATGGTCACAAAGCTGGAAAAAGGCTTCAAAACCTTTGTCAAAGACTTTGGTCTCCCCAACGGGGCTTACAGTGTTCAAATGAAGAAATACCACACCCAATGCAGCACCCAGGTGTTGTTCCTTTAGTGTAGAAAATGTAAGGAGGAGGACTATATAAAAAGGTAACCACAGTGGAAAGAAGTCTTCTTGCTTCTTAGTGACATTTGTAGCTGTCCAGCCTTCCTCAACCAAATGCCCACCATGTGAATGAGAATCAAATCACAAATCAAGAGCTCCCAGAATTGCCAGATCTTCATTGCGGAGGGCAGACTTCCCTGAAACAGCAGTTGCGAGCCAAGTCTATCCTGGTGAAATATGAGTCTATTGTTCTTAATGCTGGCTGTTTCGCAGAACATATTGGCACTGGTCACACAAGTTGACAGGTCCACTTACTGTACTGCAGGCCAGTACTATCCAGTTCCCAGAGTAGGAGGCTGGAGCAGGAAACAGACCAATGGTCCTGTATGTGGGGACAGTGCTGCTGTAGCAAAGAACACGCTAAGAAAAGTTGTGTCCACACAGGCAGATTTTTCTAACCCTGAATCAGGTTTTCATTTCAGTGGAAAGTAAAAGAGGCCCTTAAGATGTCTCTGGAGACACTAGGAATTCCCCAGTAAGGCCTCTTTTATTTATAACACTTATCATCCTGGCTTTAAAAATATGCAAGACTAAGATTAAAATAAAAAATTATAAACAAAATAAAATCCTAGTATAATAAGCAAAATCAGCATGAATGAGGTCAATCACACTGTATGTTATGAGCATAGGCAAATAAAATGGTTTTGACCTAGTTTCTAAAACTGTACAGAAGAGGCACTAGGCAAACATATAAAGTTTTCCACAAGTGCGTGTCAACAGAGAACGGGGTCCTCTGTCTCATGGCCCTATTATTTAAGCTCCAGAAGTGAGCGTGTCAGAAGAACAGCCCCCCAAGATCCTAACTGAGGATGTCTGGCAATCCCTGGCTGGCTAGGTTGTCTGAACAGTATTGAAATTAAAAACCGCCAGATTGCTTTTCTCTACAAATTCCCCAGGCCAGTGTAACATCTGGGGCACCGTGGAAAAGAATTGTGTGTGTATATCACGGAACTTACACGTTTCACATGTTTGATGAAACACACCCCAGCTCCAGCAAACCTGTTTCCCCACATAGCTTGAGGGCAAACTTTAAAAGGAAACTTCAGCACCATCCCCAAAGAGAAACTCGTGATAAACAGCTGGCTAAACTGTGCCAGGCACTGCACTGGGGGCTCATAGCACGTCTTGCTATAGATGGTCCTGGCCAACTATGCCCGGTCACAGAAAGGCAAAGTAAATCAAGAAGAAATGAACCCATCTACAGATAAGAAGTATTTCTAAAACAGGTCAGAACTCTGACTCTTGAGAGTCCCTTGGACTGCAAGGAGGTCAAACCAGTCAATCCTAAAGGAAATCAACCCTGACTGCTCATTGGAAGGACAGATGCTGAAGCTGAAGCTCAAATACTTTGGCCACCTAATGCGAAGAGAGGACTCACTGGAAAAGACCCTGATGCTGGGAAAGACTGAAGGTAAAAGGAGAAGGGGACGGCAGAGGATGAGATGGTTAGATAGCATCACCGATGTAACGAACATGAATTTGAGCAAACTCCGAGAGACAGTGGAGGACAGGAAGGCCTGGCGTGCTACGGTCCATGAGGTCACGAAGAGTCGGACACGACTAAACGACTGAACAACAACAAAAAACAGGTCAGAAGCAAGCGAGGGAGTGAGAATACTTTTACAGCCCAAAATATCCTTTTAAGTTAAAACTAGGATCCTCTCACTGTTAATTCCCATCAAGCCAGAGCAGCCTTTGGCCTTGTGGGTTGGAAACTCTAATCCAATGCATCTGGAGGAGGCAAAGTTAGAGCAGATCTTCATCATTTACATGAAGAACAATTTATTTAGGTTTAATAAAGTTTGCTACTTGTTCCTCCCCCGCTCCCTTGAGTTTAAATATTCTATTTTTAAATTACGGCTTAGTACTGGGAGGTTCCAGCAAACGTTTTCATTAATTTACAGAGGCCTTTTATGAAAATACATCAGGACACCCTCCCAAACGATTTCAGCTAAGTGTCCTCTAATATGAAGAGTTTTTCAAACATATTCTTTGCTTTTGAGTCAATTACTTACAGAACCCTGCCCAAAGTTTCACAGAGTAAATTCAGCAAAAGAGTGCCAAAATGATTGTACTCCATTCATTGTGACTTGTGGGTTCCTAACAACTTCCATGATCAGTTGCTGCAAAACTAGTAATTTTTTTTAACTCAAATCTAGGGTGAGTAGTTCACATTGCCGGAAGTGGAGTATGGTTCTGGTTCTACTTCTTATAGAGGTGAAAAACGGCACTGCTAATGATATGCTGAAAGATCTCGTTTTAAAAATACCCTTTCATCCTTTATCCGAAATGACAAAGAGATCAGGGCAGAATTAACAGCCTAGTGGCTTATACCAAGAGTCCTGGATCTTATTGTTTATATTATACTGAAACGTATGTACAAATGACCCCAAATTAAGTTGAAATAGATATCTCCCATTCCAGTTCAAGATTCTGAGCAATGCTCTCTGCCCATGGTAGAAAATAAAGCATATTTAGTGAGATTTGGGCACAACTGAAGTTTCATGAAATCTGCACTATACTCAGATGATGTTCACAACGACAGGGGTGAGGGCAAGCCACACCTACTGCTCTCATTGGTCTGTACCATCTTAGGACCAGGATAGGAGTGACTATACACATTCTGCCTACTTCCCAAATCTAAGTATATTTATTTATTTATTTATTTATTTATTTATCTTATTTATACCCCGCCTATCCCCTCCCTAATGGAGGGCTCTAGGCGGCTTACAGTCATGTAAATTCAATTTTTATACAGTCATATCATATACATTACAGTACCCGCGCGATAGGGAGGGGGTGAGGGAACCGGCTCTTCTTTTCCAGGCATTGGAACTACAAGTCCCAGAATGCCTCGCTTTTTGGAGCCGGCTGCTGACATCCCGGAAGTTGTAACTGGGATCTGTCGTCCTCTGCCGCCGTCCTCAGCCGCCATTCTGGCTTCTCCAGATCTCAGTCTTCGGCTCCAAGGCGACTCCTCGACAGGATGCCAGCATATTGCCCCACGTGAGTGGTACCCATTTATCTACTTGCTATTTAGCTTTCGAATCGCTGGGTTGGCAGAGAGCTGGGGCTAGTGACGAGAGCTCACCTCGCCACGCGGATTCGAACTGCCGACCTTATGGTCGGCAGACTAACAGCTCAGCGGTTTAACCCGCTGAGCTACCGCACCCCTAAGTATAGTCCTTCTTTGCACTATATTAAAAACTAATCTGCTATATAAAAGCTGTGTATATTAAGAAAAACACACATGAAAACTCATGCTTTCATGCTGACTTTTTCCCCCCAGCCAAATTCACAAATAGGCCCAAACTGAGCAGACTGAAAGTTAACAGGGTTGTACATTTGTACTCAAAAATCTTATTGAAGTCTTGTATAAAGCCAAGTAAGGTTTTCAAAGGGTACCTGATTCCATTATGCATTTTGGTACATGGAAAGAATGAAAATCAGTAATTTGCGGGGGGGGGGGGGGAAGGCGCCATAAATATTAATCAAAAGAGTAGCCTTCAACATGGTACCCCTAAGTGATACCACTGCCCCCATTAAGTGTAACAAATCATTGTAACAAATTAAAAATGGCCCAAATCTCACAAGTATACCAAACTCGCCACTCTGCATTCTTATGAGAACTCACAACATTCTAGGTAAAAACATTTGCCCCTTGGGTCATTTATAGTGCTATTGTGTATGTGTTTTTGTGTGTGCAGGATGCTCATGATTTTACGCAGTGCTACACACTACCTAAAAATGTTGTGGACCCCTAAATTATAAAATGCACACATACTTCTGTTTCAATAGTTGGATAATGCTTTTCTCAGACTAACCAAATGGCTGTTAAGGGTATACAAGTGTTTAGCCAGTTTTAATAAAAACATTACCCTACTTTTGGATTTTCTTTGATCATAGCTACATTGACCCATTTTTGTACACATTTCCATTTGTTCATCTCAGCACCAAAAGATCAGGATACTTATCACACATTCTGCTTTTTGAAGATGAAATACAATATTAAGTAAATATCCTTGTGATTGGGTTGAAAAGTGCACTGTTTTCCATTAAACATTCCCCCTTTTAAATCGTAGTCCCAAGAAGATTAAAACAGTGGGAGAGCCTGTGGCTAACAGCCCAGTCTTACTAACTCTTTTACACAGCTGGCCAAAACATTTATCTGCTTTAAAACTAGTGTAGCAGGTGGCTTATCAATTGAAATACTTGTTTCAAATTGGGTGACTCAAGTTTTACAGACCATGCTGCACTTGAAAAGAAGCTATGTCCCCAACTACAATGGGTTTCTTTGAGAAGAGAGAAAAGCAAATGAAGGAGGATCTCCAAAAACGAGGCAGAGGTCTGCAAGGATTCAACTCCAACACAAAGTTTGACTGGAGGAAGGACCCAAGAGATCCAGCCGTTTGTGCTCCTAAGCTTATTCAAAACTGCCGATAGCTTAAGTTATTTAATGGGGAATCTGCTATACTGTACATTCCTCAGGACTCTTGGCTATTATAAGATATATAACTACTAAGATTAACGAGGCATCCCAAGCCTTGACAACCTTAAAGCCATTGGCTTCTGATGGCAATTACACTGCAGCAAAATTGAGTGACTTCCTTAGAGATTTCAGTGGAAGTATCGGCAAAGAAGTATATAATTTTGGACTCAGCCTGGCCCATATGCTTGGCAAGGAAAGGGTATATCAGTACAGATTGCCAAATGTGATAGAATGGGAGGTGCAGCAAAACATGAGAGCCGATTCAGTGGCTATTTCTGAGAACGTGTAGTAGCAATCTAAAGCTTTGATGGCATTACACCTTGCTAGGACGAACGCTTCTCTGTAAGAGAGTTTGGAAAGCACCTTCAAGTTGCGAGTAGCAAAAGGGTTAAGATAAAAGTTCCCTAAACATAATTTGGGATTTTGGATCTGTACATTTGTAAATCAAGATTGAAAACATGGTGCCTTACCTCAAAAATAGCTTTCTCCAGAGCCACTGCTATTAACACTTGAGCTGAGAGGCCACAACAAGAGAGATCACTAGTTGCAGTTTCCTCCCAGGAAGAGTTAGATTTGTTGACAAGAACAAGTTGGAGTAAAGAAATGCTTCCAAAGTTTAATTTCAACCAGTATCTCAGATAGCAAATTCACATGTGAATCATACAGGAGATCCTAGCTCATATCAAAACAAACCACTGGGGATAATTTGGGTGGCCGGATAGAGAATTGTTCTGCTAAATTACAGGAAGTCCTCGGGTTACGACGGTAATTGGAACTGGAATTTCCGTCACTAAGTAATGCAGCCATAAAATGCAACGCCACGTGACTGTATTGCTTAGCAGCGGCAATCCTGGCAGTCCCTCTTGCCATCATTAAGAAGGATGGTATGGGTCGTTAAGTGAGGACCTCATGTGACTGCGACATGGGAAGAGATCGGAATCCAGAAATGCTCGCTGAAACTGTGTCCCAGGCAAGCATGCTGGCAGATGAGAGCCATGGGCAGGTTCTGTGGGTAGCGCTATGGAGTAAGGGTAGACGGGTGGGTAGGCGGGTGCTGAGGGTGGGCGCTATGGAGTACGGGTGGGCGGGTGCTTCAGAGTATGAGATCCCCATGCCTTCCCAGGGGCTCCTTGGGAGAAAAAGTGGTGGGAGCTATTTGTGGGTAATTAATTGCTATTAGCAGCCAGAATGTCTTTTATAGAACAGAACCACCTTTCTTCTCAACTACTTGATTGTAGGCTTTACCCACTGCAGAATCCAGGTAATGCTTGGAGCAGAGCTTTCCAAACTGTGTGTCGGGACACATTAGTGTGTCGGCTGCAGTGTCTGGGTGTGTCGCGGCTGCTGCTTCCTCCGAGCCGTGCCAGGATTCCACACAGGTCCTAGTGCCTGCCTTGTGCCTTGCTGCCTCCAAACCTGCCCTGCCAGGATTCCGCACAGGTCCTAGTGCCTGCCTTGTGCCCTGCTGTAAGAGTGTGTCGCAAAATGATGCCCTGCTGTAAGAGTGTGTCGCGAAATGATGTATGTCTAAAAAGTGTGTCACCAACATGGAAAGTTTGGAAAGCTCTGGCTTGGAGGCTCCTCCAAAGCCTATCTCAGACATAGAAAGAAAGGCAGCAGCACAGAGTAATACAGCTCTGGGGGATGAAATGGATTATTTGACAGTCTGAACAATGCAATTAAAATAGCAGCACAACAGTAAAGGTGCAAGGATACAGCCTCGTATCCACGCTGATTACACCGATTGCAACAGTTTCTTTTTGCTATGCAGTAATGCAAGCCTTTGTGTATCTTCCCAGAAAAATGAAAAGCAAATTTCTAGAATTGAACTTCAACCTTCCCATCTGCCAATCAGAAAAGCCCCAAGGTGCTCCAATGAGAACTGGATTTATCAGCGTTGGTTTCACTAATGTGTAAACTGACTAGGTCTGAAGAAAAAGCAGCAGACTCAGTCTATACCAAATCACGAGAGCAGATTCCCCAATATAGAATATTAAAATGCAATACAAAATATTAAAATGCATGTGTCCTGGTGACCTTGAGATTCTCTTATACCCCCTCCGCAGGGAGGCAGGACCCACCCGGCGACTGATGGACCCGGAAGGCTTTCAGAGGGAGCTGGGGGTTATACCCAAGGATCTACTGCACAGTCCAGCAGAGGCCCTGGCTGCTACCTGGAATAGGGAGGCGGCCAGGGCCTTGGACAGGATCGTGCCTCTGCGACCTCTCTTGTCCCGACACTCCCCGTGGTTTACAGAGGAGTTGAGGGTTTTGAAGAGGATTAAGAGACGTCTAGAGCGCTGCTGGAGGAAGACAAAGACCGAACCCAACTGAACACAAGCTAAAGCCGCTGTTAAGGCCTACCTTGTGGCGGTAAGAGCAGCGAAACGTCAATATTTCTCCACTCTTATTGCGTCCGCAGAATGCCACCTGACAGCCCTGTTCAAAATCACCCGATCCCTTTTGGGGAAAGTGGGCTCTGGGACCCACCTACAGCTCCGTGCAGAGGAGTTTGCTGTACATCTGCAGGATAAAATCGCTCGGATCCGTTCCAAGTTAGACTCCAAGCGTGAGACATGGTCTGGGGAGATACCGGGGGAGCTTAGTTATGTGGGAACAGTTTGATCTGGTTGGACCTGAGGAAGTGGACAGGATCCTCTGGATGGCAAATGCCACCGTCATCTAGACCCATGTCCCTCCTGGCTGGTGAAAGCAGCCCGGGAGGTGACATGTGGCTGGGTCCAGGCAATGGTTAATGCATCCTTGAGAGTGGGGGTGTTTTCAACTGCCTTTAAGGAGGCTTTGGTGCACACCCTCCTCAAGAAACCATCGCTGAACCCTATTGTACTGGACAATTTTCGTCCAGTTTCCCACTTCCCCTTTTTGGGGAAGGTGGTTGAGAAAGTGGTGGCGTTGCAGCTCCAGAGGATTCTGGATGAAACGGATTATCTAGACCCCTTTGTCAGGTTTCCGACGCAGATATGGGACAGAAACGGCATTGGTCGCACTTATGGATGATCTCTGGTGAGAGCGGGATGGGGGCAGTGCATCTATCCTTGCTCTTCTGGACCTCTCAGCGGCTTTCGATACCATCGACCATGGTATCCTTTTCGGTTGGCTCAGGGAGTTGGGGGTGGGCGGCGTGGTTTTACGCTGGTTCACCTCCTTCCTCCAGGGTCGGTCCCAATCGGTGGTGATAGGGAGTGAGAGATCTGACCCTCAACCCCTCCTTTGTGGAGTGCCGCAGGGTTCGGTTCTCTCTCCACTCTTTTAACATCTACATGAAAGCCCTAGGTGAGATCATCCGTCACCATGGGATGAGGTATCATCAATATGCTGATGATACTCAATTATACATCTCCGTCCCGGGTGAGGTAAGTGATGCTGTGACTGCCCTCTCATGGTGTTTGGGGGCTGTAGGGGCCTGGATGGGATCCAACAGGCTTCAGCTGAACCCTGGTAAAACGGAGTGGCTGTGGGTTAATGGCTCTTCCGTATCCGGGATATTATCATCTTTGGTTCTGGAGGGGGTTGCATGGCCCCAGAGACCCGGTGCGGAATCTGGGGGTCCTCTTGGAATCACAACTCCTGCTCGAAGAGCAGATGGCAGTTGTGGCCAGAAGGGCCTTTGCACAACTTCGTGTTGTGTGCTAGTTACGCCCTTTCCTGGATCGGGAGGCCCTTCAAACAGTCACTCATGCCCTTGTTATCTCCCATATAGATTATTGCAGTGCACTCTATACATGGGGCTTCCCTTGAAAAGTATCCGGAAGCAACAGCTGGTCCAGAATGTGGCCGCGCAAGCTATCGTTGGTGCCCCTAGATCGGCACACAACACTTCTATTATGCGAGCTGCATTGGGTGCCAGTCTGCTTCCAGGTCCAATTCAAGGTGTTGGTTATCACCTTTAAAGCCCTACATGGTATAGGGCCAGGTTACCTGAGGGACCGCCTCATCCCCAATACATCAACCCATCCCACCCGATCATGCTGCAGACCCCATCTGTAAGAGAATTCAATCTGGTGGGGTCGAGGCGAGCCTTCTCTGCAGTAGCTCCTGCCCTCTGGAACATCCTGCCGCCGGAGGTGAGGTTAGCCCCATCGCTCCTGACCTTCCGGAGGAGCCTGAAAACTTGGCTCTGCCACCTTGCTTGGGGCTGGGAGGGGAATGGTTACTCTTGGGGATGGCTAGTGCCTTAGAGTGCTCTTCACACACACGGACTGTATTGATCTTTCTGCCACTTGGATTTTATTCTTATTTTATAACTATTTAGTAACTCTATTTATATTCACATATTGTACTTGTGTTTTATGATTATTGTTTTAATAGATCATATTGTTGTAAACCGCCCAGAGTCCCTCCTGTGGAGGGAGATGGGCGGTGATAAAAATTTGAGAAATACATAAATAAATAAATAATAAAATTAAGTTGCCAGAAAGCAGGAGGACAAGCACAAAGTAGGATACAAAATGATCTTGACAGAGAACATGAGTATACCTGCTTCTCCAAGCGAGATGAGAGTTATTTAGTGGCTGATCCATTAGCTGTTGTTGCTTGCAATGCAAGTCCCTTCTGATAGTTACCCAGCATCATTTTCTGCAGTCTAGCTCTGGTAATCTTTGCCTGATTAAACCAGAGTCATGATAGTCTGTCCCATCAAGACACTAGGCTATGTTGCTCTTTTGGAATGGTTAGTGTGAAACATGTAGGCTGAGCAAAATGGAATTCATACTTAATTGATAGACTATCTACAGATAACTATTTTTTCAACCCATAGACAACAACACAAAAAGCATATGATGAACCTTGTTTACAAGGATATGCAATACTAATGAGGCAACTCAATTTCTGAATTTTGGCAATGGCCTTTGGATCAACAGTAGCTTTATAAAAGGAATATGCATAAATAGGAAGCTGCTTCATCACAACTAACTTATGAATAGGCAGGACGCGGAGCTTTGCGTCTCAGAGTTCTCCAAACCAGCTAGATTTGCTCTTCTATGGGTAAGATAACCTAGGAAAGCAAGTATACTGGTGGCACAGTGCCTTCATACTGGTAAAATTGGATTACCCATTCTTTTAATACATGCTTATGAGTGAGGTGGGTCTATTCCAATCCATGGAAAGTAATTTAATTCAGAACTAAGAGCTGGTAGATACTGTAGGCGAATACCAAGAAAGAAAACAAAACAAAAGTACATTGCAAATAGTATAGGTAGTTGCTAGATAATGACACTATGAACATGAGTCATACACATGAGTAGTAAAGGGTAGGCTTTTTTGTGGCTGTAGAACAGAGCTTTCCAAACTTTTCATGTTGGTGACACACTTTTTATACATGCATCATTTCGCAACACACTCTTACAGCAGGGCACAAGGCAGGCACTAGGACCTGCGCGGAATCACAGCAGGTTTGGAGGCAGCAAGGCACAAGGCAGGCACTAGGACCTGCGCAGAATCCTGGCAGGGCTCAGGAGGCAGCAGCAGCCGCAACACACCCAGACACTGCAGCCGACACACTAACGTGTCCCGACACACAGTTTGGAAAGCTCTGCTGTAGAAGGAAAGGCCAGCTGGGTGACCTTGGGCCAGTCACTCACTCTCAGCCCAACTCACCTCACAGGGTTGTTGTTGTGGGACAAATAGGAGGAGGAAGGAGTATTAGGTATGTTTGCCGCCTTGAGTTATTTATAAAAAATAATAAAGGCAGGATAGTTAGTTAGTTAGTTAGTTAGTTAGTTAGTTAGTAAGTAAGTAAATAAATAAATAAATAAATAAATAAATAAATAAATAAATAAATAGGATTCTCGAAAAGTCATTATGGTATTAGGAAGAACTGCAGCATAGGGCCCATATTTTAACTTGGCACAACATATACAACATACAGCAACCTTCCCCGACTCAGTGGGCTCCAGATATGTTGGGCCAATGCATATAATTCCCAGCAGTCTTAAAGTTTGGGAAAGGCTGAAATATAAGATGTTGAAACTTCATGCATTTAGGATGGAAGAAATGGTAGGAAAGCTTCCAGACCAATCCTGGATAAAAGATTAAAGTCTTATTACAGATCCATTATGACCCCAGACAGGACTGAAAAATTCCATGTTCTAATCCTGACTGGTCAGATGCTTGCACAAAGCCCATAAGCAGGCCATAATACCGACACATTCCATTTTTCCCCATATCAAAGCATCTATTGTTCATAGGCAGAATGCAGAAGTATACATGCAGCTTTTCAAGTATTCTTGAAATGCGATTCTTATCTTTCTTCACCATGCCAAGTTATCTAAGTCTGATGAGAGATGGAATCCAAAAGCATCTGGAAGCCAGACGTACCCATGCTTGGCATAGTGCCTAAACTGAGAAGTTATTGGGGCCACAATTCCTATATATTTTCTGGTATAAACATAGTTCAAATCCTACCAAAATATGTGTGGCTTGCATACTTATCAACTTCTATGTCACCTCACTCATGAAGTGACTCTAGGCAGCTTTCACAATAGGATTGAAAAATCTAGTAAAAAATAACAAAAGGGACAAAATCATCAGTAAAATACATAGGAAGGGGAAGAATAACTAAATACACATATTCCCAATCAAAGTATGTTTACTTGGGGTTATTATCTTTTTGAGCATCACTTTAGCACATGGATGAGCAACTTGTAGTCCTCAATCTAATGTAATGTAGTTCCTTTTGTCTTTAGGGAACAAGAGAGGAAAAATCAGTGGCCCTGACCCCTTTTGATTCCTGTTCATTCAGTGCCAGCTTCTGTCTCCAAACAGGGCATCATTGAAAAGACATGGTCCTCAGCAGGAAGTTCTCAGCTACTACTAGGGATTGTTTTACCAATGAAAATGGGGACCTCATCTTTAAAAAGAAATAATAAATATTTTAGTTGGTTGTTATGTTTATTTTTGTTGATGGGTCTTTACTCAGTTTGCAAAAGCAATCACTCATCTGTTTGGCTTGAGATCATCCACAAACGCAGCTATTTTAACGTACATCTTTGTTTTCAGATAATGAGCCTGACCTGATGGTTTCTATGTACTTAATATTTATAAACTGAGACACACATATATATAGGTCTGTATTCCTTTACTGTGACAACTGTCTTAATTATTCCTACCATCTGCTTCCAATTTTTAATCCAGCAGAATCTTATTATCTTTACTAAGGAGCCCTTGCTGAAGGACTTGGTCAAATCGTTTGCGTATGTCCAAATAATGTATTAATATGTATATTATTCCCACAAGCTTTGGGGTAGAGTGAGGATGGGTTTTTGTTATATCTTTTATAGTTTTTATGTCTTTATTGTTGTTTTGTGAGCCACCCAGGATTATGTTACAAAAGATGGGTGCCTATATAAGCCTTTTAAATAAATAAATAAAATTAGACACATAGTGTACTACCTAAAAAGCTTCTTGGGACAATTTAACAGTTAATGAGAAAAGACTTTTGGTGAAACTATCATCATCATCATCATCATCATCATCATCATCATCTATATGCAAGGATCTGACAATAAAATGATTATGCAAATCTGTTAAACTGCTGTAAATTATTTTATGGGTTTCATTTGTTTCATTATTTGTTATTTATTCATCATCTATATTAGGTTTGTTGTGAATCATCCTGAGATTTTTTTTAAAAGACAAGGATAACAGCCTGCATAAACTTGTTTTACATAACATTGATTTCACCCAGTTTTTCAAAGGGAGTCTCGCATTTTGCACAGGTCAATCTGGGATGGTCAGCAAAAGGCAGGTTATCTCTGGCTAGCTGAGGTTACACCTGACTTATAAGCTGAAGCTAGAAGAATATTCTATTCCACAAAAGTCATTTATTCTTCCAGAACCACAAATTAAGGAATGTGTCATATTTGTTCTTTTAGAGAAAACATATTCCAATCTACAATAGGAGGACTACCATATACCCACAATAATGCCCTCTTGTCAAAAATGACCTTCAGTTTATTGACCCTCATCCAAGACATTACCTGACCAGGCATCTTCACTTTCACACTTCATCCAAATATCTGAGTGACTATAGCAGGTTCATATTTATTGGAGTTGGGGGAAGAAAATAGGGATCCTACAGGATCTCATTGTATAAATATCAAGGCAATAAACAGTTGTCTATCAGAACTGCCTTCTGCAGTTCTCCACTGAGGTATGAATAGAACCACTGCATGAAATTCCCATCTCAGCCAGTCTATCTAGACCAGTGTTTCTCAACCTTGGCAACTGGAAGATGTATGGAGTTCCACTCCCAGAATTCCCTAGCCAGCCATAGAGGATCTGCTGAAATTTCATTTGGCACATTTGGGCTACATCTCATTTACAAAAGGATAGAGATCATGGCAGAAAAGGAACCAAGTACTAGTATAGCATGGATGGATGGATGGATGGATGGATGGATGGATGGATGGAAGGAAGGAAGGAAGGAAGGAAGGAAGGAAGGAAGGAAGGATTTGTTTTCATAGATCTCTCCCCTTCTCTATTTGCTGAGAAGAGATTCAAAACACAGAAACACAGATTCAATGTGATGCGAGAGAAAATCCTTTATAAATTGGATTAAGGGATGTTAGTCACTGCTGGCTACTTCTCAAACAGAGGTCAGACACTGAAAATCTTTGCCATTCACAAAAAAAAAGTATAAACTTTGAGCCTGACTGGTTCAAAGTCTGGTTCAAAGTCTGAGTCAGAGGGGTAGGGGAATAGGGGTTGGTTTTTTTTTTTGTATTGTGAACTATTTTAAGGGTGCAACATCTTTCTTTCTTCCCACTTCCCCGGTGCACACAAATGCTGCAAAGTTAGCTGTCACTGTTGCTAAAGAATCACTTTGAGACTATGAGAAGTACAATGCAAATCCAGCATTAGACAAATTGATAATTTTCCTCTGAAGCAGCACTGAAAAGGCCAGCCTCTCTCCCAACTCCTATGCAACATCTTCCAAGGGAAACTCCCTGTGGCTACTGTCAAGGCAAAATATCCCAGACCACGGATATTTATATTATGAGGAAAGCAAGAAGGATCTTTAAAAGAAAGTGGGTGGGTGGGGGGAATGGAAGGGAGAGGGGGGGGGGGTTGTTCTCTTTCCAAAGAAGGTTTATTCATTTAGTGGCTTTGCAACTGCAACTCAGCATACATTTACACTGCACCCATGCGGTTGAGGGGGAGGGAGAAGCAAGAATGTAATTGAAGCCACCGAAAATAACCCATTGGCAAAATGACACTAGCTATTCAGCTTAGGCTTCTTTCAACAATTCTCATGGCCATAATTCCAGAGATGTTTTTGCCAACACACCAAAGTAACGGTTGCTTATTTTCCTGTCACAGGAGGGGCATGGCAAGACACCCCAGAAATGCAGATTACAAGATCTGCAGCAAAGGGGTTAGCTGATTCAACGTGTCCCAGTGGTAACAGAACATATTTCTCAGACCCTTTACAAACATGCCTCCCTCTCTCCCCCACAAACAAAAAATTAAATAATTCAGCGAGCCTGACTCAGCAGGCTGACAGGAATAACAGCCTGCCCAGTTATGAAATGTTGGTTTAAGCCAGGCAGTAATTATTCTTCTCCAGGAGACGCAGAAGGCTGAGAACATAAAGAGGCTGCAGCTAAAACATTTTCATAAACTAAATTGGGGAGAAGATTGTCTACCACTTTTGTGTATCCTAATATGTCAAGATGATTAGCACACATAGGGAGGGATCAAAGGGACTATTGCCTGAGAATGGAGGCATAAATGCTCTGCAATGAAGTTTTATCTGCCTGGGATCTTAAGACAGGCAAATAGCAGCATCAGAAAAACCAGTGCTTTTCTTCAGTGCTGGCATCTCACAGACTCTGGCAGTGTTTGGCAACAGTCTGTAGATAAGAATCTAGTTGCTTAGATTGACTATTAAGCAGAGCTGAACTTGTATCAACTATTCTAAATAATAACAAACGATAACACATTTTATCTGTTCAGTGACTCACTTCTTTTCATGTGAAAGAAAGATAGGTAAGAAATCTCACAGAAGTTGTTAGTCAAAAAAAGGAATGAGTTCTGCATCACAAAACTACACAACATTCCCCTGACAATGGCTGAAAAACTACCATCATCGCAAAAGCTTCTGGTGAGTATTCTGTGCTGCACAACCATGCTGACCAGGGTTATCAGCCCACAAGCTATGCTGATTTTCCACTGTTCATCAGTTGTTGCACTTGGTATCCCTCCTTGTTCTTAAGAAGGTTCTCTTATTAAAGGCTATCAGGATCTGCTTTACAATACCCTAATATTTTGTTTGGTATTTGTGTTCTGTTTACTACTGTGAGTGCGAAGAGTCTTTATGATTGCAGTGGGATATCAATCTGATTACTAAATAAATAAATAAAACCAATTAGTCTTGAAGTCCTGCTGAACAGCTCTTGTTACTGTTGTTGTTGTTGTTCAGTTGTTTAGTCGTGTCCGACTCTTCGTGACCTCATGGACCATAGCACGCCAGGCCTTCCTGTCCTCCACTGTCTCTCGGAGTTTACTCAAATTCATGTTCATTACATCGGTGATGCTATCTAACCATCTCATCCTCTGCCGTCCCCTTCTCCTTTTGCCCTCAGTCTTTCCCAGCATCAGGGTCTTTTCCAGTGAGTCCTCTCTTCGCATTAGGTGGCCAAAGTATTTGAGCTTCAGCTTCAGCATCTGTCCTTCCAATGAGCAGTCAGGGTTGATTTCCTTTAGGATTGACTGATTGGACCTCCTTGCAGTCCAAGGGACTCTCAAGAGTCTTCTCCAGCACCACAGCTCGAAAGTATCAATTCTTCGGCGCTCAGCCTTCCGTATGGTCCAGCTCTCACAGCTCTTGTTACTACTCCAATTCAAACCTATCGTTGGAACACAGTGCCGAATATAGTGAGCTATGATTTCATCATGTAAGCAAGAGCTATCCAGCATACCAAAGTAGTGGAAAATCCCAAACTGACTTTAATATGTATATAATATTGTGAATGAAATCTGTACTTGTACCATGAGACAGATACAAGTCCAAGTTAATGCAGGTGGCTTTGTTCAAATCAAATAAAGTTGAAAACGGTAAAAAAAAAAAAAAGGGATCTGCTTTACAGTACCCTCACAAATCAGAAGCAGTCATAAGCAACTCTAGGCTCGGACCATTTTATCCACCATCCTAATATGGCAAAGGTGTCCTCCTTTAGCCAGTTATTTTCAAGACTTGTCTAAATATCTGATAAAGAAGCATTTATTATCTAGATTTAAGAACTAAACCACAAGCTATCAGTCAGGATTTTAAAAAACCATGTTCCCAACTTAATCAGTTAAGTCTGCCCGAAAGCAAAGATGTTTCTGATCAGTCTCCTAATATCCCATTAAGCTCAAGCCCAACTTGAGAAAAACAGATCTCCCACCCTCCTAGCCTACAATTACCCTGCCAACCGTCACTTCTGTTGCTAACATCATCCAAGTCGGGAAAACAACCCTTACGGCTAATTAAATCTGAGGGCAGAGCCACTTATTAAAACAGAATGTGGCAAATTCCTAACAAGGTGGATTTAAAATACAAGAGATTTTTCTCTCCGGTCACCTCTCCAGCTACTTTTCTCAGCAGAAGTTACTTCCAGTATAAGGTTGGATGCAGAAAAACACTTTGTTGGGGATTGGGGTGGGGTCAGAAGAAAATGCAACTGGGGAAAGAGGCCAGCTAACTTTCACTTCTCCCACTGCATACCAATTCTGTGGCAATCCAAATCTTTACAAGTGTCTGCAATCACCACTTTCTCCCCTTTCTCTACACATACCCAAAGTGTTGCTAAATTATTTTTGTTACTGAATAGAAGTGGTGTCTTGATTCTCTAAGACAGCTTTGTAGGCTAACACAAAATGCCCCCTCCCCGAAACTGTTAAGAGACTGAGTGGCAAATACATTTTTCTAACTTAACTTTCCAAATAAAGCCAAAAATAAAATGGAAGCACACAAGTAAATGCTTTTTGTTTGATTCTCAGTCAGGAGTGGGCTGTATTTCTGAAGTATGAAAAAACAGAATTCCTGAATAATCATCTAAGCTATTCAGAAGCAGAAAAAGAATTGGTGGTCTAGAATTTGTAAGTACAGTTGAAACCCAAGAGATCTCCTGCATTCCACTGATATTTATACTTGTGAATCAGCTTTGACAGGGGCTGTAAAAAGAGGGGAACATTTTAACAGGCCCATTCATGCCTTTATTAGACCAATTAAGGGAGTCCTACAGATTTAGTTGTAAAAGAATGGGACCCAAGATAACCTTTTCAAGAGATTTTTCACCCCACTCTCCAGTATTTAAATGAACTCCAGAGTAGAAATGCCCCAACTGATAGCACAATGCAGAAGAGTAGCATTATCTGGGGGTAAAGGTTTACATTAAAAGTCCCTAAAGCAAAAATCTCCTTTATATCACAGTTCTCAGACAGGTTAAGGAAAAGTTCTCTCACTTCAGTACATGATGACCAGCCTGAAGTAAATACTTGAATGATAGGTAAAGTAAAGGTTCCCCCGCACATTTGTGCAGTCGTGTCCGACTCTAGGGGCTGGTGCTCATCTCCGTTTGTTAGCCGAAGAGCCAGCGTTGTCCGAAGATGCTTCCACGGTCATGTGGCCGGCATGACGCACGTGGAACGCTGTTGCCTACCCACCGAAGTGGTACCTATTCATCTACTTGCATTTGCATGCTTTCAAATTGCTAGGTTGGCAAGAGCAGGAGCTAGTGCGGGAGCTCACTCCGTCACGCAGGGCTAGGGATTCGAACCTCCGAACTTGCAATCTTCCGATCGACAAGCCTGGCGACTTACCCGCTGAGCCACCACGCCCCTTGAATGATATCTGTTGCATATTGGGACACGACTCCTCTTATTTAAATTGTGGACATTAGTTTAACTAGAAATGACTGATGGGACAGACTGATGTCACCATCTTTTGGGAAGCTTTATTCAGTCTTGCCTGGTATACTTCGAATGGTCTTTATCAAGCAAAATAAAGTTGCCTTCAAGATGACCTCAGCTCCTGGTGATTCACATCAACCGAGAAAGATAAAACTAATAAGTCCAATGCTACTTGATCAAGCAGCAGATGTAGCTGCTTCCTGACTCTTCAGTATTCAGAGCAACCTGCAGTATATCAAATACTACAAATTCTGGGTAACTGAACAGTCAACTTCTTTTCCAGTACTTTATTAAAGCAGCCTTTCCATAATACAATTTCACAAATCTAACAACCACCAGCCAGTCCCAAAGGGGTTGGAACATGTTTCTTTAGATTTCCCAAAAAAGTATTTGGTGTCTGCATGAAGGAGCATTAGGTCCTTCCATCTTGGATCCCCTTTACAAACACCTTTAGATGTTCAAGTCAAACCTTGATTGATTGGTTATTTGTGGGAAGAGGGCATTTGTTAAATATGGATTCATGTAATTATATAATTTGTGCCGCTTGTGTAATTACACAAATGGCATAAAGTACACCAATTATCTGAACAAGCATGTCCACTATATCGGAATTGAACTTCAAATGCAATTTTTGTCCGTTGCATCCAAAGACCATTAAATAGGGTTAAATTGAGGTTTCACTGGATAGTTCCTCCTGGCATATGGCTCTTCTTGCACAGCCCAGTGATGCGATAGTTACAAGGTTAACTTGAGAATGGTCTGTTCTGCGTTCCAGTGCTATCCCTACAAGAAAGACCTGCCTTGGATGAAGCATTACAGAAGCATCCTGTAGCCAGAAATCCAACTGTATTTTGCTCCATCTGTTATCTTTCAGTGACCTTTCTTCAAGGCTCCAGCATGCCTTTTCTTTGGTCTTCTGTTTAATGGCTTACCCTCTGCAGTCACACAAGGCAGGTTTGCTGGTGTCCCATGTGATAAATTCCGATGTTCTGCTGAAAGATTAAGTGAATTCCTAAATTGCCTAGAAGTTCCGAGTGTGGATGGTGGCCCAGCAGATACCAGTAAATTATAATCCCAGGAATCATCATGGGCCATCCTGGCTGGAGATGCTGTGAGTTACAGTTGAGCAGCACTGGGAGGACCAATAGTTCCTCACCTCTGATTGGAGAGACGGTCATGTAATTTAAAGTTCAACAATCAAAGTTTTCCTCTTTATCATTCATTATGCTGATTGGCTGTGAGTAAATTACTTCTTTTTCTAATTTACATACAGAGGCAAGCCACATTAAAATAAATTAAGGTGTTGGTCTTTTTTTTTTAACAGGCGTGGGATAAACCACTCTTTAATCTGAACAAAAATATACTCCCCTAAAATGATGAGAGATGCAGACTTTTTCTTCTTGCCAAATAAATCAACCAGGCCCAGTGAGGTAGTCCATTAAACTGCCTCAAGTGTCTTAATTACGATCTTTCTTCAGTCAGTTGCCCAAAGTAAGTAGGGAGACTGTCCTAATGCTGCCAGATCACTTCTGGCAAATCTCATTTTGATGCAAAATAATCTTGCTTGCAATCAGGACTGCCAACTCAAAGAACAAAGAATGTTAGGCCAGCTCCGAAGCTCCAAGCTTGGTAGTTATCACTTGGAAGGCCAGCTAATCTTGCTCATTTTTGTAAACTGGCCCTTCTAACAGCAGCCTGTCATAAGCACTCCCACAAAAACAAGCAAGCAAACAAAATAAAGTATCCTTGTTTAATACTATATTCAACTTATGTTCATGGGAGCTGACAACCAATCCATATGGAGGATACCGTATAAGAAAACACGTGAAGAATTTCACCCATGCACTAGTTTCCTATCAGCTCATGCATCCAAAAACAGTTAGGGTCCTCATTTCACATAGCGTATAAAAAGTCTGCTGCGGTAATCTAGCCTACATTTCATAGGTATCCATTGAGCACTGGCACACTAAAGCAAGTTTGCCATTGAAGGATTTAACAGATACTCCAAACTCAATGCCTAAGGCAGAGCTTTCCAAACTTTTCATGTTGGTGACACACTTTTTAGACACGCATCATTTCGCGACACACTCTTACAGCAGGGCATCATTTCACGACACACTCTTACAGCAGGGCACAAGGCAGGCACTAGGACCTGCACAGAATCCTGGCAGGGTTCAGAGGCAGCAGCAGCCGCCGTGACACACCCAGACACTGCAGCCAACACACTAACGTGTCCCGACACACAGTTTGGAAAGCTCTGGCCTAAGGTGATGTGTCAGCCGCCATTTAAATGACACTAAATACAACTTGTATGCCTAAGTGGTAGATATATGCAAAATGCTTCAAACAATTTTGAACATGAAGACCTGGTTTGAGCATTTTGAACACCTGCTTCTTATGACACATGATCATCCCCTCATCTGCAAACCACATGAGTTTGAAAAATCGATTGCATGGGCATCTAGATCAGGACTTAGGTTATCTGGAACTTTCCAAATATGTTGACCTACTGCTTCCTCCAGCTCTTACCAGTATGGTCAATAAGAAGAATTCTAGTCCAAAAACGTCTGCCTACTCTTAATTTAGGTAAAGAAGAAGACTGCATCCCAGCCTGCTGAGTTGTTCCTGGGGGAAAAGGGCCGGTAAGCAACACTGAATCCTTTCTTTAGAAGAGATCCAGCCAGTGTCTGTTCCACTGGAGCAGAAAGAGGCTGGTTCACTTACTATCTGTCCTATGTTTTATTTAGATCCTCCTCCTCCTCCTCCTCCTCTTCTCTTCTTCTCCTCCTCCTCCCCCCACCCAAGGCTCATGCCAGATAGCATTTCCTTCCTTATCATAGCAATGAGACAAGACATGGTCCCTTTTATGCAGACAGAGGACAAAGGCTAAGTGTAAAGAATGGGCCCCAAGGTTGTCCAATGAAACTCAGCTGGGATTTAAACTCAGGTTTGCCTGCTGCCTCTATCAACTTCTCCACCTGTGGAAAGGTATCTATTTCAATTGCAATTAAAAGCATCAATGGCCTCAGCATGCACAGCAGGTGGGGGGGTGGGGGGTAGGGTAGGGGGGTAGGTGGGAAGCCCTAAAGCAGGACATCTGTGTATTCCCTTGACTCTGAAATAAGAGAAGAATATTGGTCCAATATAGTAATCCAGCCACAAACTGCTTTGCTGGAGTATCAAGCAACAACAGACAGAATAAGGCAAAGTGCATTGGCAGAGAAACACCAATTGAGAGCTTTGGAGTTCTTAAAGCCTTTGATCCTAAATTCACAAAAAGGTAACTAATCACTTAAATGCAGCCTGCTTTAAGTGTAATAACAACTACTTCTCCACAAAAGATCTCAGGATAGGATATAGACTTCTTGTGTTATTTATATTATAATACAATTCCAAGATAACAAAAAAAATCAAGCCAACAAATAACCTAAAAGAAAAATAAATGTTCAGATTCTTAGAGGAAAGAGGGAT
Organism: Charina bottae; assembly: GCA_023362775.1. Taxonomy (NCBI): domain Eukaryota; kingdom Metazoa; phylum Chordata; class Lepidosauria; order Squamata; family Charinaidae; genus Charina; species Charina bottae. Next base: position 193,558,108 of record JALMGJ010000003.1, read on the forward strand.
GTTTTGATTTGGTATCAAGAGGAAAGCAAAGCCTTTTTTTCCCCTTGGGAAGGCATTCTACTCCAAAGTTAAGCCTTGGCAAGCCTTTGCAAATATATATATATATATATATATATATATATATATATATATATATATATATATTTCTAACTTATATCACCGCCCATCTCCCCCCATTTCCGGAGGGGACTCTGGGCGGTTATATCTAACACTAACGTACACCGTAGATTTTACACTTGAAGTAAGTAAAGCTAAGCATGGCAGCTGGACTGTTAGAATGGTTGGTAAGGGAATATAAAGGAGAAACAAAATTATTTTTTTCCAGCTCTTCAGATTTTATACTGGCTATAGCTTTATATATAAGCTATATAAGGGGCATGGTGGCTCAGCGGGTAAGACGCCAGGCTTGTCAATCGGAAGGTCGCAAGTTCAGAGGTTCGAATCCCTACAAATGCAACATCCCTCAAAATTCTGCCCCTCCCCTTCCAGTGGCATCACTGAGCTATCATCTCATCACTTGGGGTCCTTATTTAATCTTTTTTAAAAAGCCCGCCCCCATCCCACAATCTCTGCTTTACATCATGTAAATTCATGACCTTGAAGGTAGACCCAAACAGAGACAAAGGGGAAGAAAGTCAACGTTCCAGGAATGTCTGTGAAAATGGGTTAATGATCCAGTTTTGTGTTATTGATACGTTGAACATTAAAACATTAATACAAAAACAAGTCTATTAGACAAGTAAATCAGGGACTGGGAACTTCTAGACCCAACATGGACAAGGCGTATCCTACAAAGTTTCTGAACTGGGGTTCAATAAAGGGCCTCTGGGTCCTCCTGCTTCAACCTCCCCCCTCCCATGACAGCCCTTGCGCCCACGTTGTGCCTCAAGAATCCAAATGTGTCCAGCTAAAGACGCCAAGGACCCCTAAACTAAAGAGCATGTGAACAAAAGTTCACAGAATTGTTGCCTGCATTACAAAGGTAAAGGTAAAGGCTCCCCCGCACATTTGTGCAGTTGTGTCCAACTCTAGGGGCCGGTGCTCATCTCCGTTTGTTAGCCGAAGAGCCAGCGTTGTCCGAAGACGCTTCCACGGTCATGTGGTCGGCATGACGCGCGCAGAATGCTGTTACCTACCCACCGAAGTGGTACCTATTCATCTACTTGCATTTGCATGCTTTCGAATTGCTACGTCACGCGGGGCTAGGGATTTGAACCTCCGAACCTGTGATCTTCTGATCGACAAGCCTGGCGTCTTACCCGCTGAGCCACCACGCCCCTTGCATTACAAAACAAAAGAAAATAAAACCTCTATTTTACTACCATAGAGAGACAAAACAATCTCAGTAGACCGAATTCTATCCGTTTCTTTTTTATATATAATTTTTATTGAAAGTTTTAGCAACAAAATAAGAACTAATACAAACTAAAATAGAAGAAAAAAGAAGGAAGAGAAAGGGAGAAATAAAAGAAAAAAGCTAAAAGTGCAAAAAGGAAAAAAGTAGGAAAAAAAGAGAGAAAAAAAATAAAAAGATATAAAGAAGTGGCTTCTGATCCTCTTCACAGCAGTTGTAAGCACGATTATATTTTAACCTCTCTCTCTAAAGTTATATCATGACTCTCTTCTTTCTATAATCTACCTGTGTAATCATCAAAACCATAAATCATAAGTTCATTTTTTTCTTTTTTATGCAAAAAGTCCATAAAGGGTTTCCACTCACCAATATATGTAGATATAGTCTTTTCTCTAATCAAACAAGTCAATTTAGCAATTTCAGCAAGTTTTGTCATCTTCACCAACCATTCCTCCATTGTAGGTATTGACAAATCTTTCCATCTTTGTGCATACAACAATCTTGCTACAGTTATCATATATAAAAACAGTGTTCCATGACTCTTTTCTAACTGTTTATCCATCAGTCCCAGGAAGAAAAGTTCTGGTTTCAGTTGAAAGCTAATCTTTAAAATCCTCAGATCACTGTATGTATTTAAGCCCAAAATTTTCTAGCTTTTTTTACATGTCCACCAAGCATGACAAATTGACCCTTTTTGTTCACATTTTGAACAAACATAACATAAATTTTAAGTACCTTTATACATTCTAGATAATTTTTCTGGTGTCATATACCAACGGTACATCATTTTATAAAACTTCTCTTTAAGATTATAACATAATATAAAGAATTCTATCCCTGTTTCTCATAGGGTATGAAGCACAGAAATTTCCAATGTTTTTTATTTATGCAAGTAGCATTCTGCAAACTTTAGTTGTTATTTCAGTTTTAAGCACCTTTCTAAATATACAAAGGAACATATTTCTGAAGAATACTAGCAACACTTGAGTATAGCACTTGCCATATTAATGAGGAAAATCTGCTAATTATTCCAAGGGCAGGCTATTAAGAAATGTTAATGTGCTGCAGTCTTTTGTCTGATGTATTTCTGTCATTTGCCTAACTACAGTTTATTTGCCTATTTAAAGCTTCCTAGCTGGGGAGTCAACAAACAGAGCATTCTGTTGGGGATGGGGGGGGGGTAGTGGAGAGGGTTAAAGTATAGATGGCGACCACGGTTGCAACTGTTATCTTGATAACTTCACCCCCACCAGCAGTTGCCTCTGATTCTACTTTCAACTGGGGAAAAAATCAAGGTGTTTAAGTTTTCAACATTTTAACTCACCTTGTTTTTGGATAAAAACCCTAAGCAGTGGGTTTGCACTTGAAACAGCCTTGAAGAAGTTGTCGTCATTATTAATGGGAAGAAGATCCCCATGGATATCAGCATAGCCTATCATTACTTCCATACTGGAAATGTGGTGGATATGAAGGATAAGTTTGTAGAAGTCTTCGAATTTTCCTGGCTTGTAACGATCCAGAGAAAATCTTCGAAATTCTGCACCAAACTAGGATCAAGGAAAAAAGCAGAGATGACCATGTGTCAGGATTTTTAAGACTGTAAATTTAGCTTTCAGTTTACCATTTTTATACTTAAGCTATACATATATTCCTGCAAATTTTTGTACTACAGGTAGTCCTCACTTAATGACCATAGTTGGGACTAGCAACTCTGTTAAGTGATGTGGTTGTTAAGCGAAACATCACGTGACTGCGCTGGACTTACGATGTCAGTTCCACTGCAGTCATTAAGCAAAGCGCCCACGGTTGTTAAGAGAGGCATCATGTGACCGTAACTTGCGATTTTCCTGCCGGCCTCTCTATTGCCTTTGCTTGTTGGAAGCCAGCTGTGAAGCTCTCAAATGGCGATCATGTGACCATGGGGACGCTGCGACAGTTGTAAATATGCGCTGGTTGCAAAGTGCTAGAATGGAGATCACATGACCGTGGGGACACTGCAATGGTCGTAAGTTTGAGGGCTGGACATAAAGGTCATTTCAGTGCTGTCGTAACTTTGAACGGTCACTAAACAGGGCAATAGTTTAAAACAGGACTACCTGTATTAATATTCAATAATATTCAGGGTTTTAAGAGAACAGCTAAAAATGTTTGAGTTAATTCAGTGCCAAACTGATTTGCATAACGGTAATTTAATCCTTAAAGGTCCAAAAATAAACTATAACTTAGAAGTTTCTCTTTTTAACTTTGTTTTTTTTTTAATTTTCTGAGTGTACTCCTCCCCACTCCAGAAGCAGGACCAATGTTGACAGTATGATTTTATACCTTTTATAAAACATTGCAATATTTCTCCTTTCCCCTAGGTACTCTGCTTCCTGTGTCAACAATTTGTTCTTGCAATGCCACCCTGGTTTCATTTTATAAATTTCATTTCCTTGCCATCCTTCTCCAAATTTTGAAAAGCCCAGCTTTAATGACTCATCTTACTAAAGCAGTCACATCTTTTTTCACGCTCATGCAGAAACCTGCAAAAAGACGGTTGGTCTGCTTTCGTGAGTAGCAGAGAAAAGTTGTGCTCGCTCAGATCCAAAGCTCTTGTTCCAAGTAATTTTCAAAGCATGCACAATCCTATGCTATAAGTGCCGCTATTGTTCATCACCCGTCACTATCCCCAGATGCTTCTGCCCAAAGATGTGGTGATTCCTTAATTTGCCTTAAAGAGAATCAATCTAATAATGCAACATGCGCAACTTTTCTACTACAATCCATGGGCAGCGTTTACAATATTCCCACTGGATATAGTTTCCCCCAACTAGAGCTACAGAATCAGTCTCTTAATGGAGTCATTAGGGCAAATTAATGAAGAAAAATGAGGATGAATGTATGGTTAAGAAAAAGTTCATTCTAGCTTTAAAGATCAGGGCAACTTAAGGACAGCCAAGAAGAAAGTCTATGAAAAAGTTACTATAGTCTTTGCTTTGATCGCGATGCGATACTTGAAAGAGTTAATAGGAAGTGAATAAGGATCCTTAACAAACCTCTTGAGTTTGTACATGGATGTTAAAAGCTATCAAGTATGAGGAAGCAAGTGACTATCCAATCACTGAGGCAGAACTGGAGAAGTACATTAGAGACTTCACTTGTTAAGTGGCATTTAAGGACCATAACATGACTGAGCAACAACAGAAGGGGAATGGTTGTCATGAAACATATACTGAGTGCTCCAGAAGAAGAATATAGGATAAAGATGAGCCCTAGAGTTAAGAAAATAGTGAAGCAGTTACTACTAAAGAGGTATGTTCTGTCCAATAAAATCATCCATCCACAGAGATACATAATCTCTCTCTCTCTCTGAAGAACAGCAATGAAAACAAGTTTTCCAGAGATGTGGTGTACATATTGCCTTCTTACACATTGGGGAACAGCTATTTCTTAAACAGAGAGAAAATTACATTGTCTTTGATCTATATTAGTATATGAGGCATAATTCTGTATATTAACAAAGGAATGAACTGCATAAACAGAACCAAGACATAACATAAAAAAACAGAAACAGAACATGCCTATTTGTGATCAGAGATTAAGTATACCTAAGTACTCTGAAAAAAACAATTAAGAGTGAAAATAACTCTTATTACATACTTTAAACTGCAATCACACAAAACATGGAATTTTAATTGTTTGCAAGCTTTCAATGAATGCTTCTCAGACCGGAAAGCAATAAAAAAGATTCTGTGAAAGGCTAAGTTTGCAAACTAAGACAGGTAATGAAAAGTGAGTGCAACAATTCAAAGATAACAGAAGTCTCAATTATGTGGTGGAAAAACAACTCTTAAGCATCTATAAATTAAAAGACTTCATAGAAGGCATATACTGAACTTGAAATGTATCCACATGGCCTACATGCAAAAATACTTTGTGAATTATAAGTTAACCATTCTTACATTTAGGCCAAATACTTTTGATTTAACTGCTCCCAACTGTTCATTCTATGAAAAAAAAGGTTATTTCTATCCTTCTCTCCATAATTAAAGGCTAGTGGACAGCAATGATACATCTCTACCCAGTGTGATGCCAAATAGAATATCTCATAGCTGGTATTTGTCTCTAAAGATCTTTTCTGAACTATATTCTCTGTTGCTTTGAACCTTCCTATCACTCAAATGCTAAGTGGATTTAGAAGACTCTATGTTTGCCTATCACACAGACTAAGACACTATCACTAAGACACCAGCCGGGACAATCCTTCATTACAGGAACTTAATCTACTTATTAGTGCAATTTTTGAACAATGAAGTATAGTAATCTACTTTGACCTGTTTACCTAATGCAAACATCTCAACTGCAACTACAAAGCTAAAGAGAGAAAGAGGAGGAAAGGCAAAAGAAAGATGAAAGTAATTTAGGTTAACAGTGCTACAAATAGTGACTAAGAAAATAGATGTATACATGCTTACTCCCCAAACAATGGGTCATCATCCTAGGAATCTCCTGAATATTTGTCACAGTCTGGTTGATTTGTAGTTACAAGCAGAAGAAGTTACCAACCCATCCTAGCCCAAAAGGAATTCTTGTCTATTTCCATACTAGTTGAGTGCCAACAATAATAGAGTCAACCAGAATATACAAAAGCAAATGTGCTATCATGTAATACACAAACATTAACTGAATCAAGACTGGTTTTAATCAAATACTATGAACCATGCTATACAGGCAAGTTCTTTTAATATTTTAAAAATAAAATATTTTAAAAATAAAACCTGATATTGGAAAGCTTGGTAGTAGATGGTAGAATCAGATGGCTGCATTTTGTAGGAGCAAACTGGAAATGGAGAAAGACTCTAAGAATTCACTGTTCAAGTGGTAAGATCTCAAAGGCATTCATCTTGGATCTTCTTAAAAAAACAGGATGATCAAACAAAGAGTTCAGTTTACAACACTGAAGGGAAGTATCTCATCACTGTTATTAAGAATTATGAATAGGGTTACGATACTTGAATCTTTCTCCTTGTGACTTCAAAACTTAAAACCTTTAGGATATAGTAGGTACAGTGCAGAAGACTGCAAGGCTTAATTTTTGAAGAAAGCATCATTTAAGCAGAAAGGTATTAGACTTATCATCCATTTTCCAGTGGAGACAGGGCATTCTCTTTTTCCCAATTTTGGAAATCAGAAAGAGAACTCAAAAACAAAGAAAAAAAAGGTGTTTTTTTGAGAAAACTAGACATAGAGAAAAATGAATCCATGTACAATTGGTTACATATTCGAAAGAAGTCCCCCAAATGTATTTCCACCTTTTTCTGGCAGTGTCCGGGTGGAGTGAATGCCCCATCTCTCCTGTTTAAAATGGACCTTCACAGTAAGTTCTGCAACAGAGCTAGGGCATTTTAGACATACCAGAGCTGTACCCGAAGGTGGGATCTTACATCTGTGGAAGGGTCCATATTTTTTGCTAGGAACTACTTTCTGCAGCATCTTGCTGTCAAAAGAGAATCCTGGTTGTGTGAATACTTGGCAGAGCCAGTGGGCTTATCTGTTCTCCAGAGCAAGGCAGAGTCAGTGGTGGAAAAGAGGCTGTCCTCTCTCAAGAGAAGCTACATGAAAACTTTTTCCAGCCCTTCCCCTAGAGTGGGTGGGAAACTCACTATAGAATACTCTGGCTCTGCTGTAGGAATCCTTCCTCCTTATTCCCAAGCAAGCATGTGAAAGTCCCAACCAGCATGCACAGAGAGGAGAGATTTCAATCTTCCCCTGCGATGTTCTTCCTTCTCAAAATTGGCTCCTAAATTGGTGACTTCTCCCCTACTGATGATACTGGACCTCAAATTGGCAGATGACCTCACCCAACTGTTTTGTATAGATGTTGAACAAGAAGGATAAGAGCATCGAGCCCTGAGGTATCCCACAAGGAGGGGCTTATGGCGTGACCTCTTCCCCCCCCCCCCCAAAGCCACCTAGAACTGGCTTTAAAGGAAGGAAGAGAATCACCATAACAGAGCCTCCAGTTCCTGGTCCCTGGTGCTGGTCCAGAAGGATACTGCGGTCAATGGTATCAAAAGCCGCTGAGAGATCAAGGAGTACAAGGATGGAGGCATCACCTCCAACTTGGCACTTCCACAGATCACCAACAAGCACAATCAAGGCTGTCTCTATACTGAAACCTGACTGAAACAGGTCTAGATAATCCATTTCTTTCAGGGTTCTTTGCAACTGTAGCCCAACCACCTTCTCAATAAGAGACAGGACGATAGTAAGACAATAAGAGATATATATCGTATAATATATATATACAATAAGAGATATAATAAGACCATAAGAGACAGGATGATAATTGGCTAAAATAGTTGGGTCCAGGGACAGCCTCTTGAGGAAGGGTGGACCACTGCCTCCTTTAAGGCAGAAGGAACCACCTCTGACTGACACGACCACATGGACCCAACTACAGATCACCTCCCTGGCCGCATTAATCATCCAGGAAGGGTTTGGGTCCAACAAACAGGTGGCTGAACTAACAGCACAGAGAACTCTGTCCACTCCCTCAAGAGTAACCAATTCAAACCCATCCCAGTTCATCCCAGACTGAGCCCCGGCACCTCAGCTGGATCTGCCCAGTCAAACTCTGAGTGACTTTGCCCTCTAGATCAGTGCTTTCCAATCTGCCGCCGTTGGCAACACACCAACGGCGGCAGCGGTGGTGGGGCGGTGGCGTGCGTGGGGGCGGTGGCGTGCACGGCGGCAGCGTGCGGGGGGGCGCGGTGGCGTGCACAGCAGTGGTGGCAGCGGTGGTCTCCGCTAAAACGCGGAAGTGCTGATGGCGCGCCGCTGCCGCTGCCGCCATGCACGCCCCCACCGCCGCTTCCGGGTTGTGTGGCGACACACCAAACTGTGTGTTGCGACACACTAAAGTGTCGCGACACACAGTTTGGAAAGCTGTGCTCTAGATAATGCTACAGATTATTGCTAATCCCAAGATTTTATTCATAGTTCAATACTTTATATTGATAGTAAAATGAAAAGTGAGTATCAGCTGTTAACAGATCTGTTAAATTCCACTTAAAAAACAACCGTAACCTTTACATTCCCTGTATAAGTAAAAAAGATCATAATTTATGATCCCTTTCCTCCATGCCAGTCACCCTTAATGAGTAAGGGGTAAACCGACATTTTAACCAAGTTCACCCAAATACAGTTGCTTCAGACCTTCCTGATCAACATAAAGTTAACGTGAAGCAGTGGTGATATACCATTTATTTTATTATCATGGTGGCTCAGTGGGTAAGACGCCAGGCTTGTTAATCGGAAGATCGCAGGTTCGAATCCCTAGTCCCGCGTGACGGAGTGAGCTCCTGCACTTGCCCCAGCTCTTGCCAACCTAGCAATCCGAAAGCATGCAAATGCAAGTAGATGAATAGGTACCACTTAGGTGGGATGGTAACAGTGTTCCACGTGCGTCATGCCGGCCACATGACCACGGAAGCGTCTTTGGACAACGCTGGCTCTTCAGCTAACAAATGGAGAGGAGCACCGGCCCCTAGAGTCGGACACGACTGCACAAATGTGTGGGGGGAGCCTTTACCTTTACCTTTACAGAAAATGACCACAATACATTCACCAACACTGCTTCTGCACAGAGGATACACTAAGCAATATAAAATATACTGATAGGAAAGGAAATTGAGCCAGATTTTGTAATTTTCTGGAAGTGGCCATTGGCCTATCCATTAAGAAAAAAGAATAATTTCTCTTCTTGAGCTTCCATGCCGAATTGTATAAGAACAACAGTGAAGCAGCACATGAGAGACTAATTCAACTTCCCCATCGGCAAGAGGCAAAGGTGCTCTTGTACTGGTGTGCTGTTGAATCTCCTTTCCAGCAGTGATTTTGCAAGAGTAAGGCTCTCCTATGACTTGGACATAAAATATTGGCAAAATAATTAGCATCTGAAAACAGGCATTCCAAACAGAAAGAGCTTTGGTCTTTCTGCAGAGTGCTGTCAGCCCTCTATTTCCCGTCTTGACAAGGCTCTAGAGAAGTCAACTGAAGCCAAATACTGGGCAGACAGGCTACAAAGTTCGAGGTCCAAATGTACTTTTATACCCATAATCACATGAAATTGTCTTGAAAGTCAAGGAGGCCAGAGAACTCTCAAAGAAGATTAAGACAAAATTTCAAGCAACAAGGCTACACGTGAGCCTCTACTACAGGAATTAAGCCAAATTCCAGCCTCAACAAAGAATTGCAAATGCAGTGGGGAACTTGCAGCAAAGCTCTTAAACATTTAGACTAAACAGCTTTGAAAAGTCCCAAGATATAATTACAGATCTGTGTACCATAAGCCAAAGAGTTCATTATCTTGGCTGTATAAATCTTTATCCCAGCTGCGTTATACAGTTTGCATAGCGCAGAATGGCATTCGTGAGATTAATGGGCCCACATGGAAGCAGCCCTTAATTGTTCATTCCCAGTGGCTGAGGTTTGAAAAGAGACACCCATATATTTCAATACCATGGGTGAATTTTCCAAGCATGGTGCAAACAGCAGGTCTTTTTTGAAAATACAGCCACTTTTGTTCTGTCATGACTGATGACTAGACTTTACTCTTTACAGTAAAGCCCACTTGGGCTTAGAGAGGATAGCTGCATTATCCACACACAATAGATGAGACAGGTCTATTGGCCAGCATGGGGGTGGGGGTGGGGGTGTGAAAATTAGATTTTGACAGAGCGTGCAGCGAGGAATTAATACAAAACTAAAAAGGGATAGACATCAACCCACAACTTTGCTTTATTCCATTTTGGAGCGGTATTGAAGAAGATAGAAATGCCCTAACGTGCTGCAGCAGACCTACACTCAATCGTTTTCATGCAGTTTCCTGATCAGAATACTATAAGACGACACTGGTCAATGGAGGAGGCAGTCAATTTTACCTAAAGTCTGTTTCTGTGGTTCAAGCCAAAAGCTGTCTTTAGTCCAGAGCTTTCCAAACTGTTCATGTTGGTGATACACTTTTTAGACATGCATCATTTCGCCACACACTCTTACAGCAGGGCATCATTTCGCGAAACACTCTTAAAGCAGGGCACAAGGCAGGCACTAGGACCTGCACGGAATCACAGCAGGTTTGGAGGCAGCAGCAGCTGCGACACACCCAGACACTGCAGCCAACACACTAACATGTCGCGACACACAGTTTGGAAAGCTCTGCTTTAGTCAATAAAAGCAACATAAATTTTACTCTGAAAAGATGTATTTTTCTATAAATGTTAGAGGATAGGCATTGAACAAGTGTTGATCACCCTTCTCTAAATCCGACTTGCTCCTCCATCAAAAGAATACCTTGCGTCACCCACTCAACTAATTTTCCACATAAATGCCTGGTGGACAACTGGTTGTGCTCAGCAGGCTTACTGGACAGCAACACAATGGGTCCCTCTTGTCTGCTTTTTTATATGGTGGGATGGTAAAGGACCTGCTCCAATCCGCTGAGATCTGAAAGGATCTGAGATCTGAAAGGAGCCACTTAGGTGTTACCAAACATGTCTGCTTTTACCAACGTGCTGATGAAATTAACTCTTCTCCAATATCTTGCTATGTTTTAACTGTAAAATGAATTTGAAACTCCCAGAGGGAGAAACAGGAATGTGATAATTCAGAAGCAAAGCTCCAAGAAAATCCAAGTATTTATAGAACCAGGCACAAAAATATTTGACCCAGATCTTGGGAAAAATAATGGAGTGTGGCTCAGTTGGATCCTTTGGGGGCTATAAAGAACCAGAAGACTGCAGAGGTTTTTTCTCTCTTTTACTACTACCTGACCAGCCTTTTCCAATTGTCCTTATTTTTCATACTTCTCCTCTAATCTATTGAACAGGCAGCTAAGCCATAATGTGATTGTTGGTTTAGTGTGATGTGTGAACCCATCCCAAGAAACAAACTCCAGTTTATTTTGACAGCAAACTGCAATTCGCCGGCATAGTTTGTGGGTAATTTAACAATTCTGACTTGTTTTAACTATGGCTCATCTTAACCAAGAACCATGACTAATTTCTGGTTTGTTCACTATTTGTTTCTGGGTTCTACCCAGAATCTGGATACTGCCAGAAGAAATGGAGGGAAAAATAGTAATTGGCCAAACAATCCATGGCTACTTTGTTCATCTGCACGCCTAATTTTGGCTGTTCAGCAAATCTTAGTTAAAACAAATCCTGGATATGTGCAAGTACAGCCAGAGGATGAGTAGCCTTCTAGCAGCCTTCTAAGGCCTTCTGTCCTAGCCAACAGTGAGGCAACCCCCACTTCCTCCTGTGGGCTTTGTTACTCTTGGGCTCCAGGAGGGCACTTCAATTCAGGCCAAAACTGATTTAAGTCTTTCTACTTGAATTGTGATGATGAGAACATTTTTGAGAATACCCTTGATCCTGAGAAGAACAAATCACTGTTGAGCCAGACTTTTCAATGGAAGCACTAATAAGAAGCTGAAGTTTAAATGTTTGTTTAAATAAACACTAAGGAAACGTGGTGGCTCAGCGGGTAAGATGCCAGGCTTGTCGATCTGAAGATCGCAAGTTCGGAGGTTCGAATCCCTAGCCCTGCGTGCGGAGTGAGCTCCAGCTCTTGCCAACCTAGCAATTCGAAAGCATGCAAATGCAAGTAGATGAATAGGTACCACTTCGGTGGGAAGGTAACAGCGTTCCACGCGTGCATCATGCCAGCCACATGACCGTGGAAGCATCTTCGGACAACGCTGGCTCTTCGGCTAACAAACAGAGATGAGCACCGGCCCCTAGAGTCAGACACGACTGCACAAATGTGCGGGAGGAACCTTTACCTTTACCTTTTAAGGAAACGTACTTAAAGTAAAACGTATACAGTAAATTCTGCTCTCACAGATGTTGTTGAGGCAATCCTGCAGCAATCCAAGTTTGGGGACATAAATCCAAAGGCGAGAGTCACCAGAGAACACCCTGATGCTTGGGAAGGTTGAAGGCAATCAAAAAGAAGGCCAACAGAAGTCAAGGTGGCTGGATGCTATCACAGGCAACGCAAACATGAGCATAAAGAACTCAACAAAGCAATTAATGACAGACCAAGCTGGTGACATGATGTCCATCAGGTTTGAAGAGCTGAAAGCAGCAGAATGATTGAACAAGAAAACACTGAAGGGGTTTCCAAAAATATGGGGCAGGAATCCATTAGCACTGCCTCGAGAATCACACATACGCTGGCCATAGAAGAGCAGTAGCGAAAACAAGTCTTTAGCAGTATTCGGAAATGGGTATGTCAAAACAGCCAAACCTCTTGAATGACATAGCGACAGATTAAGTTTTGTTGCAGAATTTGTACCAGCAACCACAGAATACAGTACACTTAAAGAGACACCAGGAACTAACTGCAACCTCAGCCATCAAAGCAGCCAGTACACCATCTCAGGACAAAAAAAAATTACCTATTTATTTGTACCAGTTCAAACAAGACAGAAAGCATGGCTTGGTCTGACTTAGTCATGAAGTACATTAAAGAAACTTACTTAAAAGTAAAACTGACAAATTAAATTCTGCCTCTCCCAGCTGTTGTTGAGGCAATCCTACTGCAATCCAAGCACATGAAATCCAGATCTGAAACCAGGGACTGAAATCTGCCACCTTGCCTTCGCTTAAGAGCAACAGAAATATAACTGCACAAAGTAACATGGCTGTTCTTTTAACCTAAATACCACACTTTGTATTTTGAAGGTAACTGTTCAACAGATAGTTCTTTAAGGGTTAAACCAATTTTCTCACTCGCTGGATCGTCACCTTGTTGTGGTGAGTGGGCTTGTGTGTTCCCAATGAACCCTGTGAGCGAAGCCGTGGGGAGTCATGTACAAATAAGAGTTGAGCTTGCAGTACCCCCTAGTTTGGAGGAAGTCAGTAAAGCCACTTAAACAAATGAAAAATAACAAAGCTAGTGGACCTGATGGGATTCCTGCTGAAGTCTTTAAAGAAGGCGGGCCTGAACTTACACAACAACTTCATAAGCTCATCAAAAAAATCTGGATGAGGGAGGAGATTCCAGCAGACTTTAGGGATGCCATAATTATCACTCTCTTTAAAAAGGGTGATAGAACAGACTGTGGAAACTATCGAGGCATCTCCCTTCTAGCCACAGCAGGCAAAATCCTGGCAAAGATCATCGCAAACCGTCTCCTATCTGTATCAGAAGACATCCTCCCTGAAACACAAAATGGCTTCCGCCCTTCCAGGGGAACAGTGGATATGATCTTCACTGCACGACAGCTTCAAGAAAAATGCAAGGAGCAAAACCGCCCTCTGTACATGGCGTTTATTGATCTGACTAAAGCTTTTGATACTGTAAATCGTACTGCTCTCTGGACCATCCTTCTGAAAATCGGATGCCCTGATAAATTTGTGAACATCTTGCGGTTACTCCATGACGACATGATGGCAACAATCCTGAATAACAATGGCTCTCAAAGCGATCCATTTAAAGTGGAATCCGGCGTTAAACAGGGATGTGTTATTGCTCCAACCTTATTCGCTATCTTCATCGCTATGATTATACACCTTGTTGAAGAGAAACTTCCTACTGGTGTAGAAATTATATATCGAACAGATGGAAAACTTTTTAATCTTAGTAGGCTGAAAGCAAAAAATAAGGTAATTACAACTTCTGTTATAGAACTTCAATATGCTAATGATAACGTAGTCTGTGCACACTCCGAGGAAGATCTTCAAACTATCCTAAACATCTTTGCAGAAGCATATGAAAAGCTCGGCCTCTCGATTAACATTAAAAAACCCAAAGTGCTTTTCCAGCAAGTTCGAACCAATCCCTCTGCAGCGCCATCAATCCAGCTTAAAGGTGTGTCACTAGAAAATGTCGACCACTTTTCTTATCTCGGCAGCCATCTATCTACAAAAGCCAACATCGACGCTGAAATTCAGCATTGCCTGAGCTCTGCGAGTGTAGCTTTCTCCCGAATGAAGCGTAGAGTGTTTGAGGATCGGGACATTCGCAGGGAGAGCAAAATGCTTGTTTACAAAGCCATTGTACTACCAACCCTTCTGTACGCCTGTGAAACATGGACCCTCTACAAACGCCACCTCCAACTTCTTGAAAGATTCCATCAACGCTGCCTCCGAAAAATTCTGCAAATTACTTGGGAAGATAGGCGGATTAATGTTAGCGTATTAGAAGAAGCGAAAACCACCAGCATTGAAACAATGATCATCCAACATCAACTTTGCTGGACTGGTCATGTTGTTCGAATGCCTGACCATCGTCTTCCAAAGCAGCTACTTTACTCCCAACTTAAGAATGGAAAATGGAATATTGGTGGACAGCAAAAGAGATTCAAAGACACTCTCAAAGCTAATTTTAAAAAATGTAATATCAGCATTGAGAACTGGGAAACCCTAACTCATGAGCGTTTCAATTGGAGGACAGCCTTTATTAATGGCGCTATGGACTTTGAAGAAGCACGAGTACAGGGCGAAAAGGAGAAAAGAGCTAAAAGGAAGGCACGTCAGGCAAACCCTCATCATGACCGTCTCCCACCCGGAAACCTATGCCCTCATTGTGGGAGGTTGTGCGGATCCAGAATTGGCCTTTATAGCCACTTACGGATCCACTGTTAAAATTTTACCTTTGGAAGACAATCTTACTCGGATACGAGTGATCGCCAATGAAACCAATTTTCTGTGCCCCCCATGCCTTCCAACAAACCCTCTTCCCGCACATCCACTGGAACCGATGAGAGCTGTAGCCCACCGTATCTAGAGGGCATCAGGTTCAGGGATCATTTTTGTCTTTTAGGACTTTCACCAGTTACCTAAATAAGAGTTATCTTGATCTGGAAGAATTTTCAGGCATGACAGTTCTGTTTTAACTTGTAATAAAGGCCAAAGGTTTCATATTTCAGACGTCATATATCATGATGTAATATTGAGTACTCAGAAGAACAAGATAAATCTTTCAATTTTTAAATAGACTTTTTTTCTAACATGATATATTCTTAATAAAATGGATGCACAAGGAAATGGTTATCTCCTTGATTTGTGAGCATAGATCAAAGTCTTATTTAAATTGGCACTGTCGTGGTTGAAAATGTTCTTTATTTTATTTAAAAACCAGCAAGAACTTTCTAACAATTTATATTGTTCGAGAAGTTCAAGAAATCATGTACAGTACTTACAAAAAATAGGGTAGACATGACATGGTTACAAGTGGCAGAATTAAGGCTTAAATTAGCAGACTGTATTACAGTAGTACCTTTAGAAAAATGCATTATCAAGCAAGGCAAACCAGAACTTGCTTTGATTTTGCTCTATCTCATTAGGGCAGAACTGCCAGTCAACTATTTGACTCCAGCATGCATCAAAAACTCAAACTCAAACTACTAGAGAACCAACAGCATTCCATTTAATCCAAAACAGTGTAGACATCACCAAAATGGACACCCTTTGATCACACAGACAAGATTCATTACATGTCACCTTTGTTGGGATTATCAGGAGTCAACTCAGCATTGTCTCATAAGCATAATAGGGGGTATTTCTAGTAAACACATCTCTACTGTGCTTGTGAGATGTTACCTGAGTCACCTGATTTCCTCTTCCTCCTCCATTACGCTTCGGGCACACCTGCAAGCAGGAGGGCTGCACCATGCAGCTCTCATCCATTTCATCTCGCTTGCACGCAGATCTACTATGAATCTACTCGTATCCAGATCTACTGAATAAATGTAAGTTATCTCTATTTTTCTTCATCTAACTAATGTTTGAAGACTGAATTTATTTCTGAACGTAATTAAGCTTAAAGTGCAAGTTCCCTGCTGTTTCACGCTTCTACTCTGCAAGATTGTTGTTAGCTGGAGTTCTTTTATTAACCTTCAAGACTTCATCAACCTTTACAACCCTGGCATTCCAACCCTTAGGATCTACAGCCATGATAATTCAGGAACAGAGCAATTAAAGATGCTTGAAAAATTCTGGTATGAACTACCTTCCCTTCACAAATTAATATGCAGATAACTGACTTATCGTCCAACTCATGTACTTTCTTGATGCTCTAGCACTGCTCTCACCTCAAAAAACCTCCTAAAATATAGCTTAATTAAATTCATTAGTTTAATCCTTTTCTTTTAAAAGACACAGGGATTCATAGAATGGATGAAATGGGCTTTTGAGTGGACACAAAAAAAATGACACCAACTCAAAACAGATTTTTTAAAAAATTGATTACAACCCCAATGATTAAAATATGGTATCTTTAAAGACGGGATCAGCTTCAAATATTTTGTTGCAAATATTTGTTCAATCAACATTAGCAAAACATGCAAGGATGTGTCAATACACTGCTACACCTAAATATGATTCAAAAGTTGAAAGACTAGTTGCAATGATTTATTCTTAAAGGAGACTAATTATTTAGGAGAAGTCACATGTATGTTTTTTTTTTAAATAACTGGCTGTGATTCTGTCTATTTTTAAGATCATTCCAAAGGAGGCTAGCAGAAAGATTCAGCAAGCACAGACAAAGTGGATTACAGAAGACAGGTCTCAATTTAGATCCTACAAGCGTTTTTCAACTTTGCAAATTTCTCAGTGTCCCTGCTAGGATAGCCAGTGATCCAACAGACTCAGGATCCAAGTTCCATGGTAAATGTGGCCTTTGGAAGGTGGGAAAAGCAACTAGGACAAGTGTGTTCCAGGTCTCACACAGGGAGGGGCGCCTTCCAAAGTATTATTCTGATTTTGAAATAAGCATATGAAACATTATATTTCATTCAAAGCAGTAGGACTACATTAATCATTTACAATATACAGTAATTCCATTTTTTTTCAATCTCATCTCAGGATTGTTCTTCATGCTGAAGATGTGGCTGATAAAATTTATATAAAGAACTAACAAACAGTTTTTTATACTGTCTCCAAGCCCTTTTTACTGAGCCACTGATGTCAATTCACCTGTTAGTCAAGTTATGCCCCACAGCCCTTCTGTGTTTCTTTATCCAGTTTCCTGATGTCGCCAAGACACCAAGCGTCAACTCCTTAAGAAAGAGAAAATATTGGTTTATATATTATGTTAATCCATAATTTATGGAATAAAATAGACTGATTTTATTATATGTATATATATTATATATTATATGTATACCCCATCTTTCTTGCAGGAGCTCAAGGCAGTTTATTGCCACATAACCTTGTGGGCTAGACTAGGCTTAGCTGAATGACTAGTCAAAAATTATTGAGTAAGTTGCCATGACTGAGATGGACTTGGTTCAAGTTTGATCCAGTTCTAGCCAAACACTTTCACCACTACATTTAGGTTCACATAATATGCTAAGTCATAAGCATAGTTTATAAAACATAACAGCTCCTCCATAGAACTAAGCCAGAGTCAAAGCAATAATGTTAGTGCAATGTAAACCAAGCTAAAGAGAGTACCAATCATCATCTGCATATTAATATTTCCGGCTATAGGAAAATAGATCTACATTGTCCCACCATTAATTGCTAAGACATGGCTCTTAGGATGATCAAAGCTATTTCAATGTGGTGCTCCATCCCCCCCCCCCAATTCCAACAAGGTAATCCAGAAACATATTAGTTTCAATTCTATTTAAAAAATCTAAGAGCATTACTAATTTGAAGTCTAGCCATCTGGTGGCATAGAAAATTCAGTTCTCAATATGGATTCAGTCCCAACATCAGACAGAACAGAATGCAGATGATCAGTGTCATCCCAAAGAAAAATATAGTTCTCCCAAATGCCGTGGATCAGAATTCTGTGACCACCCTTTAACTTGCACTTGTGAAGTATTTGTTCTCTCAATATTTTAGTAAAGCTGCTTTGTATTTTGAGAACTTTTCTTTTTTCAGTTCCTTACAGAACGGTCCAGGTTCAACTACAATGTATATTATTGAATTGCCTTAGGTCTGTAATTCTTTCATTTTTCAAACATAAGAGGAACACAGTGATTCACAATCCAAGTATACTTGGAAGCCCAAGAAGAGTCTAAAATGCACCCACTCGTACCTGTTTTTTCTTTTAAAAAAAAACTAAAGCATTAGAGGGCAAGGAAGAAAGGGTGAGTTCTCATTCTGAACTTTCTAGTTCCCAGGACAGGTTTTGACAAGCTTTAGTGTGTACAACTTAGAGTTGATCTAGCCTCCATTTAATTTTTAAAGAATGACATCATGAACATCTGCCAGGAAGAAGAATCACATGCCAGGTGGCATTTTGACCCATATCTGATCTAGAATAGTCCAGCCAATGATACCATTTTGGGGTTTTAATGCCTTCAAATTCTTTGCACTGCTCTTGCTAATGCTGTTTCAGATTGTTACTGATATATGTATGTTTCATTAACTGTCCAGAAAAGCCAATTCTACCGATTTAGAACTCAAGCTGGATTACTGCTGAATGCTCAGGTTGATATACTTTAAGTTTTAGTCACTGTTTAAGTTTTATATACCATTGCTGTAATTAAAAAGGATATACTATAAGAATGTTCAACTTAATGAGCATCTATTTTCCCAAGAAGAGGCCTGTTCGTTGTTTCCAATGACCAATTTGTCCTGTTATAGACTAGAGAAGACACAGGTCCCAATCCCTCACGTACATTCACTGTCTGACTTATTGCATCTATGTTATGGCCAATAATACTGTACTTTTTAGGAGAACTGGTTTACAAATTCAGTTGCTGCTGGACATTAAAGGTAAAGGTTTCCCCTGCACAGTCGTGTCCGACTCTAGGGGCCGGTGCTCATCTCCATTTGTTAGCCGAAGAGCCAGCGTTGTCCGAAGACGCTTCCACGGTCATGTGGCCGGCATGACGCACACGGAACGCTGTTAGCTACCTACTGAAGTGGTACCTATTCATCTACTTGCATTTGCATGCTTTCGAATTGCTAGGTTGGCAAGAGCTGGGGAGAGTGCGGGAGCTCACTCCGTCACGCGGGGCTAGGGATTCGAACCTCCGAACTTGTGATCTTCCGATCAACAAGCCTGGCGTCTTACCCGCTGAGCCACCACGCTGGACATTAGGCACAAAGAAAAATATCTGCATGTATCAATGACTCAAAGCTTTGTGAAAAATTCACATGGGCCAACACAATAATAATGTTTCCCCTTCATAATGTTCCTCTTGTTCACCTGCCATGTTTGTGTTGACCCATGTGAATTTTTCACAAAGCTTTGAGTCATTGATACATGCAGATATTTTGAGCTCAGATATGCTCAAAATATCCATTTCTATACAGGTCTGTGCTAATTAAAACAATATTGATGCTCTTCAAAAATAAAAGAAGCCTGGCAGGATAAGACTAAGCTTACCTAACCCAACACTATGTCCTTCTACCAGTGGCTAATCAGATGCCTGATAAGCAGGACAGGAAGGCAATCACAATTTCCTACTTATGTTTCCCCAACAATAAGCAGCTTACTGATTCTAATCCTGAAGATAATATGTAGCAGTCATGACCAGTAGCCACTGGCAGACTTAAAATCCATATATTTATTTGATCCCTCTTCAAGACTGGACAAATTATGACCTTGTGGAGGTGAATTCCGTACGCAAGTCTCTCAAGCATTAGCAAATTTCCTCCGATTCTAGTCTTATGAAAGGAAGAAACTAATTTTTCTCTATACAAGACATAATGTAGCTACATTTTTTTAATTAGAAGAGATTTAACTCAAGAGAAGTCAAATAATATACATTAGCTATTAACACAAGTTGATAGAATGCTCAGAAGGATGACAATAAATGGCTTAAGAAGCAGATTCTCCAATTAAAACAGAGATAAAAATCCATTCTCATAAAGCTGTTTTCCCATAGGCAAGCCTTTGAATATATATTTTTTCAAGACAACAGTAAGGAACACCATCTCTGCCTGGAGAAAGGACTAAAAACATGACAAGCTAATCTTTATAATCAGGATTGGTTTACTAGGAATGTAGTTGAGTGAAGTTAATCAGACAGAACTATGTTAGCTCTTGGTCAAAACAATCTTTTCTTTACCTTTCCAAACAACCTCTGCCCTGGCTTCTAGGCAAGTCACACCAAGCCAGTATCACCATCTCACACCACTGATTTTTTTTTAAAGCAACAGGGTTTTTCCCCCCATTCAATTTGTAGGCATTTCTAATAGAAAAGTGATGACCCAATCAAGGCCCATAGTTAATACAGTATCACCTTTGATATACTCCTTCGTGTTCACTGAAACAGCCACAGACAGTCCTCACAAATCACTGTCATTTTTGGTGATAGAACTTTGGCAGAAACATGGTACTCTTCTCTTGCCACTGGTAACGTCCAGGTATTTCTCATATCACAGTAGCTATCCTGTCTAAAAGCACACCATTAGCTAATGTCAACTCACACCTATAAGATTTAATTCATCAGGAACTTTAAAAGAAACACGTCCAAGTTAATACCACCCACTTTGTATTTCGGAGGGAGGGTGCCCCAAGCAAGCAAGCAAGCAAAAAAAAAAGTTATTTATAAGGTATTTTCTAATTAAAGCAACTAGCATGAAGGATACATTCAGCATTAGCATTTATAAACATGCACACATCCAATATTTTCCTGAAGAACCCAGTCATTCAAATGATATGTATAGCACACATTTCTGAGAACATGGGCCACTATCAAAAGCTGCAATGTTTCTAACCCTCAGCGTTCTAAATGTATCAAAATTATGGAAATTAAAATACTGTATCAATGAATATAAGGTGTTTTTTTTCCAGTGAGGAGGAAAAGTCAGCTAGTGATGTTACCTCTTTCACATAACAAAGGATTTTTAACTACAGAATAAATACTTAGTACAGAATATAACATGTGACAATATCCTATGTTTGTTTTCAGCAGTTCTTCCCAATAAGATTCCTTCAAAATATTTCACATTATAACTCCTTTCAGCGGCAGGTCAGTACTGTTTATACCAGCATTTCTCAACCTTGGAAACTTGAAGATGTGTGGACTTCAACTCCCAGAATTCCTCAGCAAGACTCAGGGATACTGGAAGTTGCATTACAAAATGTATAGAGAGCCACAGGGTAGCATGTTGTAGCCCATGTATGTTTGTTTATTCTAATCAGCAAACTCTGGTGGGGGGGGGGAATACAAGACTTTGCTCAGTCAGTGGCAAAACAAACAACTAAAATTCAAATCTTTCCAACCTCAATTTATCTTCTCCCTGGGAGAATTTTAATCCTAACATACTAAATTCTGCTCTCCGGAACACAAAGGTGGTGTAGTCCTTGGCCAAAGGACTTGATGTGGACCTTACAAGGACAAGAAAAGTTGAACAGAAGCCAGGGATAGTCACATGGCTGAAGAGAGTAAGTAGAACACCAGTTAGCCAAGGGAATGCAGACAAGCCAAGGACAATATAATTAAGATTGACCAAAACAACATGAGCATGATAACATCTCCCAGAGTTTGGAAGACAAACTGCCAGGTATGAAATGATCCTTCTCAATGTTCTTGTTGACAACTTTCTCCTTCAGAGGGTAGAGAAAGGCATAAAAGCATCAATTATACTTAGCCCGATCCTAATCGATAGGAAAGACATTGTTGTGGAAGTCAGGAATATCACGGAAAAGTGTCCAAGTAAGGCAGAAGTTCTTATTTTACAAACACTAAAAGTAAATGTAAACAGCCAGTTTGGTGTACAGGTAGTCCTCGGTAACAACCATTGGTTCATCAACTGTTCGAAGTTACAACGCTGAACAAGGAGACTTATGGTGGGTCCTCGAAGTTGCAGTATCCCCACGGTCACGTGATAATGATTTGGGAGTTTGGCAACCGGCTCACAATTACGACAGTTGCAGCATCCTGCAGTCACGTGACTGCAGCCATTTGCGACCTTCCCTGCTGGCTTCCGACAAACAAAGTTAATGGGGAAGCTGGCAGGAGGTCACAAATGGCAATCACGTGACCGCGTGGGATTCACCTAACGACTGCAACTGCCATTGTAAGTTGGCACGGTCACGTGACATCATGCATTATAACTGCGTTGTTAGCGAAGAAGTTCCTGGTTCCAATTACTGTTGTTAATCGAGGACTACTGTAGTGGTTATGGCATCAGGCTAGAAACTGGGAGACCAGGAGTTCTAGTCCTGCCTTAGGCACAAAGCCAGCTGGGTGACCTTGGGTCAGTCACTCTCTGAGCCCTAGGAAGGAGGCAATGGCAAACCACTTCTGAAAACCTTGCCAAGAAAACTGCAGGGACTTGCACCAGGCAGTCACCAGGTGTCAACACTGACTCAAGGGCACCCCCCCAAAACCCTAAATGTAATCAGGCATGTAATTTCAGGGGTGTGGTGGCTCAGCGGGCAAGATGCCAGGCTTGTCGATTGGAAGGTCGCAGGTTCGGAGGTTCGAATCCCTAGTCCCGCGTGACGGAGTGAGCTCCCGCACTAGCCCCAGCTCTTACCAACCTAGCAATTTGAAAGCATGCAAATGCAAGTAGATTAATAGGTACCACTTTGGTGGGTAGGTTAACAGTGTTCCACGTGCGTCATGCCGGCCACATGACCATGGAAGCGTCTTCGGACAACGCTGGCTCTTTGGCTAACAAACGGAGATGAGCACCGGCCCCTAGAGTCGGACACGACTGCACAAATGTGCGGGGGGAGGCTTTACCTTTTACCTATGTAATTTCAACATTAAAAAAGTGATAGATTTCATTCCATTCTTAGCAATGATAAACAATCTTTCCATGTCAGGAAAAGCTAATGGAAAAAGAAGCTCAAGATGGGTGGAGCTCTGAGAGACGGAGATACTAAATGTTCAATTGCAAACAATTCCAGCGAGGGAAGAAATAGCGGACAGCAAAAGCAGCAAAACTTATCATAAAAATGTTACTGAAGATCTAAACACAAAAAAAGAACATATGTAAAACATGGAAAGAAGTCACAAAATAAGGGCACAGAAAGGTAGCTTAGTATTGCAGAAGCCGTGTCAGAAAAACAAAAGCTCTGAATGAGCTGAGGTTAGTGAAGGAAGCTAAGAATAACAGAAAAGGGTTACTTAGAGTTATGTTCAAAATCAAAGAAATAGGAAAATAAACTGTTCAGTAAGTTAGCAAAATGCTAACAGGTAATAAAGAAAAAGCAGAGCTACACAATTTCTTTTTCTGTTCAGCCTTTTCTAATAAAAAATAAGAATTTCACCAGGAAATACTATAGAACAATATGAAGGCCAGGAAATACTTTTCCTTTGAATAAAAATTGCCAGGACCAGATGAATCGCATCCTAGGGTAATGAAGGAATTAGGTGATGATATTGCCAAACCCTTAAATCAGAGCTTTCCAAACTGTGTGTCGGGACACGTTAGTGTGTCGTCTGCAGTGTCTGGGTGTGTCACGGCTGCTGCTGCCTCCGAGCCCTGCCGGGATTCCGCGCAGGTCCTAGTGCCTGCCTTGTGCCTTGCTGTAAGAGTGTGCCACGAAATGATGCCCTGCTGTAAGAGTGTGTCGCGAAATGATGCATGTCTAAAAAGTGTTTCACCAACATGAAAAGTTTGGAAAGCTCTGCCTTAAATATTATCCCTGAGAAATTAAAGAACTGATGAAACTCACAATGACTTAAGGAGAGCAAATGTTGTCCCTACCTTCAAAAATGAGGAAAATGAGGAAATATAGCAAACTATAGACCACTCAATCTGACATCAGTACCAGGGAAGATTCTAGAGTACATCATAAAGAAATTGATCTGGAAGCACCTTGAAAGCAATGTGGTACTTACCAGAAGTCAGCATGGCTGTGTCGAGAAAAAAAACCTTCCAAATTAACTTTATCTTATTGTTTATCATATCAATTATAAGAATGTTGTAGACGTAATATATCTTGATTTAGTCAAAGTATCTGGCAAAATACCCCATGACATGTGGATTACAATGCTTAAGTGTGGGCTGGATGGGACAATAATTAAGTGGATACATGGATACCACAAGAATTAGTCCTGGATCCAATATTTTTTAATTAAATTTAGCTAAAGAGGTAGGAGGAACGTCTATCGAATTTGCAGATGACATAACATTGGGTGGACTGGCTAATATCCCAAAAGATAAAAATGAAATGCAGAACAATCTTGGTGCATTTGAGAAATGGGCTGAAAGGAACAGACTGACATTTAACAGAGGAAGGTGCAAAGTTCTTCCCTCTGGAAAAAAAAATCAAATTCACTCGTATAAGGTGGGGGAGACTTGGCCTGATAACAGTGAAGTTCTTGTGAAAAAGATCTTGAAATAGCAGTTGATTACAAACTGAATAGGACTGTTAGGTTAGACAAATGCAATTTTAGGCTGCATCAACTAATAATTCAATTTACCAGACCCCCATTCAATTAACTTTGGGTACAAATCACATCCAAATGACATGATTATATAAAATATGTGAATAGATGCAAATGACATTACACAAATGACTTAAATCATAACAAATGACCTAAATTGCCACAAAGGAATAAGGAACGGGATCTCTCTCAATTAGTGCACTAAATGAATGGTTCATTGCAATTTCCAAATCACAGGAAGTCATTGTTCCACTCCATTCTGCTTTGGTCAGATCCCACCTTGAGGATTATCTTGAGGACTGTATCTAATTCTGGGCACATTTTAGGGACTTGGAGAAACTGGAACAGATTCAGAGAAGGGCAAAAGGGAGGCTCAGGAGACTACAACATAAGTCCAATAAAGAGAAATTAAAGTAGTCGGCTATGTTTAGCCTTGAGAAGATATGATGGCACTCTTTAAATACCCTGAAAGGGGGTCACACAGGCCAGTTCCCTCCCATTAGGTAAAGGTAAAGGTTTTCCCCTGCACAGTCGTGTCCGACTCTAGGGGGCGGTGCTCATCTCCGTTTGTTAGCTGAAGAGCCAGCGTTGTCTGAGGATGCTTCCGCGGTCATGTGCTGGCATGACGCACGTGGAATGCTGTTACCGTCCCACTGAAGTGGTACCTATTTATCTACTTGCATTTGCATGCTTTCAAATTGCTAGGTTGGCAAGAGCTGGGGCGAGTGTGGGAGCTCACTCCGTCATGCAGGGCTCAGGTCTTGAACCGCCGACCTTCCAATCAACAAGCCTGGCATCTTAACCACTGAGCCATTGCGCCCCTTCCCTCCCATTACTAAATGCAATATCTAAAATAACATGTTTAAGTTACAAAAAGACATAGACCAAATTTGGGAGGGGGGAAACTATCTAATATTAAGAAAAGTTTGGTACTGGAATCAGTTACCCAAAGAACTGGTATGATCCCCTTCATTATTTTTGTTCAATTTAGATTCCTGTAATAAGCAGGATAAGGGGCGTGGTGGCTCAGCGGGTAAGACGCCAGGCTTGTTGATCGGAAGATTGCAAGTTCGGAGGTTCGAATCCCTAGCCCTGCGTGCGGAGTGAGCTCCTGCACTAGCTCCAGCTCTTGCCAACCTAGCAATTCGAAAGCATGCAAATGCAAGTAGATGAATAGGTACCACTTTGGTGGGTAGGTAACGGTGTTCCGCGTGCGTCATGCCGGCCACATGACCGCGGAAGCGTCTTCGGACAGCACTGGCTCTTTGGCTAACAAACGGAGATGAGCACCGGCCCCTAGAGTCGGACACGACTGCACAAATTTGCGGGGGGAGCCTTTACCTTTTTAATGAGCAGGAATTGGATTGGATTCATTAGCCTAAATAGCTCCTTCCAAGTCTATAATGCTGTGAATAAAACTTGCTTGATCACACAGGCTTCAGAGCCAAGTTATCTGGCGTGACACAATGGAAGGCACTCCCCCCATGGCAAAAGCAGGGTGCCAAGCAAGTCCCATCATGCTGTGATAGTTGGTTCTTGTCTTGAGCTACAGTAAGTATGTCCTTCAAGTTCTCTATGGTGTCAAATGAAACTCTACCATGTAGACGGAGTGTGGATAGAAAAGCCGTGTGTTTTCACCCCCAAAGAGCCTAGATTAAAAGCAGCCTTCTTTAAGCCCTGCCCTCCCTCTTCAACTCCCATAATTTCAAACCAGTTTGTCTGGATATAAGGCGAGTTTAAGTTCAACACATTTAGAAGGCATCAGGTTGGGAAAGGCTGATGAAGGGATTTAAAGTTCTTCCCAGGAATGAAATGCTAAAAGTTAAGCACCTAGGAAAATGTGGAGGGGTCAGGGAAGAAAGAAGAAGACACTTGTAAAATTACAAAGAGTATAGAGGGGAAAGATACAAGACCAATTTTCTCTCTTCCTGAAAATACGATATGGGGTATTATTCAGCAAATACTCTCAGAAAAGCCAACAGGATGCAGTCTTGTACACAATGTATGAAACATAGGACGTGGCGATCATCACTACAATAGAAAAGTATCTACAAGAAATAGCCTGATACCTAGTAATTGAGAATTGTACTGCCCCCAAACATGGAGGATCCATTTTGGCCATTACTGGGTAGAGAGCTTCCAGTCCTCCCAGAATCAAGAACAGATTCAGGCCTGAAACAATAGAAAGCAGCGGACTACCAATGGGGATGGAGGTGGGAGGGGGTGGGTCACCACTGAACTGAATTAATATTTGAAACACAGCTCTTAGATTATGGCCCTCCTGCCTCCTTTTTGCTATTGGGTAGAAAAACCATTAGCACCAGGAAAGAAGAGCTGTGTTCCACCAAACATATGTTTCAGATGTATATGATTTATGGTTCATTATACACCCACTGTCATTGGGCAGGCCTGGATCAAGAGGCAGCACAAGCAGGATCTGCTTCATTTCAGGATCCCCCAAAGTGCTGGTTATAAAGCTACTGGGGGAACCCGCCCGCCGGCCCGCACACACCCTACAGTAAACAGATCGGGATGTGGTCTAAGCCAGCCTCTCATCTTTCCAGAGGGAGAACCGCAAGTTTGGGGAACAATTCCCTGCCCCCCCCCCCTTTCTTCCAACAAAGGAGAAGGAAGAAAGTTTCACTAGATAATCAGGCGGCTCCAGGGGGAAAAGGAAAGAAGAGAAAGATGAGGGTGCAACTTTCCCAAACAAGTTTAAACACGACTTGTGAACGAGTCCGCGGAGCCGAAGACACGCGAGGCGGCAGTAAAAGCGCCAGGCGAAGATTCTCTTGAAACATCAGGAGGGCCAAAATGGGATTTAATTGCAGGCTCGCTGGCTTTGATAAAAAGAATGCCGAGAGTTGAATTTAGCCGCCGCCACTGGCGGGAAAAAAAATAGTAAGGGGGGAAAGAGAGAAGTAGGCGGCGGGGGGGGGGGCGGTGGAACTGAGGAAAGGAATATTATTTTTCCCCTTCGGTCCTCCAGTCATCCTTCCTGCGTCTATAAACATTATCTAAAACAAAACACAACACTTTTTGAAGTTAGGAGAAACAATGAAAGGTTATAACAAAACAGCCGGGACTTTCTTCATTTTGGAGACACTTCTACGCAAGGGGTGATGTTTGAACAGCCTGGGGGCAGCGACGGGGCAGGGGGGCGGCCACAGCATCCCGTCTAGCCCAGCCTTCTGGTGGCCCCTTTCGGTGAACTAACCCAGAACAGAGCGAGCCTAACGTGCCTCGCCGCTCGCCTCGCCTCCTCCGTTTGGAATCCGGGCCGGCGCGTCCCCTTTTGTTGCGAGCAGCCCACCAGCCAGAAACGCGCCGCGGTCACCACCAGGCTGCTCAGCAGGCAACGCGAGCCAGAGACGGGATATTCCGGCCTCCAGAATCGGTACCAAAATCAAAGACAGAAAAATAGCCCCGCTCAGGAGAATCTTGACAAATGCCCTGGAGATCCCGGAACAAGTTGCCAGGGGCACTGCTACCCTTATGGATGGAAAGGGAGAAATCGATATCATCCTAAAGGGGCGGAGGCGAGAGAGGGGGTGAAATTTGATATTCGCTTCTTAAACCGAAAGCAGAGACAGGGTTTTTTAAAAGTTGCTGCCCGAATAAGTTTCTTCTTTCCAGTGGAGAGTTAGAGAAAAGCCAGGTTTTGAAACACCAAAACGCCGTGCAAGAGAAGGCAGGAAGGAGGCGCTTCATTCATTTGAAAAAAGGAATTAAGGGAGGTGGGGAAAAGGTACCGGAGAGAAGAAACAGGAGAGTTTATTCAGACGATAAGCAACTGTTTCGTCCTTACCTTGCTTTTTACTTCCACCGCACTATAGCCAAAATACCGCAGACTCTGAGATTTATTAAAACTCCGATTCATTTTCTCTGCCCCCAGTATAAACCCCCCCGTCTTTCTCCTCCTCTTCGCCCCGCTCGACCAGGGCTGGAAGATCCACCGCCTCCGTGAGAATGTGCCCCCCGGGCTGCCGCTTGTTACTGCTGCTCCGACCCTGGAATGTAACTTCTTTGGAACGTTCAGCCTCCCAAGATTCTTTTACTTTGTCCCGGCGCGCTAATCAGAACGCCCGCCTAGCTCGCTCTCCGGGCTTCTGGTTGTTACAATCGCTTTCGGGCAGCTCGCAACGCGCCTCTGACTCAATAGGAAGGCGGCCGTAGCACGTACCAAGCCCCGCCTCCCCGTGAACCTCCTCCCTTAAGCCTCGCCAGTTTCACATCCAGGAGCAAGTCGTTTCCTCCCGCTCGCAGCCACCAGAGGGCGCGTGCTATGCTTTGTTGTTAATAATGACATAATTTGTCAGCTAACGACCTAATAGGCTGCTTAGTGGGTTATAATGGGCTGTATCATATAAAGGTCTTTAAAACTCTGGATAGATTAATTGGTGTGAAGACACTTTTTAAAGCATCCGCACAAATCTATTTTTGTTTGGGTGAGGGTTTTTTTTTGTATTAAGAATGTGAAATGTATCTATGTATTGCAACCTTTATTCCAGATGTGTGTGTATGTGTCTCTCTGTGTGTGTTTTCTAGAGATGCATCCAGACCAACAATTCTGTAGCTCCTAGCTGTCTAAGGAAATCCTGATTTTCTCCATTTTGCTAAAACCTTAAAAAAACAACACAAAACAAAACTGAAATGTGTGGAAGGGGGAGAATTTCCATATGGATTCTTAGATTGTTAATAATAGATTATTAGGGGGGGAACAGTTCCTCCTGGGGATGGCTGGTGCCATAGAGCCCTTTTAAATACAAGACCTTCGCCTCTTGGATTTTATATTTATTTTAATTATATGTTATTTTAATTGTTTGATTTTAATTGTTTGATTTTTGTAAACTGCCCAGAGTTCCCCTAGGGGGAGATGGAGCAGTGAATATAAATCGAATTATAAATAAATAAATAAATAAATAAATAAATAAATAAATAAATAAATAGCAATGAAGCATAATATTACATGTTATAACATTACTTATTTAAAAGTTTGGATGGAGAATGGAGTCATCAAGGACGGAAGCAAAATTTAGAATACAATGCATGCATTTCCCAAAATTAAGGAAAATAGCTCCAGATGACACAAATAAAGGAATAAGCCACACACTACGAACAAAGTATCCCTCCCATTTCCAAATCAATGCATGCTTGATTCTAATATCACTCTGAGGGACAGACTTGTGTGTTATTAATTACATTAATGAAATTCAGATCCTTTTTGTTGTTATTGTTACATAAATAATAGCTGTGAGGACACCTGATCAGTCCTGGGACTCCTTTTTTTTTCTTCTACCACTGTCTTAACACACCCAAATATGCCTCCAAAATTTATGTGACATTTCAAGAAAAGCCTGGCGCCGATGGGGATTTTTCTTTAAATACAGATAGCGATTTCAGAGAGTCAGTTGTTATTCTGATATTGCACTGGGGCAGGAAGAAGACAAGAAAAGCTTTTGGAGAAAACATTTTGTATGTCACAGTATCATTTATACTGTAAGATTTTGTAATTTTATTCCTCTGGGAGAGGATACCATGAAAAGTTACAACACTGATTTTCACCTACATATATATTTTGAATAGGCTGACCATATTTCCTTGAGGCAAAAACGGGACATTGGGATGGCAAAAACGGGACAAGGTCTTATGTAATATTCCCCCCGCCCCGCGCGATTGGCTCCCGCCTGCAAACCCCGCCCCTTGGTCCACGTGATTGGCTCCCACCTGCAAATCCCGCCCCCCGTTCCGCCTGATTGGCTCCCAATTGCAAACCCCGCCCCCGGTCTGTGCAATTGGCTTCCGCCTGCAAACCCTGCCCCCCATTCCACACGATTGGCTCCCACCTGCAAACCCCGCCCCCCAGTCCGTGGAAAAACTGTCTTCCATGAAACTGGTCCCTCATGCCAAAAAGTTTGGTTACCCCTGCTTAAACAGATTACTGTTTATATAAAAAGACTTGCGATCACCCACAAGGTCTGGGTCAAGGTTCCCTTTGGCAATAGGGTGAGACTGGAAATATATATATTGACTGTCAAAGGGAACCTTGACCCAGACCTTGCCCTGCTGCCAATTGGTCCTATATAGGCTGACCATATTTCCTTGAGGCAAAAACGGGACATTGGGATGGCAAAACGGGACGGGGTGTTATCTAATATTCCGTATTCATGAAAAAGACGGGTCCCCACACCCCGGTCCGTGTGATTGGCTCCTGCCTGCAAACCCCACACCCCGGTCCACACGATTGGCTCCCGCCTAGCCAATCACCCTCCTCTCCACCTCTCCGCCCTCCTTTGCTGTGTGCTGACAGGCAGGAGGGCTTCCTCTTCCGGGCTGCCTCCAATCAGCAGCTCCGGCTCGGATCCTCCTTCCGCGCCATTCCCGCTGGGTTTAAAAAATGGGACAAAATTGAGATTTTTATCAAAACAACGGGACGGTTGAAAAATGCTAAAAAAAGTGACTGTCCCGTTCAAAATGGGACATATGGTCAGCCTACTTTGTGCCTAAGGCAGGACTAGAACTGACGGCCTCACGATTTCTAGCCCGTTGCTTTAACCACTACACCAAACTGGCTGTCAATATCCCACATGCTGTATAACTAATCTATAGTTATATCTATATCTTTATAGAGAAAGGGACACCACTAGCTAAAACAGGATAAGCCAACCAGGGTTTATGGCCTTCTGTAAATCGCAGGCCCTTTTTTCAAGCCCCACCAAGGTCCCATGGCCAAAATTGCACAGCAAACGAAAGAAATTCAGGGGCACATTTGTGCAGGTGTGTGCTTGTTTTCAATGCCCTTCCTCAAAGTGGAATAGGTGCATTAAGAGACCTTATATCCCCTGGAAACTGGAAAAAAATAGAATTAAAACCATAGCAGCAAAGAGATTGTCTAGCTTTGCGAGAAGGAATTAATGAAAAAGAGGGATGTTTATTTCCCACTCTAGGGTTAAAATAGTTTTTTCCCCCTCCCTTATTAGGACAAGAGGAATATGGAACGATTGCTAGAGACAAGCGGGAAGTTTGCTCAGCTTTTTTTTTGTTTTGTGAGGCTGGCACACTTCCTACCCAGATCATTCGACGGGGCACTAGCGTTTCTCCTAATCTTTTGCACTTGGTGTCCCACCAAGGATTGCAACTGAAGGATTGCACTGACCCTCGAACGGTGCGCTGGGAGGGACACGCTCCAAAAGGAGGGGATGGGGCCTTGTGGAAAGCTCAGATTGCTTTGATGTACATTTAATGGGTGCCATAGATAATATTACTGCCCAATCCTGAAGATAATGATTTCCCCCTTCCGTCATGTTGAAAAGGATAATTGGCTAACCCTTTCTGGAGGTCTTTGCAGGGGACCACCAAGAAGGTTGCATGTTATAAACCATGGATCAGTTGCTCTTTGGATTTAAAGGCAAAAAGATACTTCTAAGAGCAGGTTTAGAAGCTTCCTCGTACCTCGTGATCCAAAGAGCTGCACAGCCATAGTGTACTGCTCTCATATCCTTCCTTCTTCCCTCCCTCCTTTCCTCCCTCCCTTCTTTCCCTGCTTCCTCCTTCCCTTCTCCCTCTTCTTCCTTCCTTCCTTCTCTCCCCTTCTTCCTTCCTTCCTCCTGTTTCCTCCCCCTTCCTTCCTTCTGTCCTTCCTTCTCCTCTTCCTCCTTCCCTCCTCCCCCTCTTCTTCCTTCCTTCTCTCCCTTTCCTTCCTTCCTTCCTTCCTTCCTTCCTTCCTTCCTTCCTTCCTTCCCTCCTTCCCTCCTTCCCTCCTTCCCTCCTTCTCCTCTTCCTCCTCCCCTCCCCCCTCCCCCCTTCCTTCCTTCCTCCCTCCCTCCCTCCCTCCCTCCCTCACTCCTTCCCTGTATCTACAGCACACTGTTCCTGATCTATAGCTGCTTCCCAAGCCTCCCTCCTTGGGAGTTAAAGCCAATTCTTTCTCCTCGCCTGACATTTCTGCAAGGGATTAAAGACAGGGAAGCCGGCGGAGGCTGCAAGCAGAAGGCAGCCGGAGCAGCAGTGAGAATAAGTGGGGGATAAAAGCGACGTTTGTACTCCCGCAGTTAATCTCGGCTCCTATACAACTTCCCCAGTCACGTGGTCGGATGCAAACCCCGGACGGCACCGGCATGAAAAGCCCCGCTTGGATAGGCTGACCATATTTCTTTGAGGTAAAAAACAACCCTGGAGAAAGTGGGCGCGCATTTGCGCGCGCTTCGCCGCAGGAACTTTCAATAATGGGACAAAATGGGTATTTTTATTAAAATGACGGGAAGCTCCAGAATTGTTTAAAAAATAGGACTGTCCCGTTCAAAATGGGACATATGGTCAGCCTAGTGTGTGTGTGTGTGCACGCGCGATTACGCTGAGCAAGTAATCTGCGCGCGCACACACAGACACACGCACCCTCTTCCCACAACCTTCCCGTGCCTGCTTTCCCTGGCCTCACCACTGCTGGGCAGACAATCTCAGGATCAGGTAAGGAGGCAGGAAACTGGACTGTGGTGCTGCTTCTGCTGCTGGGATCGCACGTGGCAACTGGGCTTCCAGTTGCTGCGCTGATAGGGCCTCTTCCGGGCTGCCTCCAATGGCAAGTCCGGCTCCAGTCCTCCTTCCTGTCTTCCTGTCCTCCTTCCCGCTGGGTTTAAAAAAGGGACAAAATGGAGATTTTGATCAAAACAACGGGACGGTGGAAAAATGCTAAAATAACGGGACTGTCCCATTCAAAACGGGACCTATGGTCACCCTAATTTTGAATGCAGTCTTGCGCTTGATCAAGTTGTGGCACTGATCTCTCCCGCATCTGGGTTCCCAGGGTGATGACAGAAAACACTGATGCCAATTTTGAGTCACCAGATATCTCAATCATCTTGCAAGTTCACATGTAGCCGGTAATCTTGTGACTTTTCTGTGTTAGACAGACCATAGTGTAAACAGACATATGGATGAACAGTTTGGAATACTAATTTTCAAAAGAAAAAAAATTACAATGTGACAATCTGACTCTTGGTAGATTCAAACATCTTCTGTGCAGCAAATTGAAAACAAAAGAGGCGGGCTTGGATCACAATACTGCGTCTGCCATGTTAGCCATCTGGACCACCCCCGGTAGATGCTGATGCATACTGCATTCTCGTTAAGAACCTTGTGTTCTTACTTTTGGCACCTTGACTTGCCCTCTGGCTACAAAGACGAGATGATGATGGTAATGATGATGGGAGATGCACTAGGTATATTGCCTTGAGTGCCTTGAATATAAATTGCAAGTATGATCCAGACTTCCCAAAACTGATATGTTTCAGATTAATTGTACTTTCAATTCAGATGTGTTGGACTTCCCAATCAGCATTCTCAAAGGGAATTACAGCAAGGTTGAACACGCTGGCTGGCTGCAATTGTGCTTTCCAGGTTGTTGGTGTGATGTCCATGAAATGTGCATAATATGTTCTGACATTATGCTGTAGAGTAGGGTGATAAATTTCCCTACAATAAAAGCCAGATTAGGACTAACCCAATCAATGAATTCCATTCAAATATGTCTCAGGTGTACAATCCACATCCCCAGGTCTTGTATCTGTATGGGTTTGGTCACATACAGACTATACTACCCCTTCCCTCTGCTGGGGGTATACAGGTTTGGGTTTTTTAAAATGAAGAAGAGAACTCTGGAGAAGTCTGTGGAGTAAGTCTGGGAAAAGGATGGAACTGCTGTTGTTCTCCACAGTTTCTGATTAAAACTTTGAGTCTCCAGGAAAGGAAGGAGAGGACCGTGCTTTCAAGATCTTTCTATTTAAATAGAAATAGGTACAGGTAACACATCTAGCCAGGAATCTGCAATCTTTTTTAATTTCTGTTTTCTGTGTGGTGCCAAGTCACATCTTTGTACAAGTTATGGAATGGAGAATTTAACTTTAGCTTCATCCATATTTCAGGCATGTTAATGAAGATATGTGTTATTTGTAACAATAATCTGAATGCTTTACAATATATTACAAAGACTGTGGCAGAGAGACTTTGTAGCAGACTCATACCATCTGATGGTCTATCTGGAGCACTGTATTTATTTTGGATTTACTTTTTCTTGCCAATTTGCCAGTTGCTGCTTACTCATTATCTGGGGCATTTCTGTAATTTTCTTCAACACTGAATGTTTGCATTTTAATATGTAAAGTTAAAACAGGGTAGAGGATATTACATGGGTATCTTTTCTTTAAAAAATAAAAGTTTGATTTTATTTATCTGCCGTGAGATTGGTTTATCTTCCCAAGGGAGGAAGAAAGGGCTGAATCTTCTTGTCAGGACACCTCTGTGCTACATAGCCAGAAGGCGGCATTGTTGCACATAGTTTCATTTTTTGCATTTTGACTTTTAGATTACCAGAAAGGCAACACAGGGTATGAGAACCCTATCTCTCTCATGCACAAGGGTTAGAGAGTGGACACCAGGTGGGGCTCTCATAGAAGATAGTTGGCAGCCATAGGAGCCATCAAACCATTACCTCAAAGCAGAAGTAGGCTTTGAAGATTCAGGAGGCCTCTGGGAGTGGAGGCTTGGGACCTCCAGCTTTCCACCCTGTAGGCCCAGCTGGCTTCAGTCAAAGAGATGAAAGCCTCTTGAAGGTTGAAGATATGGAAGAGTTCCAAAGTGTGTTTACATAAAGTGAGAGTGAAATAGCAGACAGTTCTCAAGGGAAAGTGAAAACAAAGCTGAAGGTTCAAATCAACTGATTCAACGTGTAAGAAAATGCTAATATCTTCAAATTTAATACAAAAATAATAACAGGAAGAAAATTGTTTACTCTCAATCTCTGGAATTTCCTTTGGAAGGAAAACGAAATCTAAAACTTAATTTTTTTTAAAAAAAAGTAATCCCAAAAATAAAGATAAGCACCAAGAGAACCAGCTTCTCCTCACTGTAGAAAGCCTCTCTTGGGGTACATATACTTAAAAAAAATACAAATTGGGTGATTTAGAAATCGGGTGGCCAGTCTTAGTGTCCCTTTAAGGCTACAGCATGGCTTGGAAATGGTGACTTCCCAGCCTCCCGGCTGCTCTTACCAGTCGAGCATGAAACGCTGTTTGCAATCCTCTGGCTGCAAGCAGCCGTCCGGAGGACAGATGGGGTGATTCCAGGTATTCTCCTTGATCTGGAGAACATTTCTGGGCTTCAGGAAAACCTGCCTGAGCCCGAAAAAGGTTACTGTGTTGTCAGCTCTGCCCGCTGAACCAGCAGGCACAGCTGTTCAGTCCGCCATTCCCACTGGAAGCCCAAAAGAATTCAAATCTTAAAGATTAGATAACTCCCTGAGTTCATCCATTGAAGGCATCATGGCTGCCTTCCCACTTCAAATGAAGAGCTGAAACTTGCCTTTTAATCTGATATCTCAAAGAATCCGTACATGCAGCAATGTCTGCAGGGTGTGTGTGTGTGTGTTAAAAAGATCCAGATAGCAGCAACAACTGGTGATCAAAGCCACAGGTTTTGATCATGCAGTCATGGCTGCCATCTTCTGACCGTTCTCCCTGCAGACACCCTTGCTTACCTGCAGATTTTAATGCCAAACCTTGGCAATTTATATCAGCCTTTCAAATGGTTCTTCCATTGCAACAGAGAAAATAGGAACGAAGAAGAAAGGGGCAGAGTACAGAATGTACTTCTGCAGTCAGAAACAGGGCTTCTTCATCCCCCTCTTGACACACAGTCCTGAAACTGCCAGCAGTACGTAACATTCACACATTTGTTCATTGGGAAAGAGCGGATGTGGAGCTCGAGCCGCAGCACCCGCTGCTGCTCCTTCTGATGGTTTGCTTACTAGTCTAGGTTCAACCTTACATTATCTTACAAAGAGCCAAGCATTGTTAATTTATCTGCGGGCTGCGTGCATGCTATAGAAAGCATATTGGAGAAGCCCTTCTTGTTGGTTGTATTTATATCATGCTTTTCTTCTGGGAGTTCAAGACAAGGTGCATGGGAGCTCCCGCTCCCTTGGCCCTCAGAACAACAGCCAGGGCGATAGGTTGGGCTGAGAGATACTGAGGAGGCCAAAGTCAATCAGTGAGCTCCATAGTCTCATGGATCCAGTCCAAAACCCTAATCACTGCCAAAGCTGCTTAATGATTCCCAGATTTCCTTTGTTCCGCTCTATCCACTGTGACTGTTTTCACATATGTGCTGAAGAAAGGAGTGATAACAGAAAGCAAAGGGAAAGAAAAATAGGATGGCCATTTCCCTCTGTCCTAGAAAACTGAACAAATAGGGTCTTTAGCCTGGGTTACCTTTGCATTCCTGGAGGGGGCCGACGGGGGAAAGGTGATAAATATTATGCTGAATAGTTATACCATCTACTGAACGCAGAACAGGATGCAGTGTCTTTTCATTTCTAAATATAATGCCAAATGAAGACTATGGGCCTGGTATTTGAATCAGTTTTCACTTTGTGCCTCTGGTCTCAGCAGGTGGCAAATAAGCAAGGTCATCATCATCATCATTTATTTATTATTTATATTTATATCACCACCCATCTCCCCCAAAGGGGGAGAGATCTATCAAGCAAATTGACTTTAGATTAGGCTGTATGTTGTGAGATGTTACTAGTTATTTCATGCTTCATAATCAAAAAGTTGTTACGGTCATTAACCAGCACAATGAACCTAGTTAGTACTTGGATTATGGGAGATCACCAGAAAATACTCATCTGCAACACAGACTTGGATTCTTTTTTTTTTTTAACATCATTGGAAGAAGGCAATAGCAAATCATGTCCATATCGCTGCCAAGAAAGCTACATGGATGGTTCCATGAAGTCACCAGTAGTCAAGCTCACCTTGAAAGAGACTTCAAGACGAGACTTCAAGATTATTTATTTATTTATTTATTATTTAAATTTATCCCCGCCCATCTCCCCGAATATTGAAGATCATCTTCTTCAAGCAAATCTATCAAGCAAATTGACTTTAGATTAGGCTGTACGTTGTGAGATGTTACTAGTTATTTCATGCTTCATAATCAAAAAGTATTTTGTACAACAACATATGAAAATATCTTTGGGGGGGCACCTTATTTTGTAGACAGTAAACAATCATAGCAAATAACACTTATAATCAGGATGTTTTTGTTCCTTTCTTTCTTATGAGCTATCCTGTGTATTTTGTGGCCCATAAAATTGATGAGCAGTAAAAATGGAAAAGCATTTCAGTTTTAGTGCATCTACAACAGAATCCCTGGATGCAGTTGCTACAATTAGTCTGTGCCAGTGAATTCAATAGAAGGACTGCAGTATACATTTAGAGTTGTGATATCATTCCTCAATGTGTTTCCATTTAATGAGTCCAATCTTATAAATTATTTGGTAAACCAATAAATAGTTTCCATTACTTCCTGTGGTCTAGATCCTGTGGAATTCAATTTGTAGAAACAAATTGACTCTACAAATTAAATGTATTTAATATATTTTTATTATTCTGTCGCTTCTCCTTTTCCTCCCTCCTCTTCCTGTTATAATTTCAGTATTGTGGAGTCCTTGGTGCTCTCTGAGCTTTGTTGTTTTCTTGGAGACGTTTCATTGCCAGGCTAGGCAACATCTTCAGTGCGAAAAGGGAGTGGAACTTGCTCTCTGTTTATATACCCTGGCTTGTCCTGCCTGTGTTGGTGGGGGTGTTGTACTCTCCTTGGTAGTATCTTGATTGGGCTGTTGTTTGCTGCTTGGTTGGTTGACTGAGTTAATAGTTCCTTGATTAGGGTATATTGTGCTGTTTGATTGTTCCTCTGGTGCTAATCCAATTTTATAATTTTTTATAATTTCAGTATTGTTTATAATTTATAATTTAATAATTTTAGAACAGCCTAAGAGTGGCCCTTTTTACTCATGGACTGAAGAAGAACCTCTGCTATCCGGATTTTATTACATTTTATAATCTTATAGCTATTTATTGTATGTATAACTGTATTTTAATTAATTGTGTTTTTACTGTAAACTGCCCAGAGTCCCTCTTCTGGGGGAGATGGGCGGTGATAAATTCGACAAATAAATAAATAAATAAATAAATAAATAAATAAATAAATAAATACATTGTTCTATTATTCTTATTGGGGTTCAATGTGGGTTAATATTTGTTCAAGAAGATGTGGTAGAACCTGCCACATTGTTTTCAAAATGTAGTTGTTTTCCCACTTCATCTCTCCTTCCTATTTCTCTTCCACTTCTTCTGTACTCAGTGAGTCTCCTCCATCTGAAATGTCAACTTCTGGAAAGGATAGGAGAACGGGTAGACACTTTAGAGAAGCATTTTCTTACTGCTTTGGAGAAGCAGTTAGAGAGCACATAGCAAGGAAATAGGGAAGAGATTACGAACAATACAGTAATAGTGAAAAGACCATTACAAATGCAGGGTGGAGGTCAAGGACGTAGATGGGAAAAACACTGATTGGCATCAGAATGATGAGAGATGGAAAGAAATCTTGCTGACTGCCTGACTTGAAAAGGGAAGGAATTGAAGACCTTCCCTGGATTCTCAGATGGCAAACCTATTAATGGGCCACATTCAAGAGCATTTCAAACACAACTCTTAATTAAGGGCACATTTGTTGTTTTTAATTAATTTCATACATTGTTCATTCAAAGCAGATCCACATTCCCTCACAGGTAATGCTGGGGCTTCATGGCCAGAAGGCTGAAGCAAGAAGTGAATAGAATAAGAACTAAAAATTGGCTAGGGAAATTGTCTTCCTCTCTAACACAGCTTTTTTTCTTTCTAACATGACTTCTTTCCCACCTCCCCCCGCCCCCCACCAGCAAGCTGCAGAGTAGTGAGACCTCATAGAGGTTTCAACTGATTTCCTACAAGGGCTTGAGAAATTAGGCTGAGGGCAGCACAAAACGAGAGAGAGAGGGGCAGGGGATACCTTAGAGACATATTGCCTTCTCCTGATTTGAGTTTTAAGAAGATACTGCTTGAGTTAGGAAACTGAAAGGATATAAACATTTGATGCTTGTTAAGAGCAAATGTACATATGATCTGAATAAACTCTATATTTTTGGATTCTTTTGTAATATTTTCTGCTATTGCAGGGATGGCAGTTCTGTCTGGATTCACTTCTGGGTGAGTTCTCCGAGGAATATTGGGTTCCTCTGATATCTCAGGCAGCCTCTTGCCCTGCCAGACAGACTGTCCCAGGTTGGTAGAAATTCAGAAATTACTTCCAAGAGAGTCAACACCCAGGAGGAGTCTGGTAGCACCTTTTCAGACTAACAGATTTTATTAAAAGGCGTAGGCATTTCACGAACTGCATCTCACTTCACCAGATCCATGGTGTGGCTGAACTGATGTAGGATTTAAATTGGGTTGAGGTAGGGAGAAAAGACATGACCGTGGAAGCGTCTTCGGACAACGCTGGCTCTTCGGCTAACAAACGGAGATGAGCACCGGCCCCTAGAGTCGGACACGACTGCACAAATGTGCGGGGGGAACCTTTACCTTTTAGGGAGAAAAGGGGGTGGAAGAGAGACAGGTTGGTTATGCAGATGCAGGTTACACATGAGACAGCTTACAAGTACCATATCAATTAACAGTTGTGATGTTCTAAGAACCCACTGCATTTGTTAAGACCTTCTGAAATAGCCTGAAACCCTTTGATGTATGTCTCTAACTTAATTAATCTTTAGCAGTCTCTAACTTGTGATGATGAGGTTTCTTTGTTCCAGAACAGTTTCTTTGAGACCTGTAATGGAGTGTCCTGGGAGGATAAAATGATCTGTTATTTCTTTGTCCTTGTTTTGAGTCCCTATGTCCTATTTGTGTCCATTAATTCTTTTACTTGCTTGTAGAATCCAGAGGGTCATTGCTGGCAGATGATGGCATATATCACATTAGAGGAGGAGCAGGAGCCTCTAATCTTGTGTGTGAAGTTGTTGGGGGCTGCTGCTGGTGTAAATGTGGGAGCAAAGTAGACATTTGGATTTATAAAGTTAAGAAAGCCCAGTATATAGATACTTGACAAGACCACAGTAGTTGTGCCCTACTCATGAGCGTTTCAATTGGAGGTCAGCCTTTACTAATGGCGCTATGGACTTTGAAGAAGCACGAGTACAGGGTGAAAGGGAGAAAAGAGCTAAAAGGAAGGCACGTCAGGCAAACCCTCATCATGACCGTCTCCCACCCGGAAACCTATGCCCTCACTGTGGGAGGTTGTGCGGATCCAGAATTGGCCTTTATAGCCACTTGCGGATCCACTGTTAAAATTTTACCTTTGGAAGACAATCTTATTCGGCTACGAGTGATCGCCATTGAATGAATGAGTTGTGTTGGAGGTCAAACTGGAGTGTGCATTGCCTTTTGTACAAGTATTGCCTGTAGGTGTCCTCCTGAAGCTTCAAGGATGTAAACCAGATCTAACTAAACCACTGGTTTTGCCAAGAAGAATATTGCTTGCTAATCATAGAAGTGTGTATTCAAAAATAGTCCTTTATTTTCTTGGAGATTTTCTTCTACATGTCCCTGAAATCAGTGCACATCATTCTGAATCCTTTTAAAATGTAATGCTCAGCCTGTAATCCTGAGTCTTTGTAATATGAGATTCTCTAATCTTAAACCGATGAAGCTACTCCAAAATAATTAAGTACTGGGAGAATTTTAGCTCTTGAGACTCAAGAGACTCAAAACTTGTTAGCAAAGTAAAATTGCAGATGAACAACGATCTCTTTGGCATTTTTCCTTTTACAAGTTGAGAAATCTGTTTTGCCTTCTATTATTGTTTTCAGTTAAGATTCTATTAAGGGATGCACATACTCAGTTCCCAAAGAATTAACTAGTTCTTCAACACTGAACATAAAATGGACCATTGATTTCCCATAATATAGCAATGGATTTTTAACCAAGTAAACCTCTCGGGCTTATCAAAGAGCTAATAGTCTGGAAAAAAAAATAAGCTCATTTATGTGGCTTTTGAGAGCTACAATTTTTCTTGCAATGTCATGTTCTGGGATTACATAAAATTAAATGCAGATTTATCCTTACATTTTCAGCTGCTTTTTGGTCAGGAAGATGTGCTTCTACCCCACTGTGTAAATACCTGCTTCTGAGAATAATTTTATTTTGGTTTTAAGCAAGTCCATATCTTCATTGTCCACTGGTTGATCTATTTGTAAACAGGTCACATGGAAAAAATTAACTATTTTA
Source organism: Charina bottae (assembly GCA_023362775.1). Taxonomy (NCBI): domain Eukaryota; kingdom Metazoa; phylum Chordata; class Lepidosauria; order Squamata; family Charinaidae; genus Charina; species Charina bottae. Next base: position 193,599,926 of record JALMGJ010000003.1, read on the forward strand.
TGTAGGAATTTTGTAATGTGGTGCTATTCACTTTGAATTAGCATATGCAGAATATGGATGACATCTTACTGTTGTGTTCAGGCATATTGCTAAATCATCACTGCAACTAAAAGGAAAGTAGAATCTTTGCTTGCATGTTTAAATAACTGCATTTTGCATTCTATAATTAAATAAGCCATCTTTCCCAGTCTTTTCCACCTTCCCCAACCTGGTGTCGTCTGGATGTGTTGGAATTATAGCTCCATGATTTCTCAGTATGGGAACATATGAAGTGTACCAGAATGGGGGATCCTTGGTTTTCATTATGAGTTACCCCAAAGCTCATTTACAACTGTGGAAGTAAGCCAGTTTGTTTCACTAATTCAGAGTTAATATTTGACTGAAACACTAAATTAAGGTTAATTACACCCACAATCTTCCTTGCAGCCTTGTTGAAAGAGGTGATGAGAGGTCAGATCTTGAGTATGTGATCCTAAATCACAGTTTAATATATGTTTAAACCTAGATACTTTATGCAGTCCCAAGAGATAGTGAAGAGATAAAAGAACTACATTATACACAAAGTATCTTTAAAAAGCTCAGGGTAAATGGCTCAGTGGGTAAGACGCCAGGCTTGTCGATCAGAAGATCGCAAGTTCAGAGGTTTGAATCCCTAGTCCCGCGTGATGGAGTGAGCTCCCGCACTAGCCCCAGCTCTTGCCAACCTAGCAATTCGAAAGCATGCAAATGCAAGTAGATGAATAGGTACCACTTCGGTGGGATGGTAACAGCGTTCCATGTGCGTCATGCCGGCCACATGACCGTGGAAGCGTCTTTGGACAACGCTGGCTCTTCGGCTAACAAATGGAGATGAGCACCGGCCCCTAGAGTCGGACACGACTGCACAAATGTGCGGGGGGAACCTTTACCTATCTTTAAACAGAGAGTTTAAAATGCTACCTTAAAACCACTTGTGTTATTGCACAAACAGTTAATTCAAATAGTGCTTAATTAATCTCTGCACTGTTTAACCAATTAATCTCTGCACTGTTTAACCAACATAGTTAATATAGAAAAATTATTGCTGACTATAATTCTTTTAGGTTCACTTTCATTTTATTAACATTTCCCAGTAAGCTGTACACTGTGCTTCCCTCATTTGTAACTATTATTTCAGTCAGAAATAACGAAATGATATCTGGCCTATAGTTATAGTCAGCACTGTAAGTGAAGACAAAATATTTTCCCAGAACGGTCTGATTTTATTGCATTCCATACTCGTGTGTGCAAGCCATCTGTTCCACAACAGTTTGGGTAAATATGCTTCCATTTACATTCTATCAGTCTATCCAGCTGATTGTAAGATGCACTTTTTGAATTGTGAATTTGTCAGATAGAAGGAATCTACAGGTCCTCTAAAGTCATCTAAAAATCACTAGTCTACATACTCATGGATGTTTTTGTTCCTGCTGTTGCTTCTCAACAAGGATATTTTTGCACCTTCCAGCCACTGTATTTTATTGTACCGATTCATTATTTAGAATCCAGTATCTGAAATAAAGGTCCTTAGCAGACATTGTTTTTAGATTTAGAATTTGTTTTTGTGCAGATAACAGGTTTTGAGACTAAATGCAGCCAAATGTTTACACATGAAGGAAACCCTCTTTTGTGAATCCTGGGGTTCTTTCCACATTTCCATCATTATCACCCTCCAAGCACTAAGAAAGAGTTTCAGTGACCCACCGTCACCCTCATTGGTACTGACCTCAGAATGCTGAGCCATCACTACATCATGCCTGAGCTGAAATTAATTGCCTTACCTTTCCAACAGTGTCACTTTTATGAGACTAGAAATACCCAGAGCTGCTTTCAGGCGAGCACAAAATCTCCATGGGGAAGTGTCCTAAGTGGTGGCACTTTTCCATAAAACGGTAGAGACACAAATCACGTCATATTATGTGGGATTCCATCATGTGCAGATATGTATTTCCTTGCTGTATTTTTTCTATGTCAATTCCCCATTCATATTCACATTTGATTCATATACTACTCTGTTACAGTATGTGCTCCTGTCTTGTTCATGATCAACACCGAGCCTTATTCACTTTCAGCACTATACCTCAGCGTTACATTCACCAATGTGCTGTCCTGCCATTATTCCTTCTCCCATACTACTTAACGTTTTCATATTCAGCATCTGTATGGTGTTATTGTTCTGTTAGGTCATATTCTGTTTTGGGATTACTTTTAATGAAAAGCAGGTGAAAACATTTATAAACAAATTAATTGGACAATCCCATTATTTATAACCTCTTTTCCCAATTTTCTGATTGAATGAGCAATCAAATTGAATCGAATTATCCATTCAGTCGTATCCGACCCTTGGCGGATACGATGAGCAATAGTGAGCAATAGTGAGACCAAAAATAAAATATTGTTGTTTATTGAAGACATTCATATTCCAACTTTCCTAAGAGTTCAGCTGATGGTGAGAGTACAATGCCTACCTTAAAATTGTAATTTCAAATAGCAAGAACAGCTAATGAAAGCAGTGTTAAGCATCTTAGGACTGACTGAACACACTTGTTCAGTACAATATAAATGGCTGATAACTGTGGTTTTCCCCTTTCCTCCCTCTGCAAGTTTTCCAGTGAATCATGTGAAGAGAACAATGAAATGCTCAGAACTAACAAAATGCCAATTCTGGTATTAGGAGAGCAGCCCTGAGCAGACACAGATACATGGGATGGTAGTCAGGAATAGCAGGACTATATAAAGGATCCTTTGCTGTTGCATTTTTAAGTCAACAGGGATCATCTTGAAAAGGTGTGATTTCTCTTTGAAGTTCATATGATTGTTAATTCCAAGAAGGTCCTTCTTAATCAAGGTCAGTGATGTTACTATTATGAGTACCGCATATTCTGTTCTTTGGGTTTGTTTTCATTTTGTTTATTGTACTGTTGAATGAAGGATTAAGAGAGCATGGTGGCTCAGCGGGTAAGACGCCAGGCTTGTCGATCGTAAGATCGCAAGTTGGGAGGTTCAAATCCCTAGCCCTGCATGCGGAGTGAGCTCCTGCACTAGCTCCAGCTCTTGCCAACCTAGCAGTTCGAAAGCATGCAAATGCAAGTAGATGAATAGGTACCACTTCGGTGGGTAGGTAACAGCGTTCCGCGCGTGTCATGCCGGCCACATGACCGTGGAAGCGTCTTCGGACAACGCTGGCTCTTCGGCTAACAAACGGAGATGAGCACCGGCCCCTAGAGTCGGACACGACTGCACAAATGTGCGGGGGGAACCTTTACTTTACCTATGAATTACTGGAATCTAATTTCTTTTTTAAGGATCATAAGGAAAAGATGCCCGGCATTCTTAAGACTTTCTCTTGGTTCCTGTATCATTTCTCAAAGACTTCCTGTTGAGTTTCTTCTGTTTGCAGAACTGCCAGTGATTGAATGTAACATCTCTGTTGTCCATGAACTCTTTCACCTCAGACTGCAGCACAATAAAGAAATTCTAGAAATCAATGTCTTCCTGCCATTCAAACATTCTGTTTATTAACTCCCAGGGTGCTTTACAGGAAATACTTTTTCCGAGCTAAAGACACTGTAGCTGTCTTTTATAATTTATTGGAAGCTCAGTGTACTATTACTTTCATGGTGGAATGCTTCATTTGAATGTTTGGAAGCAATTGTGCACTGTACATGTACAGTCTGTTGAAATTAGGGTGGCCTTTTTTTTCATGGTGGTGGTGTGGAGGTGTTGAAGCATAGCAGCAGAGCTCTGCTTTGCAAGAAGAAGTGCCCAAAATCAGTCCTAAGAATCTCCATGCAGGGTTGAGAAAGACTCCTATCTGTGGTCTCATCTGGTCAGAGACAGCCAACTGTGGTTCCAGGTTTCTTTCCTGGCATCCCATCACATATTGCATCATCTTGTTCTAGCAGCGAAAGCACCTGGATATGAACCTGGCAGAGTCCTGCAATGGCTCCTTTTGCCTCTCTCTGCTCGAATTGTGCCGGGCTTTGAACTCAAAGACCAAAAAGGACTTTGGGGCACACAGAGGCAGGCGCATATCAGCTGTCTGCAGCTCCTTAACCTAAACACATCTTTTCCTGGGAAGAGACACAGCTGATTTAAGGCTTTGCACTCAGGTGCTACTCGAGTCTTCTTGCATGCACCAAAGCCTCTCTTTGCCTTTGACTCCAAAATGCTTCACAGCCCTGTGGCTGCCCCCCCACAAGGGATCAGATGTGATCGACAGACATTTTCACTGAGCTGGTGTTTGATGTTGGGAATTAAGTTTTGTAATTCCTCTTCTGCCAGGAAGCAGTGTCAAAAAATTCCTGGACTATTTCAATGGCCAGTGATTCCAATCCACACGTATGCGGTCAGCCTTTGATCACATAGGATCCAGTAGGAGCAGTGTGTTATGTCAACAGCTAAATCTAGTCAAGATTGGGATTAGAGGAAGTTAGCTTTAGTAATTTAGGGAGGCGACGAAGCGGGGGGTGGGGGTGCATTTGCCCAACATCACATGTGCTATGCCCCTGCACCCCCCAGCTCCTGCCTGGTCACCTCCCTGCACCCCCCCACCCCCCGCCTCATCACCTCCTTGCACCCCCCAGCCCCCCAGCGCAGTGGCCTAACGACGTCCCTGCACCCCCCACACACCCCAGTGCAGCGGTCTAACGACATCCCTGCACCCCCCACCCCAGCGGCCTAGCGACGTCCCTGCACCCTCCCCCCCAGTTGCAGCCCTACCGGGCTGGTAACTTACCTGGCTTCTGCGGGGAGAGCTGAAGAGCTGGGTTGAGCAGGGACCTGTCGGCGCGGCAAGGGATGGGCGGGGCTGCACGTGGTGCATGGCCTCCTCTTCTGGGTTCCCCTGCGACACACCTGGGCCCTCGCCATGACACAGAAATGTGTCATGACACACAGTTTGGAAAGCTCTGAATTATATATAGCTGAACTATGCAAACAATCTAGTCATCTCTTAATTCATAGCTTATCAAACTGTGTGTCGTGACACAGTACTGTGTCGCTTGCGGGGCCCAGGTGTGTCGCGTGAAAACCTGGAAGCATTGATGGCGCACCGCTGCTGCTGCATGCGGCAGTGGTGGTGGCAGCAGCAGCAGCGGGCCGTCAGTGCTTCTGGGTTTTCGCATGGCACACCAGGACACCACTGACGCCGCCGCTGTGGCGTGCGAAAATGGCGTGTGGCAGCGGGCCATCAGCGCTTCCGGGTTTTCGCACGGCGCCACCATGGTGCTTCCGGGTTTTTGCATGCCGCCGTTGGTGTGTCGCCAACAGGAAAAGTTTGGAAAGCCCTGTCTTAATCCATTGGTAGCTGTTAATGGGAAAATGTTTATTTATTTTTTAAATATATATCTTCAGATTTGTAAGTAGTATTTTTTTTAAAAAATGCATCTTTGGCCATGCTTATTAACTAATTAATTAATTGAGCTGAACCCCTGGTAGTTTTATGGGCAAGTCCATATAGTTTTCTTGGGAACAATAGAGAGGTGTCTTTTTTCTGCTATTTTCCCCCCTAACTTCCCACATTAGCTTTAGCCCTGGAATTTCCTGGCAGTCTTCCCTTCAAGTACTAAAGAGGCCGAATCCTGCTTGATTCTGTGAGCTTGACTATTCATTCAGAATGAATATTTCACTTAGCATTACTCGTGATTGGATTAATGGGTTTGCTGAAACACAGATGATTAAATACACAGCAACTGGCTGGTTTCAGACAACATACTGAAACATACCCATGATTTAGAATGCATGGTGGCTGGGTTTGCACAGCATGCTAAGCCGAAAATCAGACAAAGAACATGATGGCAGGCTGTGGTGTGTGAACCAGGCCTGGCTGTGTGTGAACTAGGTTTCTCCCAATTGCATTGTCTAGAGATGATGTGGATCACAGTGCAACTTGCCTTTGAAAGCAGGCAGGTGGGAAGTTCAGTTTACTTTGATCATTGGAAAAAAACAACCATGTCAGATAAAGAAAGAACTGCCCTGACAGCTAGTATCAACCTGCTTTCAGATTTCACAGCCTCATCCCTTGGTTCACTCAAGACTAACCTGTCTGACCACTTTTCACAGGCAACCTTCAGCCCTGGATCTAATTGAGGAGGAAAATACAGTGTGGCTGCCATCTATAGACAGGATGGAGTTTCAGACAAAGCCAGATTTAATGCGAGAGTATATTTATTTATACATCTATACTATACCCAAACTTCTACATCCACATTTACAGGATTTACTATGCTGTTTTACTATAAACCAAGCAGAACTGGTTCAAAAGAAATGCCCTGAGAGTGAAAGAATTATGGTTACTGAGCATCAGAACTAAACAAAACAAATGTTTTTCGCATACAAATCTGCTACTAGTTGTTGTCCCAAACTTCATTTGAGCAGCATAATTGGGGTTGGGAGGATCGTTTTACTACTCTTTACTAAACAACTACCAATCAGAAATCCTTACCACCTTCTTGCCTATGACCCAGCAATCGTAGAACTAGAACTAGTTCATCCACTGCAAAGAAAGTTATTGTGGTGTTAGGACTTGATACAGGACAAAACCCATTATACTTTGATGACAGATTCTCTAACAAGGTTTGCAAAACATGATTTCTTTGGCTCTTAGGTAGCTGTTAGGCAATTTCCTTACTAGTGATTGATAGGCTAGTAACATCTAACCATCACTGTACAAATATAGCAGTAATGAGAACAGACTTTGAATAGCTGTGACAATGATTTCATGACACTAGAAGACTATGAGCTGTCCCCTCTATGAGCCATCCCTAACTGCAGCACAAACATGCCCCAACAAGCCCTTTTTATTGCTGCATCCTCATGAAGTTGCCTTCATCTGAATCCCAGCCCATACCTGATGCAGTCTTAAGTCATTCTTAGCTGTACCAGTGTTACAATAGTGTTTTCATCCTTATTCCATAACAGGTTTTGCTATGGATATAATCTGATGTGCTTTACCAACTATTCTGTTGGTAGCATAATCAGGTGACCTCTGAGGGTGGGATCCTATTGGTCACTTTAGATTGATGCCAACACAATCTTTCTCCTCAGTTTCCCGCAACTGTCTTCAGGGCCATTCTGCTCTGGGCATCAGGACAGACTGGTTTGTTCAAACCAGATTCTTGCCATATAGCCACCAGGTCTCAGAAACCTATATAAGTGGAAGGGCGGGTTGGTGGGGAGCATTGCACAGTGAACCATGTGAGAGAAAGCTGGCTCTCTTTGTGCTGTTTCACAATGCAGCTTTCCCCACACCTCTGCAGTGCTGTTTAGTCTGCTTTTGAACCTGGGTTTAGCACTCTTCTGGAACAGCATTAAACCCATCTCCAAATGGAGCCTATCAGTTCATATCTGTTGAAAGTTGGACTCCCTTTGAGTGTATCCAGCAAAACACTTTTGTAAAGTCAGAGCAAGTTTGGCCTTTGGCTTTTTTTTTATTTTAGGATTTTTAAGATCTTTACACATCTCAGTTTCTTTGTGCATTTCCCAGCTACTATCCAATCACAGCCTATGGAAGTTCTTCAAAATGAAAGCTTTATGTGTTTTTACAAAAATGGTCCGTGGTTTTGCTGAATGAGAAAACTCCATATTCCAGCTCAGAAATACAATAAGCAAAAGTTCTCCTTAAGGTACATTTTCTTTGTATGTTCCTTGGAATGCATTTAAATAATATTAACCATTTTCCCCCTCTTTTCTCTATGAGCACTATGCTCTCACTTTCTCTTACTATCCACATATGTCTTATCTTTCTGCCCTGTATTTGGCTTTGCTGATTTTGGCAGTAATGTAGGCATATACAAAGGGAAAAGGTGTGCTTAGCTAGAGGCATTCCAAACTTTTGTTTTAATTATCGCCTGCTAGAATTAGCCAGCTGCTCTTAGTTAAACAAACTTGTTCATCTATGAGATTGGAAGCAGTAAAGCCATCCAGACCACATCAATACATATGCTTCTCCCCCGTTTAAGGACTTGGCTAGCCAGGATGACAGCTTTTTGCTCTTAATGGACTTTCCTGGCAAACCTGGATAGTTGAGAATGATATAAGGGGCGCGGTAGCTCAGCGGGTTAAACCGCTGAGCCGGAAGACTGCCTGTAAAGATCTGATGGTCGGCAGTTCTAATCCCCGCGTGGTGAAGTGAGCTCTCGTCATTCACCCCAGCTTCTGCCAACCCAGCAATTCGAAAGCTAAGGTGAGTAGATAAATGGGTACCACGTTAAAGTGGGAGAATTTGCCGGCGTCCTGTGATCGGGGGTCGCCCTCGGAGTGAAGAAGATCCCGGGAATCCCGTTAAATGGCGGCGGAGGACGGCGGAGCCCGATTGGCGAACATCCAGGATGTCAGCAGCCGACTCGGAAGCAAGGCATGCTGGGACATGTAGTCCAATGCCTATGGAAGAAGAGTCGGTTCCCCTACCTCCTTCCTGTGCGCGCGGCTAAATGATATGTATATGAATTGTTAAATATATATTGAAATGCTGTAAGCCGCCTAGAGTCCTCCAATAGGGAGGGGATAGGCGGGGTATAAATATGATAAATAAAATAAATAAATAAATAAATAAATATAAAATGAAAGACCCCATATAGGTAGGGCCAGGCATTCCTGAGGTAAAAAAATGATTTTCTAAATTGATTGATGAATACAGTACAATTGAGTAACAGTCAAGTATGTTTCATTATTTTGTTATTTATTTATTTATTTATTTATTTATTTATTTATTTATTTATTAATCACATTTATACCCCGCCTATCCCCTCCCTACTGGAGGACTCCAGGCGGCTTACAACAATTGAAATTCATATATTAACAATTCATATATTAACAATGTTATTTAACCGTGCGCTAAGGGAGGGGGTAAAGGAACCGGCTCTTCTTCCGTAGGCATTGGACTACATGTCCCAGGATGCCTTGCTTCCGAGTCGGCTGCTGACGTCCTGGATGTTGTCAATCGGGATCCGTCGTCCTCCGCCGCCATTCGTGAGGTCTTTCTTCGTTCCGAGGGCGACCCCCAACAGGACGCCGGCAAATTGACCCACTTTAACATGGTACCCATTTATCTACTCGCATTAGCTTTCAAACTGTTGGGTTATAATGTTTTTATCTTGTTTTTATTCATTGTTAGCCATGTATTTGAGATGGGCAGTTGTATAAATTGAGTAAATATATAAAATAAAAAGATTAATTTTATTAAGATACACAACACATATATTTTGCTAATTAGCAGTAATATTAGCATTTCAAAATTATAATCATAATATATCATTTTCTCTGATTTTCATCCTGGCACCCCATGGTCAGTGCACAAATGCACTTTTTTAGTAAAGGAAAAGGGAAAAGGATTGAAGCAAATTAATAAAGCAGACTGGGCAATATATTCTGGAGTTCCTGCAGTAAACAAGACAGAAGAAGGAGAGTAGGAGTAACATTTATGACGGATGACTGCTTAGTGTACTGTTGTTGTTTTTAAAAACAAGCTTTTATAAGAAAGTGATGCTTTATTGTGTGAATCACTTAGTCCTTGTTGCTGCTATGGGGTTGTCAATAGACTTTATTCCAGCCTCTGCTATCAGTTTCCTCCCTCCCTCCCTCCCTCCCTCCCTCCCTCTAAATCAGGGGTACTCAACCTTTTTGGCACCAGGGACCGGTCGTGGAAGACAATTTTTCCACAGACTGGGGGCAGGGTTTGCAGGCAGGAGCCAATCGCACGCACCGGGGGGCAGGGTTTGCAGGCAGGAGCCAATCGGTTGGGGACCCGTGTTCTAAATGATTCCCTAGCTGATTCAAGAAGAGAAGGTTACCATCTGTATAATGACATTCCTTTTTAGAATAGAATAGAATAGAATAGAATAGAATAGAATAGAATAGAATAGAATAGAATAGAATAATAACTTCATTGTCATCCCACTATACACTATACACCAAGTGCACAATAGAATGAAATTTCGTTGCAGTTGGCTCACAATTTCAATCAAACAGTAAAATACTAATTAAAAAAAACACCATAGTTACTATAAAATATACAGTACATTCTTTAGCTCACAATTTCAGTCAAACACTAAAATACTAAAAAACATGTCATAATCAAACTTTTGGTGTTTTTTTCAGTCAAACACTAAAATACTAATTAAAAAATCCATAGTTACTATAAAATATACATTCTTTACACATCCAACATTGCACCTAAAAGAACTTATTTAAGCATTCAAGAATCCAATAGCCTGGAGGACAAAGCTGTTTCCCAATCTGGCTGTTCTACATCGGATACAGCGGAACCTCTTCCCAGAGGGTAACAAAGAAAACAAACCATGATGAGGATGGGAGGCGTCACTGATGATCTTTCGAGCTCTGGACAAACAGCGTGCATGTGCTAAATCTTGGATGAGCGGCAGAGATATCCCAATTATCTTTTCTGCTGCCCTTACCACTCTCTGCACAGACTTTCTATCTGAGGCACTACAATATATTTTAATGCAATATTTAGCAATATTTCATTGTGCTCAACTATTTGACTGTCAGTCAATTGAGTGGTTGACAGGACTTAACTGATAGGTTGGCTGAGTGCTGAATTAAGGCAGTGCTGTGTCCCTGATCCTATGCCCTTAACAATAACAGTGCTCTGGTATATTCCATAAACAATGCCTTCCTCCCAATTAACAATTTCCCTGCCTGGAAATATTCCATAATCGCATCAAACAGGCTGGATCTATTTCAGATCTCACCAATCCTGGTAAACACACTCTAAACCACACATGTTTTCATGGAGTGTGGTAGAAACACTGTCCTAGTAAGCAGAAGTACACAAATTCCACTTCAAACATAATGTTTATATTCAGCTTAACATAAAATAAATAAATAAATAAATAAATAAATAAATGATTTATTTATTTATTTATTTATTTATTTATTTATTTATTTATTTATTTATTTATTTATTTATTTGACTTTTTCACCGCCCAACTCCCTCAAGGGACTCTGGGCGGCTTACAATTTGATAAAACATTAAACATTAAAATAGGAAATTTAAAAATACAATAAATATGAAAGTCAAAAGTTTGATTATGACATGTTTTAGGATGGAAGGGTTGCCAAAGATAGTGAGATATCTATCTATCATCTATCATCTATCATCTATCTATCTATCTATCTATCTATCTATCTATCTATCTATCTATATCTATCTATCTATCTATCTATCTATCTATCATCATCTATCCATCCCTTAAACAAAATTTTAAGAAACAAATTCCTCTTACCTTAATCAGATCATGACCTAGAAAATTTGATAGCGTACTTAAAAATAATTCTGACATTTTTCTCAGAAGTCGTTTAATTAATGAGCATTAAATCACACTGTGTGACTGCATTTCCATCCTGACCCCAATAGACATGGGCAGCTGCCTGAAGTCATGTGGTCACTGTGTATTTTCCCACAGGCAAGCACATTTCCTCCTTTAGGCCAGGGGTCGGCAACCTGTGGTCCGCGGCCCACCGGTGGGCCATGGGCCATTAGGAAGTGGGCCGCAGGGTGAGCCGGAGCAGCTGATTGGTGGAGGCCCAGAAGGGGAAACACCTCCACCTATCAGCCTTCAGCAAAGAAGGGCAGAGGTGGGCCTCTCCTTGTGGTGGCGGCAGCGTGTGTGCGCGCCTTTTCGCCTCCCTGCCAGAACCGAGGGCATTTTCGGGGCAAGTTCCAGGGACCCCGAAAATGCCCTCGGTTCCGACAGGGAGGCAAAAGCCGCACTGCGCACAGGCTACCGGCCGCTTCCCCACTGCACAGATGACTGGTGTGGGAGGGGGCCGGGTGGAAAATCTCCGTGCCACAGGGAAGCAGCCCTCCAACGTGCGCGGTGAGGCTTTTGCCTCCCTGCCGGAACCGAGGGCATTTTTGGGGTCCCCAGAGCTTGCCCTCGGTTCTGGCAGGGAGGCAAAGCCTCGCCGTGCGCAGGCTACCAGCTGTTTCCCTGCTGCACAGCTGACCGGTGCGTGAGGGGGTGGGGTGGAAAATCTCTGCGCCACAGGGGAGTGGCCCGGCAGCGTGTGCGCACGCACAAGGCTTTTGCCTCCCTGCCGGAGGGCATTTTTGGGGTCCCTGGAGCTTGCCCCTTCGAAAGGGCAGGCTCCAGGGACCCCGAAAATGCCCTCGGTTCCCGGAGCAGCAGACCTGCAAACCCCGCCCCCCATCCGGCTGATTGGCTGCTGCCCACAAACCCTGCCCCATCTGTCCGATTGGCTGCCACCTGCAAACCCCGCCTCCTGGTCCTTGAAAATTTTTTCTGACGGGGGTGGTCCCTGATGGAAAAAAGGTTGCCTACCCCTGCTTTAGGTCAAACAAAGAAGCAAAATGGGGAGTGAGCATTCCTTAAAGAGCAAGAATTTTTCCAGTCATGACAGGCACCAGCTTCTAGTCGAGAGCTCCTATTTGGGAGAAGGGTTTGGTAGATAATTTTTGTTATTTCCTCCACCCCTACTGTCACTTGATGTATTGTTCTACAAGGTGCACAGCCGGGCAACTGCAGCACATTTATATGACCAATAGGAGCCAAGTAGACCCCTGACTGCATCGTCCCCTGTCCTATCATAAGGCACCTGACAAATATGGCAACTTATGAGTTAGGGCAAAAAGCCAGACAACATTTCCATGTGGAATGAGGCTAGGGAAGAGAAACAGGTGATCTCATGAGGATACAACCCTTAAAAAAGATTAACAAGGCATCTTCATGCTGTAGTAAATGTAACATGAGAAGGAGCCCAAGGTCTACTATTCCTTCAGAGCAGCTTCAAAATCCCAAGAGACTTGGCGGGAGGATTTGCAATGATTTTATTTATTTATTTATTTATTTAATTTATATGACCGCCCATCTCCCCCAACGGGCAACGATTGCTCTTCTGCCATCTTCCTGCACTGCAAGCAAACTTTACTAGTGCTACTCTGGAGCAACCTGTAAAGATTGAGGATGAAAACCTAGGACCTCTGAGGGTTCAAGTCATGAATACTTTTGGAGAAGTATTGGGGGGCAGAGCCAACTATTCCTGTTGGGTCAGAGTTGGAACCCAATTCTTCCTGATGGATTTGGAGAAAGTTCTCAGTACCTGGAGGAGAGAAGGAAAACAGCTTCTCGCTTTTCTGACAATTGGTGAGAAAACAAGGAGGACGGCCATACTTGATATTTCTCTCACCCTGGCAACTCTAGTATCTCTGTGTGTGTTTACATGCATTTGCTTAACTTAGAGCATTTGCTCAATAAATGAGATAAACCAAATTATTAAATGTAAAGCACATCTGTTCGGTACTCAGAGGTGAGCCAAATATTTTGGTGTTAAATGTATAAATAATCAATAGAATAATGGAAGGCACAATGTAACATCCTGTACTACTATTTCAGAACTGACCTGACAAGGAGAACCACTTCACCCTGCTTAATAATATGGCTGATCTTCTCAACTTCCTTTAAAGCCTTTGTCAGGCTCATAAGGTGACAATATTTTATTTTTATAGTAGTTTTTAAATGTATAGCCTTTTAACTTTTTATATATTGTGATTGTAAACCGCCCAGAGTCTGCCATGGTAGAGATGGGCGGGGATAAATTCAAATAATAAATAAATAAATATAATGTTGTCTTTTATCCCATTTCTTCAATACATTATATCTGATTGGGGACTATAAACTGATCATTAAATGTATTAATTCATCATTCAGTGTAGTGTGCTACGTGTTTTATCAATATGTGGCCTATGTTGCATTCAATTTCATATATTTTCCCATTGACCTACTGTATTTAGTCTTGAAGATTAATGTACACATAATTAATGTACTCCTGATAGTGTCCACTAATAGACTAGCAATAAAACCAAACAAGTTCGTATAAATATGTGTTTGTGATGTGAGTGTGATGTTGTGAGGAAGACAAACAAACAAACAAAAAATTCATAACTTGCCAGTCTTAGACAACTTTTCCTAGAAGGTCAAAGTGTTCTTTCTCATTCATGTACGAAATATGCATTATAATGAAAATATATATGAATAATAAACAGAAGTTCATCGGTTGTGAGCAGCATTTATTTAAATATGTTGACAAATTAAGTCATATTGCAAACCTCAATTCTCTGTCTTGCCTGCAGGTGGCAGAGTTCAACTGTCTGTCTGCCACAAAAGCAAGATTGAAAAATGCCCAAAAATCAGAAGAGGCAAATGGAGTAAACAAGATGAAAGTGAGAATCTTTCCACTCAAGAATGTAAATGTCACCCTTCCAGCTCAAAAGGCAGGGCATTGGTAGGAATGATAACAGCTTTCAGATGGGATCAATTGAATGCCAGCTCTGGCATCTCATCAGTTATTACAGCCTGTCCCAAGGGTAGCAAGAAAACAAAACACAAGCCCACAGATTCTAGTCTTTTTGTTTTTCAAGAGAAAAACAGGAAAAGAATCTGGAAAATGAAATGTAATGCAGATGAAAATTGCAAAAAGAACATCTGTTGAAAAAAAAATCAGAAACAGAACAGGTCATCGGTTCAATTAGGTTCTTAGAGCATCACAAGTCCTTTAGTATCTGATGGTGGCCTTCTCTAACCATTGGCTGCATGCCTGGACTGGAGATAGATGGAACTGTTGTTTTAGATCCTGTGTCCTTATTAGCTCTATTCTCTCTTTTACATATATATAAGATTTTTATCAAGTTTCAAGCAAAGATAAAAGCTACAGAAAAACAAAAAAACTACAAAGAAAAAAAAAGAAAGAACTAAAAAAGTGTAGAAACGCAAGAGAAATTATTTCAAAATTGCAAAAAGAGGTGACTTCTGACTTTTAACAGCAAGGATATACAACAATTTTCCATAATCAATCCCTTACTCTATATTAAACCAAAATCACATTATTTCTATAAATCATTCCATTGGCACATTATAAAAATCACTAAATACAGTGGCTCCCTCCCCTTATATTAAAATAAATAAATAAATATATATATATATATATATATATATATATATATATATATATCCTAATCAACTTCCCCCCTCAAAGATAACATTTATTTAATTATTTCCTTCCTACTACTATTCTATACATTCCTGTCTACTATAATAAAGATCAAATTAAAAAACATATAAATTGTCTGCCTTTGTACTTGATACTACAACAATTTTAATAATCTTATGTTAGAGTTTTTGTGTTGCCCTGGCGAATCATTCCTGTACAAAGCAAAAGCATTCTCATGGTGACGTGAATGCCAGGTGGCTGGACAACAGAGAAGCCTTGGCTTTGTTTACATCTTCATTAGATATGAAGCTAGAAGGTACCATTGTTATGGCTAGCAATGGATCTTCCCATGAAGGCGAAGCCTCCTGATATCCCAAGCCCCCCCCTTGAGCAAGGAGGGGGGAACGCAGTGCGTAGATGCAGCACATGCTATGTGCTTTGAGGCCTAGTGTGTGTGTAACAGCTAACATCCAGCCAATCAGAATGCTAGAAGAACTGAATATACAACCATGCAAAATGGTGTTCTATGTCTTCTTGATTTCTAGTGTCTTTTAGCCATGTAGTTCTTCACGTGTTCACTTCCTGTGGACTGGGCAGAGTGAGCTATGCCTGGCTTTGGGTATAGGCCATGGCAGGAACTCTGGCCCTGGGATCAATACACGGAACTCTGCTTATAAGTTTGTTTTGTTTTTCCTTTTACAATGATGTATCCTGTATATTCATCTTTTTCATTGTTGCGATAATGTACTGTATCTGCATTATTGCCCTATGCTAAACAGTAAACACTGTTAGCCCTAACAAGCTGCATTCTTGTCTGTTTATTCTCAAGCCTCGGGTTTTTCCCCTTTAAGCCAGCATATACCCCATCAGGTTATGGGCCCAGAGAGAAATTTGCGTTTTCTTTGCTGCGTTGGACCTGGCTGTAAAAGGGAGTTTGTTTTTAGAGGCTGGTTTCAGAATAAATATGTTTTCTTTGAGTAGTCAGCAATGGCTGAACAGTGTCTGGTCAGTCTGCCATTTGGGGGTTTAGATGGCACAAACTATCTGACCTGGTGTGTGGAGATGGAATCATTCTTTTTGCAAGAAGAAGATTTGTGGCAGTATGTGGCAAATCTACTTCCAGAGATCCCTGGAGGATTCAGAGGATCTCTCTGAAGACGTGCAAGCATGTTTGGACTGTGCTTATGGCATTTTTGCTTTTGGGACTCAACTCCTCTGAATGGAATTATATCAGCTACTCAGGGACTGAGTAATGAGAGCTGAGAAGCTGTTGGAGCCTTAGATACACAGTGGAGCTCTGTTGCCCTTGGTGGTCTATTAAGACAGCTTTATGGTTTGAAGCTGCAACTGGTGAGACTGTGATGACCCACCTTGGTGAGTTCAAGACTTTGTTTGCTGCAAAAAGGCATGAACAAGAAGGCTTATTTTTCTGAGGCTGTGAAAAAGCATGCGTGATTTTTGTCAAGCCTGGAGCTACTGGTCACTTCCAGGAGCCGTCTGCTGCTGCTGTTCCTGAGAATTCCTAACAAAGTGTTCCAGCTGAAGTAAAACCTGGCATGGAATTTACATTTGTCGTGGTTTCCTGTGATTCTACAAGGCTGTTCCCTGCCCCGATGTCCAGCGGAAGCCAGAAGCCAGATGCCAGCTAACACAACGAATCCAAGTTTTCTACTCTGCCGGGCTGCTGTTGTGTAAGCATTTCTACAGAGACTCTGTTTTTGAATTCAGCTGGCTGTAAAGTTTGTAAACATGGACGGTTATTGTTACAAATTTCAGCCTTGAGTTCAGCAAGTAATTTTAGCTGATATTTCTGTGTAAGAATGTGTATGTGTACACTTGTTGTTTTTCTCTCCTCAGTGTTCCAGCCCTGGTCAAGTCTGAGTGTACTTGTTGCTGAATGTTTCATTGCAATATGAAACTGCTTGTGTTGAGGTTGAGTGTGTTAGAGACAAACCTGTAACATCAAGTGTGTGAGATGCTGTGGAGATTGTGTGAACAGGACATTGTGTGTTTAATGTTCCCCACATCATAAATGCATCCATAAAGTTTTCACAAAGTACTGGGGTATCCCGGGATGGGAGAGTGTGTCTCAGATAGCCAAATGCATTCTGAGTTAGAACCCAGGAACTATCCAAAAGTTTCTTGATTGTGCTGTGTGTAAGCAATCTAAAAAATCAGGACTGTGTCTGTTGCTAGGCAAAGTGACAGAGTGTTAACTAGACCATTTCAGTTGGTTCATAGAGATCTAGTTAGCCCCCATGTCCCAAGTAATGGTGGGATGCGAGTTTCATGTTCCTTCTGGTTGATGATCATACCTGCTTGTGTTGTTGCTACTTGTTGAAGTCTAAAGCGAAGGTCTGTGCTCGCTTTGAAGTGTATGTAGCAATGATAGGATGAAAATAAGGTCAGTTCCAGTCAGTTTGTAGTGGAGTGTTCCTGAGCCATTTGTTCCAAAATTGGCTTTGTAGGAAAGTATTCTCCCAAAGACTTGCCAATGTTGGAATTCTTGCTGAGTGTTGGTGTTGTGAATACCATTAAAAATAGCCTGCTGTTAGTTGCTCGGGTGCCATCCCATGTCTGGGGAGAGGCTGCCTTGATTGCAGTGTGTGGTTTCTAACTAACAGGTTGTAGAATTCAACTAAAAAAAGAAATTATTTTTCTTTGGTATGGCAAGCGCCTTTCACTGAAGTACCTGCATGTCTGTGGAACATTTGCGTGTGTTCACAACCCCAGGTCACAGAGAAGGAAGAACCAAGGAAGCAGAGTGCTTCAGGTTGTTGGTTGTTGGTTGTTGATTAAAATCCAAGGCTTATCGATGTTTCATTAAGCCATGGTCAAATCCAAATCTCCAGAAGTGCTTTATTTTTAAGCAGCCTACTGGTTGGGAAAGGTTGTATGCTAAGGTTGCAGAAGTTCAGATTTCTTCTGTTCCCCAGTCTCCGAGTGTGAAAAGGGCCCCTCGGGTGAAGGAAGTGGAAATTTCACCTGAGCAGTTGCAGGGCCTGGAGGGGGAGTCAGGTATTAGAGAAAAGAGACAGTGATGGAGGAAGTACAGTGGTCATTCCTCATGGGTCCTCTTATAGGGTGTGAAGCCTGACAGATTTGTGATTTAGCAGGTGACAGTGTGTCAAGTTACCTGAAAAAACCCAGTCTTTGCTAGATGTGTTGCTCCTGCTTTGGAGAGGCAAGAAGAACATTGGAACACAGCTGTGGACAGTCAGTTTGAGTTTTGGTGAAGTGTTGACAGTAACCAACCTATCCTTTGTTTTAGTAAGCTGTAGGTTCCAGATGAGTGTTCAGAAAGACATTTCTTTCTGATAATACTCTGCAGTGTAAAGCCAGTGTTGCCCAGGGATTTGTTGCACAAAAGAAGTTTGTGAACTGTGGATCTAGTGTATGCACCCACAGCTAGGCCAGAATATTTACGTGTGGTGCGTTTTCTGGTTGCGTAGCGTGAAACAGGTGTCCATTTACATATTGTGATGTTGACACAGCATATTTGAATGTAGATCTCCCTGAAACAGTGTGTGTAAGGCAAGCGTTTTGGCTCTGCATGTGTGGCAGTTCCCAAACAATTCATTGACTTAACAGGGTGCTTTATGGATCTTAAAGCAGGCCAGTCATTGATAGCATGGTGCAGATGCTAACTGGGATGTAGAACAGTCACGTGCTGTTTTCTATGTGTACATAAGAAAGTGTAGAAGTTTGTGTAGGACTTCATACTTATGTAGTTGGTTTTTTGCTTAGAAACTGAAGTTTTTCACCTTGAATAAGAATTTGTCAGTCAGCTGAGGTAGTAAGTGCCAGCTGAGGAAGTTCAGCACAAATTCAAACATTTATCTTGGTGTTGAAGTTACAAAAGCCCAGAACAGAGATGGTTCTTGGTTTCCTACAGAGTGTCATTTGTGTAAAGGAAATCTTATCCTTAATTTGTTGTACAGTATATCACTCTACAGTAACGCAGTGGACATGCCCTGAATTAGTTTTGCCCAGGTAGGGTACCAAGCTTGCAAAATGGTTTAGCCCTCGATGTGAGCTTGCAAAGGGTTGAAACAGCCCTGCGATTTTCAAACACAGAGCAGCTAGCAGGATTGGAATTCCTTATCTATGCTGGCTGCGATTTTTGCAAAGGAGGGGACAGAACATTTGTGGGCAATGTTTTTCTGTTTCTCTGTACTGTTTCTGTTCCTGCATAAGTTGTATTATTATGTATTTGTATGTATCTGAATAAAACATTGCATGAAATGTATATTGTGCATTATACATATGTGTAACAAGTGTTTTTAAACCATTTTCTAGTGTTGATGACTATTGGTTGTAAAAACTGTAACTTGAATAGTGTGATTATTACATGCATTAACCTTTGTTTTTCTTGTTTCTGTAAAAACGTGTGTTACTCCCATTGTACAGAAATAATTCGGGAGGGGTGTTAGAGTTTTTGTGTTGCCCTGGCGAATCATTCCTGTACAAAGCAAAAGCATTCTCATGGTGACGTGAATGCCAGGTGGCTGGACAACAGAGAAGCCTTGGCTTTGTTTACATCTTCATTAGATATGAAGCTAGAAGGTACCATTGTTATGGCTAGCAATGGATCTTCCCATGAAGGCGAAGCCTCCTGATATCCCAAGCCCCCCCTTGAGCAAGGAGGGGGGAACGCAGTGCGTAGATGCAGCACATGCTATGTGCTTTGAGGCCAAGTGTGTGTGTAACAGCTAACATCCAGCCAATTAGAATGCTAGAAGAACTGAATATACAACCATGCAAAATGGTGTTCTATGTCTTCTTGATTTCTAGTGTCTTTTAGCCATGTAGTTCTTCACGTGTTCACTTCCCGTGGACTGGGCAGAGTGAGCTATGCCTGGCTTTGGGTATAGGCCATGGCAGGAACTCTGGCCCTGGGATCAATACACGGAACTCTGCTTATAAGTTTGTTTTGTTTTTCCTTTTACAATGATGTATCCTGTATATTCATCTTTTTCATTGTTGCGATAATGTACTGTATCTGCATTATTGCCCTATGCTAAACAGTAAACACTGTTAGCCCTAACAAGCTGCATTCTTGTCTGTTTATTCTCAAGCCTCGGGTTTTTCCCCTTTAAGCCAGCATATACCCCATCATCTTAATCATATTAAACCCAAAACCAGACATTTATTATTTTTATTATTCCTTAATAATCTTAATCCAAATTGTTAAAGATAAATGAAGTCAGCCAAACCCTTAAAGCAATCCAAATAAATATTCTTAAACCCTTGTCCCACTTCAAAATAAACCAGAGCATTTACATATCCCCACAATGCACACAGAGCTTTTTTCTTAAAAAAATCGAACAGCCCAACTGCCCCCGTCAAAAACTCCGACTTCTCTTCAGGAGACGTCCCATACATAATGACCCCTTCTTTTCCATGGTATTCCATCAGAAGATCAATTTCACTTATGGCTTGCAACTCGATCTCTCCCTTTAATTTCTCCAACTCGACTATCCGATCTTCATCCAGCATTTCAGTAGAAATCCCGATCTCCCTCTTAGAAGAGACATTTCTGTTGCTGTTAAATTCTTCAGTTTCATCCCCAACATACACAACCAGATGACACATTTTAGACCTCATATTTTCTACAATGTCCTGAATGCCTTGCATAAAAACTTGGTAGGAATCAGAAAGAATCTGTTTAAAATCTTGTTGGAAATCAGAGAAAGTCTGTTTAAAATCCTCCATGTCTCAAGCAGTAGATTATGGCGCCCCCTAGGAGCTTAACCAGAGAAAGTCAAAGATATGAAAGAATTCCGAAATGTGTTTACATAAGTGAAAGTGAGATATGCAGACAGTTCCCCAGGGAAAGTAGAAGCAGAAAACTGAAAGTTCAAAACAGCCAATTCAATGTGTAGGAAAATGCTAATATCTTCAAATTTAGTACAAAAATAATAACAAGGAGACAATTATTTACTCTCAATCCTCCTTAATATTTGGATGGAAAACAAAGTCCAAAACTTAAAAAGAATTTTTTAAAAAATTGATCCCAAAAATAACGATAAGCACCAAGAGAACCCGCTTCTCCTTGCTGTAGAAAGCCTCTCTTAAGGTACACATACTTAAAAGAAATATAAATTGGGTGATTTAGAAATGGGGTGGCTGGTCTTAGTGTCCCTTTAAGGCTACAGCGCGGCTTGGAAATGGTGACATCCCAGCCTCCCGGCTAGCAATTACCAGTCGAGCGCAAATGCTGTTTGCAATCTTCTGGCTGCAAGCAGCCGTCCGGAGGACAGATGGGGTGATTCCAGGTGGTTTCCTTTTTCCAGAAAAACACTCCTGGGCTTCAGGAAAACCTGCCTGAACCCGAAAAAACTGCTGCGTTGTCAGTTCTGCCCACTGAGCCCGCAGGCACAGCTGTTCAGTCCACCATTCTCCACCAGAAGACCTTATTAGCCCTATTCTCATTACTCTCTTGGGTTTGTCTTAGATGCAGTTCTTGGCTGAGCCACACTGATCTTCTGCTATATTGCCACACGCTGAGCAGACTGTGAGTGACATCAGCTCTAAAGTTGGGACATATCAGTTTGGCATCAAAGTGTCCTTGTCTCTTTCAAGTAGTTGCATCTGATTTGCAAGCAGTTTGATATCACAGCCAAGAATAAATATTCTGGAGACAGGAAACTTAAAATAGGTTTATTACCTCATAAAATGGCCTCAGACCAAGAAGGTAGCTTTATTCTCTATTACCTAGAGAGATTTTACAAGATCTCTCACTGAGGAAGACAATCAATATCATCTACCTGTAAATCAGATTTTATTGCTGTAAATTGATTTCCAAACCATTATAGTTAGGAAGCAGAAGAAAATATTGTGAAATAAATCTCAGTCAGTCAATCAATCTCCTTTGTTATGGTCATTGACCAGAGTTTTGTAGTTTCATGACAACAATTACAAAACACAAAGAAAAGTAAAATAATTTTTACTAAATGAATTGTAGAGAGTAAGATAAACATGAGCAGAATACCAGATAGGTGCAGATACTAAAATGCTAATTTAAATCTACATCAAGTCTGGAAAATGAAATTGAAGGTTACGTAACTGGATGACTGCATGTCCTGTGCTTGCCAGAAGCTCAAGAAAGGTGTGTCATAGGCCATTCACGTCTGGGGATGGTCGTGGGAGATCGCATGGTGTAGTGGATAAGGCCAAGATTCCAATCTTCATTAAAGCAAAGAGTTCACTGTGGGCCCAATCACTGTATCTCCATACAATTTGTATTGCCAGGCTATTGTGGTGAGGCTAGAACGAGAAGAAACCCACAAGGGTACCTTCTTGGATACTTAAGAGAAAAGGCTGATATAAATGTAACAATTAACAATATTGTTTATTCCCATAATAAACTGAGTAATCATAATTGCCACTATGGTGGTTAACTTACTCTCTAGAAACCAGGAGTCTGTGAGTTCTAGTCCCGCCTGAGGCATGAAAGCCGGCTGGGTGACCTTGGGCTAGTCACTCTCTCTCAGCCCAACTCACCTCACAGGGTTGTTGTTGTGGGGAAAATAGGAGGACGGAGGAGTATTAGGTATGTTCGCCGCCTTGAGTTATTTATAAAAATAATAAAGGCGGGATAGAAAATAAATAAATTAAATAAATCTCTCTCTGTGTGTGTGTGTGTGTGTGTGTGTGTATATATAGAGAGAGGGGGGGTACATAGTTTTTAAAATGGTTACTGGCTTATTTACACTAAGTCTGAATTGATTTCCTATCTGCCATCTGTATGTCAAACCCCTGGACAGGCCAATTTAAAACCAGCTTGTTGTGTGAAGAAAAACCTTTCATTGTGAATTTGTTGCCTTATCCTTTAAAGCAATGGCAGAATAGAATCTGGATTTGACAGAAGACTGTTACTGCTTTTAAATGGTTCAGGATGGCCAGTCAAGTGTCTTTTGATGGGTCCTAATTGTTAGATGGAGTCTTGATATAGGTCTGTCTCTGGAATGTTTGGAATGCAAAAGCTAACAGAGTTTGAAGAAGGTGAAACAATCTGCCCCCCTTTTTACAAGGTCATAGGTGGGGGCTGATGTAAAAGACATGTGTGGGAAAGAACAAAGAAGCAGTCTGGGAAACCAAAAGAAAGGACAGGCAAGCAGAAACTAGAAGCAGAAACTTGGGCACAGACAGAATCTTCTAGCTGTGCTCCTGTCCTCTGAAGATGCCAGCCACAGCGACTGGCGAAACATTAGGAACCAACACTGCCAGAACACGGCCACACAGCCCGGAAAACCCACAACAACCATCGGATTCCGGCCGTGAAAGCCTTCGACTATGCATAGAAACTAGAAGCTTCTTGGGATGTACAGGATGCATCTCCTGGAAATTTCTCCAGAAGTAGTGGATCTGTTGCATAGTAGAAAATACATGTTATTTGTTTCCATGTATGCCTCACTAAATAGTTAGGTACATGTGGACAGATCACATCTGAGACCTATGAGACCAGTCGAACTCTCCAAGTCATATTCAATAAGTATCTGTAGTGGTTTGGAGATCATTCCTTCATATTTTTCTGATAAGAAGACATGTTCAAGTGTCCTTCTGCCCAAAGATTGTCACACAAGATGTAACCATCCTATCTGATAATCAAAAGCTTGCAGATTAGTCTGTAAAACTTCAGTTTGCTTACCAAAGATGTTTATGGATTTCATATTAAACATCAACTTAGTTATAGCTGTCGAAAAGATTATGTTGGCCACTCAAATGAACAAACACAAAAATACAGTGTAATTGTTCAAAAAAGCAATTCTGACTTTGACAAATCAGCACAATGTGAATGATAGGTGGATTGTTCCAATTAATACAGCATTCCATTTGCTTAGGAGGTGTTGATTTGTTATATATTTTAGCAATCTACCCATCCCAACACTTTGACCTGATATACTTCTAATGGCTCTATGTGGGTGAGTGGATATCAACAAATAATACTCAGTTCTACCCTATTTTGATTTCACAGTTCAAATGTATTTGGATTTGAAGGTTGATTCTGAACTGCAAGCATTCTTCCAGCTTTTCAGGTATTTTCTTGTGTACTTTGGCATCTGAGATATTTTGAACTCAAGAAAGGCATTGTATAGGTCCAAAGTTTGCAGCTGGCAGGCTTAAAGCTACCTTTGTAACCTTAACTCCAGCCCATCTGGATATCTGCAGCAATGCTCCCAAAAGCTAATAAAATAAGAACACTTACTCAGGAAATGATATTGAGGGACAGCCAGGGAAGTCCTACCTTGTGTAGGGTTGCTGAGAGTTCATCAGAAACTGTGGTTATCTTTGAATGCTGCCAAAGGCTCCCTGCCTCTTTGTTTTACTAGCACTTGAAACAGAAGGGTCTTCAGTGACATACAGTAGTTGATCTTTGCCAGAAAAGGCTTAGGGGGTTACGGGCAGGAAAAAATGTGGGGTGGAGAATGGTTTGAAAATATTGCATGACTGCGATGGAAGGCAACAGCCAGTCAATTCTGATGTGGAGCAGATGTACCGTCGCATTCCACAGAAACAGAATGTCTGAGGCCCTTGAAACCGAGGAAGTGGAAAAGCAGGTTAAGGAAAAAGTAAACACCATTAACCAACATTTTTAAATAGTTTAAAAACAGGGAAGTTCCCTCCAATGCTTTCAGTCTGAAAAATAATACTAAGTTAGGAGAACTTTACATAACATACTTTAAAAAGTAAGAAGAGCCTCTGCACTGATTCTTATAGTTTTCCCATCCCACCCCATTCCACCAATGTCCTACCATTTAATCTGAAACATCTTAAACTTTTTAAAAAGGACAAATAAATATGATTTGCTTTTTGTGTGACTGATTTACTCCACTTATAGCTCATTCTTCTGTTCAAATTGAACATTCAGGGTGGCTTACAGCATAAAAGAAGCAAAAAACACAACAACATGAAAACCAAGCTGTTAAATACATGTTGATGTTAAAAAAACATTTATTAGGTGAACTTAGGTGAACTCAAATATAATAATAATCTCCAGTCTCTTCATATGGCAAGATGCCACAATAATCAGGTTCAGGAAGAAGACTGAACTGATGCTGATGTCAGGGACATGATGGGAAATGTTTCTGGATAAATTATACAGTACACTGTTTCTTGTTAAGCAATTCCAAAGTGGTTTACAACAAGAAGTCAGTAGGGCTTCTGGGCATGATAAAATGCTCTGTGAAGAACAAATACAGCATAACCTAAACCACTACAGCCGCAGAATCAATGTTTTCAAGATTCCCACAGATATGCCTAATCTATCCTTCTCTTAGTTCAGAGCTTTCCAAACTTTTCATGTTGGTGACACACTTTTTAGACATGCTTCGTTTCGCGACACACTCTTACAGCATGGCATCATTTCGCGACACACTCTTACAGCAGGGCACAAGGCAAGCACTAGGACCTGCACGGAATCCTGGCAGGGCTCCGAGGCAGCAGCAGCCATGACACACCCAGATACTGCAGCCAACACACTAATGCAGTGCTTTCCAAACTGCCGCCGTTGGTGACACACCAACGGTGGCAGCGGCGGCGGTGCGGGGGGCGCATGGCGGCGGTGTGCACAGCAGCCACGGTGGCCTCGCTAACATGCGGAAGCACTGACGGTGAACCGCTGCTGCCGCCACCGCACCACCGCCGCACGCGCCCCCGCGCCACCGCTTCGCAACACACTAAACTCTGTGTTGCGACACACTAAAGTGTTGTGACACAAGTTTGGAAAGCTATGCACTAACGTGTCGCGACACACAGTTTGGAAAACTCTGTCTTAGTTGATGCTGTAGGACAACTTTCCCTTCCCGATACAATGAGACTACAACTCAGAGCATTTCCAGCCAGCTTGGAACCACAACTTTTGTGCATGCGTGTGTCGACAGAGTTTTTGTTTGATCTTTTCTGTTCAATTATGTGTCCAATAAATAAAGAATATATTCTTCAAAAATTTGAATCAAAGCAGCTCAAGAGAGCAAGATTGTAACTTCTATGGCTTCATTTTACCATCTCTAGTATTAACGTGCTCCAAACAAAAGTTTCCCATGCTGCTTTGCATTAGCATCCTTTGAAATAGTAGTGATCTTTTGTTGCTTTAACATAGTTTATTAGTCCTCAATTATCACCTGTTTCAATGGCAACTGTGTTTCCTTTCTTTCTAGGTTAAAAATGGTACCTGGATCCTAGTAGTTTGATTCAGATCTGTCTAAGCCATCTAGATAAGGGCCAAAAGAGATGATACGTATGTGAAATGCCCAGAGGATCACATTTCAACCTCATGCTGGCATATGGAGAGATGTATCAAGCTCAATGTCTTAGACATGAACTTAATAATATGTGCATTGGCAGTTGGCATGGTCCCTCAACAAATTATCCTGGAAGGAACATAACCCTTAACTATTAACCAAAAGTTGAGCTCTACTTGTAGGAAAGCGTACCTTTTTTCTTCCTTTTCTCCTGCTTCATCTGCTTAGTCTATTTTGGTTCATATTTCTATTGTTACTTTTACAATAAGCCAATCCCTTTGTCCCTATATTTCTTACTTTCTCTACGTAAAATAACAATTCCAGAAATCCACATTAAGGAATACCTTTCTTAAGCCCATTCAAATTCAAAATTGCAATATCTTGAAGGTTTGAAGCCCTCAAGAACTCTTCATCAGGCAAGTGGCAAGCAGATAAAAAAGGGAGCAGCCAGAAAAACAGCTCTTAAGGCAACGGGACCGGGTTGCGGGGGAGGACAAGGAGGGACAAGTGATACCATGTGTAATCAGTGATGACCTAAGCACAGTCCAACGATGGTGCCCCTCGACAGGAGAGAAACTCACACCACGAGAGGGAAACAAATCTGATATCTGATGACACCTTCAAACCAAACTTTTAAACTTAATCACTTACCATGTCAAAGAAAATGTTTTTTTTTTAACCATGCAGATTAAAGTTGAATACGGCAGGTAAGGACAATTTCAAAAAATTCAACTAAAGTCCAGTGTGGCAGTGAAAAAGTTAAGGGCATGATAGCTAGGGGAAAAGAATTTGGTGGTGCTCCTCTTCCCTTGGTGCCCGAAGCACATGCTTATTTTGCTTAATGGTTAATCCAGGGCTGTGTGTAATTATGTCATGACATATTGGTGATGTCATTCTGTCTTGTATTGGACACCTATGGTTGAAGCCATATCTGCATTCATTTGCAGTTTTAAGTGAAATGTGCAAACTTAGCCTATTTCTAACTTTCTGATGCAGATGCATTTAACATATATGGCCACAGAAATACTTATCGGGGGTTACTCTTAAACAAGGGTCCTATTTCAGCCCTACTTTTTGCAAATGCTATCATAAAAATACATTTTTCAATATAAGCTTAAAAGCCCAGTTACTCAAGAATCCAGTAGATAAAATGGTCTAAATGTTACCATTTTGAAATGCATCCTATGCCTGCGAGCTTAGATTGCTTTATGTGGCAATGAAACTTCAAGCTTTTTCTCTGAATAGCAACTTTTTCTTTGAAAGAAATTCACACTGGAATTTCTGAAACTGTAATAATACGAAACAAGCTTTAATCAAAAGAGAGGAAAAATGTTCTTTTCATGTTGTGGGGGCGTGGGGGCTCAGTGGGTAAGACACCAGGCTTGTCGATCGGAAGGTCGCAAGTTCGGAGGTTCGAGATCCGAGTGCCGCGTGGAGTGAGCTCCCACACTCACCCCAGCTCTTGCCAACCTAGCAATTCGAAAACATGCAAATGCAAGTAGATGAATAGGTACCACTTTGGTGGGAAGGTAACAGCGTTCCACCTGAGTCATGCCAGCCACATGACCGCGGAAGCGTCTTCGGACAACGCTGGCTCTTCGGCTAAGAAATGGAGATGAGCACCGGCCCCTAGAGTCGGACACGACTGCATATTGCATATTGGGGTGAACAAAAACAGACTTTTTAAAAAGAGAAAAAAGAGAAAAATATTTTCAAGAATCACTCTCAACAATACTGAGCAGCACTTAAGGAAGGCAGTAGGAAGCTGCAATTAGAAATAAATAAATAAATAAATAAACAAAGTTTCTAATTGCTTTCCCCAAACTTGTAACCTCCTGATATATCAGTTCCAGCACCCAGCCGGCATGGGGAACACTGGTCCAACTTATCACTGACTCAGCATTCTGGAAAAGCATCTTTCCATTTTGTAAATGTGCTTGATGGGCTGCCAGCCTCACTCTTCATTTACTCAGCAACTACCTTTGTGAGAGCTCCTGGAGGAGCAGGTAAATATCTTTACTACTATTTGATAAACGGGAGAACCAGTTTGGTGTAGTGGTTAAAGCATCAGGCTAGAAACCAGGAGACCGTGAGTTCTAGTCCCGCCTTAGGCACGAAGCCAGCTGGGTGGCCTTGGGCCAGTCACTCTCTCTCTGCCCTAGGAAGGGGGCAGTGGCAAACCACTTCCGAAATCTTGCCAAGAAAACTGCAGGGACTAGTCCAGGCAGTCCCCAGGAGTCAAAAACCGACTTGAAGGCACAAAGATAAATGAGTGATGGGGAAAGTTTGCTTAGTTCCAAAATTCAAGATTCATAGCTACTTTTGAACCCAGGGAAAGAGTGATGACATCTCTTAGCTGTATAGCTTCGGTCTAAGTCCTCTAAACCCAAAGGATCTAATGTCTGAATAAACACATCCCTTTCTTGCTGCTGCATGCACATACACACATATACTTGCACAAGCCAGTCACAATACACCCACATAGCCCATCCCCACTTCCCTCTCCCTGCCTGCTTAATTGGCTGTTTGGTTTAGGTTGCAGCACTGAGCTCAGAGTGATTGCACCCTGGGTGAATTGTGGGTGTTGTGTTGCATCTGCTGTAGCAGCCATGATGGGGGCCAGCTTACATTGGAGCGGTTGCTCCGGTTGATTCCATCAATTAGTTGTCTGGAGGGAAAATCACCCCTTCCTTCTGTTGCCCATCTTTGCTGGCAATTTAACAAGAGATTGTAGGAATGGTGAAGCTGACCAGCAAGATAATTGTAGCTCACCAACCCCCCGAAAGCATGCTTCACTCTTGCCATAATTTCTTTGAAGAAGCCAGGCAGCAGCAGCAGCTCTGGCACCACAGCCTGCCATGGGAAGGTCTGAGCCATATACTGGTTACTAGAGCTGAGACAAGGGGACGGAGAAGTCGAATGGGCACAGAGCGTGGATGGCAGCAACAGGGCGCCTTGGCTTCCCTGTTGCCTGGGAACAGTGCTTCACTCTGCGTAACAGCGCCAGCCTTGTACAGTAGACTGCAAGGAACGCTTCACAGCAGATCTATTTATTAGTTCGAATGCAAATGAATTAGGACACAGATGGGAGCCCGTGTCTTGTATTGTTTACAACTTTGAAAGCTACTGTGTTATTATTTTGGAGGTAGTAATCTAGGCTGCCCATCAGACTAGTTGCCACCATCATCGCAGTTCCATCTGCTTGTCAGGCGAAACAGCAGCCTCCGTGAGAAAGCGATGTTTTTGCACGCGGTGACCTCATTTGCGGCACTCTGTTTGGAGGCAGAGGCAGCACACTCCGAGGCCTTCATGGCAGATTCTTCTGTTTCATGTCCTGCTCTTTCCTTCTTCTGAATGGCATGTTACCAAAGCTGATTATTTTGCTTAATGTGCTGCAGCTAGATCAACACTCAGAACATGTTGTACTGTAGGTTTACTAGCCAGTATTAGAAAGCTAGAAAGCTCCAAGGAAATTCATGATGATGGGAGAATGTCATCTGCTGTCTTTTCCTGCATGACTACAAAAGTACATAAAAGATTAACATTACGGGTTTCATGGGATTGCTCTTGAGTAGTTCTGTCTATACTTGCAGTGTCAAGGTAGGGGTGGGGAAAGAGTTGTTCATCCACTCCTTGAGCTCTTGAGATGCTGGGGGCCATAAATGGGGCGCTGGAATACCTGCAGTTTGCCCCCCTTTGCCCTATAGATTCTACATATGGACTCCCTCAAAGTTCCATCTGTGTGTGTGTGTATGAAACATCTAGGCCAGAGCTTTCCAAACTTTTTATGTTGGTGACATACTTTTTAGACATGCATCATTTCGCCACACACTCTTACAGCAGGACATCATTTCGCAACACACTCTTAGAGCAGGGCACAAGGCAGGCACTAGGACCTGCGTGGAATCCTGGCAGGGCTCGGAGGCAGCAGCAGCCGCAACACACCCAGACACTGCAGCCGACACACTAACGTGTCCTGACACACAGTTTGGAAAGCTCTGATCTAGGCAGAATATAAGAGTGATTTGGACATAGACCACCTTCCATAGACTGGTACTTTCCAGATTCCACTGGCCATGCTAATATGAGATAATGGAAGAAGTAGGCCAATATATCTAGAGGGCATCAGACTGAGAAATCTGAATTTGCATCATTAATATGCTGATAACCCAGCCCAAAGTTGCTTTCACAAACATCTCTGTGATTCAAGAACAGATGGAAGTGAACTAAATGAAACTGAACTTGGGTAGAGAGGAGATCAAACCTGCTTCATAAATGGAAAAATCAGAAATGTATTAAGACAGTAGTATAGATCATTTGCTATCAATGATGGAAGAGATATATATATTGAAGAAGGAATAAAATGTAGGCACATAAATGTTGGAGAATGGGAAACAAGGCCTTTGGTTTCTGAGAAAGGGCACCCTGATATTCAAAAGCCTTGTTGTAATAGCTCAGTGAAAGTGTTCTTCCATCTATGAGTCATTGGAAAACTAAACTACTGTAGCATAGATTTTTCTGTCCCTATTGCCTCTGTTGTAGCTTGTAGGTAGACAATGGTGACATTTTCTCAGTGTCACTAGCTGGCAGGAAAACCATCTGAAGTCTACAGATCTAGCCATCTGCCAGAGTCCCTCCTCCTACTTGCCACTGTTGTCTGTTCCTGAGGTGGGGTTGATGGCAGGTGAAGAGAAAAGGAGGATCTTTAGCCATCAGGATGATGAATCAAACTCCAACATCTTCTTTAGGTTGCTTTTGGACCAGCTCTAGTGAAGAGTATGAAACTCATGTTTAAAAAAAACCCAAACCCAAACTGGCAGGAACAATGGGACAATTGTGTGAGCCATCTATATCTCTCTGTCTCATTCTCCACCACCCCCATCTGTTGACAATATTGATAATTTAGGTTCACTTGGACTCCCACCTTTAGATCACAATGATTTATGGTCTGAAAATATCCATTCTGGTATGTGGAGTCCTTGGTGCTCTCTGAGCCTTGCTTCCTTGCAGATGTTTTATTGCCAGGCTAGGCAACATCTTCAGTGCAAAAAGGGAGTGGAACTTGCTCTCTGTTTATATACCTTGGCTTGTCCTGCCTGTGTTGGTGGGGGTGTTGTTCTCTCCTTAGTAGTTCCTTGACTGGGCTGTTGTTTGCTACTTGGTTGATTGACTGAGTTAATAGTTCCTTGATTAGGGTATATTGTGCTGTTTGATTGTTCCTCTGGTGCTAATCTTGGTGTTAATCTTTGCATATCTGGGTGATGATTGCTGGCAAGGAGGTGTTCTGGTCTCCTGGCTTTTCTATTGTCTCTTATGAATGGTATGTAAATGTTGTTTACCTCTATGTGTCTGTGGATGGCTGCTTTGTCTGAGTGCCAAGCTTCCAGGAATTCTCTAGTGCTTTTGGACTTGGCCTGGTTTAAGATGCTCACAGTTCCTCAGTTGAAAGTATGGTTAAGTTTGTCCATGTGTTGTGAGATTAAGGAGTTTTCATCATGTCTTCTGACTGCTAGTTGGTGTTCGTGGATGTGTTCTGCTAGTCTTCTGCCGGTCTGTCCTACATAGTGGCTGTTACAGTCCTTACACTGTATGTTGTAGATAACTCCTGTTTTTTCTTCTTGGGCTACTGGGTCTTTTGGGTTACTTATGATGTTCTGAAGGGTTTTGGTTGGTTTGTGTGCTACAGTGATGCTGTGTGGTTGTAACAGTCTATTAGTAGTTTCTGAGATGTTTCTGATGTATGGCAGTGTAATCCTTTTCATAGCTTCAGTTGGTTTTGCTGTGGTGGGTTGAGTGGTCAGGCACTTTTTGATAAAGTTGCGTGAGTATCCATTTTGCTGGAAGATGCTATATAAGTGGTCTGTTTCCTTTTTCTGGTGTTCTGGGTTGCTACAGTGTGTTTGTGCTCGTCTGTATAGTGTTCTTACACAGCTCCTCTTGTGGGAAGTTGGGTTATTGCTTTGGTAGTGGAGCACTTGGTTAGTGTGGGTAGATTTCCGGTAGACTTGTGTTTCTAGAATGCCATCATTTCCTATACTGATGAGGATGTCCAAGAAGGGTAGTGTGTTGTTGTTTTCTTCTTCCCTTGTGAATTTTATTCCTTTGAAGATGTTGTTGATGGTTTCATGTGTTTCTTCCAGTTGATCCTTTTTTATTATGACAAAGGTGTCATCTACATACAGGATCCATTCTGTATGTATGTATGTATGTATGTATATTTGTATAACAGCCCATCTCACATAGTGACTCTGGGCGGCATACATAATAAATCAAAATACATAAAAGTAAAATACATGAAACCCAATAAAACCACAATTTAAATTAAACTAAATTAAATTTAAATTTAAATTAAAAATAAGAACAAAGAAAAAACAAAATGGCCACCAGCACACAGAGAGTGCATCAATTAACAATCACATAACCATCCAACAGGCTCCACTCTACCATGGGATCCTCGTGAAGCAGAGGTGTAACGTGTGCAGTTCTTGAAGCACATATAACTGCCTGCACCACTGCATTTTGCACCAGCTGAAGCTTCTGGATACTCTTCATGGGCAGCCCCATGTACAGCACATTACAGTAGTCCATCCAGGAGGTGACTAGGACATGAATGACTGTGAGCCTCCTGATCTAGGAATGGGCGCAACTGATGCACAACATGAAGCCGTGCAAAGACCCTTCTGGCCATGACTGCCACCTGCTCTTTGAGCAGGAGTCGTGAGTCCAGAAGAACCCCCACATTGCACACTGGGTCTGTTTGAGGTAGTGCAACTCCATCCAGGACCAAAGATGGTAAATCCCCAGATACAGAAGGCCAACAAACCCAAACCCACTCAGTCTAACCAGGGTTGAGTTGAAGCCTGTTGTTCCCCATCCAGACCCCACAGCCTCCAGAAGGGACATCAAGAGCATCACTTAACTCACCAGGGTCGGCAATATACAACTGGGTGTCATCAGCATACTGATGATACCTCACCCCATGATGGTGAATGATCTCACCCAGCGGCTTCATGTAGATGTTAAACAGGAGCAGAGAAAGTACCAAACCCTGCGGCACCCCACATAGCAGTGGCTGAAAGCGGGACTTCTTGCTCCCAATCAACACCAACTGAAACCGGCCTCCGAGAAAGGAAGAGAACCAGCAAAACACGGTGCCGCCCACTCCCAACCCCCAAAGTCGGTCAAGAAGGATACCATGGTCAATGGTATTGAAAGCCACCAAGAGGTCAAGTAGAGCAAGGATGGATGCATTACCCCCAACCTGCTCCCACCGGAGATCATCCAAAAGTGCTACCAATGCCGTTTCTGTCCCATATCTGGGCCTGAATCCTGACTGAAAGGGGACCAGATAATCCTCTTCATCCAGGGTCCTCTGAAGCTGCTGCGTGGCCATCTTCTCTACAGCCTTCCCTAGAAAGAGAAGATTGGACACTGGATGAAAGTTGTCCAGTATGGTGGGGTCTAGCGATGGCTTCCTGAGGAGGGGGCAAACCAACACCTCTTTAAGGGGTGAAGGGATGACCCCCTCCCTCAAGGATGAATTCACCACCACTAGAACCCACTTACATGTCACCTCCTGGGCAACCTTAGTCAGCATGAGGGGTATGGGTCTAAAGAGCAGGTGGCCGAGCTCACAGTTGTTATTGTTTTTAATAATTTAAGATCAGAGTTATAGAAACATATTGAGAGATCAAAAAAATAAACTGAGCATTTGCAGTAGAAAAAAGAGTTACTTTCATTTTAAAACAAAGAACAAACTGAACCCATTGCTTCTCAGCCGAGAGCACATGGTCTATTTTACATATCAATAGTACATAGCTGCAGCTGAACACAAAAGGAAGATTTACAATATAAAGCCTTTTACAAGAAGAACTTGGCATTACCTGAGTGGACAAAGTTTAACATGTGACCACCCTGACTCAGCTCACCTATTTACTTTATTTGGAAACAAAACATCAAGAAACATTCTGATTGGTCGGTTCAAGTCAGACCTTTTGGCACCAATTAATTAACATTTCTGAGGAGGGAGTTAAACCATGAGCCCTCCTGACTCCAACAGAAAAAAAAACTTCTCAGCCTGACTTTTTAAAACAGAACATTCCAGATTCTTTCAAAATCATAAAATACATAACAACAGTCATAAGGACCCTGTCCACTTCCTCAAGTCCAATGGGTTCAAACCGCTCCCAGATAACAGGGCAAGACTGCACCCCAGGCATCTCCACAGGACCTGTACAAATGCTGGCATCCAACTGAGAGAAAATCCAAGTGATTTTATCTGACAGATTCTGTGCAAATTCCTCGGCACAACCCTGAAGATGAACCTCAGGGCCCCCCTTATAGGCTGCCGGTCAGCTATCTGCAGACACAATAAGGGCAGAGAAGCATTGATGCTTCACCACCCTTACCGCCATGAGATAGGCCCTAATAGCGTCTCTCACCCGTGTTTGGTCAAGTTCACTCGATTCCCACCCATCTGCTGCCTCGGACTGGCTGAAGTGTCCTATCCAATGCATCTTTCCTTAGCCTTACAGTTGCAGTGATGCTCTTGGGCAGTTTGTTGCCACTATGTATGTCCCTGGCATCTTTCTCTGTCCTTCAGTTTATTTATGTTAATCTAATGGTTATTTTGCTGTCTGGAGGGACTTTTTAATTGATAGCGCTGATGCTAAGACTTTTACTGCATTGCAGTCCTCCCTTTGATCAGTGAATTATCCTCTTATAATTAGTCTATGAATTTTAATAACTGCTAAGCTCACTGAAGAAAAGGTGTCCTTGCATTGCATTTTCTGCTTTTGGAAAAAGCTTGTTACAAGGAAACAGTCTTTGTTTTGTTTTTATAAGAAAGATTATTTAAAAATGGAATGGTGTTTACTTCTGCAGCAAAATGCAAACAGGCACTAGGATATTATAGTTTCTGCTTGTCTAGTAAGATACAACAGAGTGGGCATGTTCCAGGTCCTATCATTAAAGTAGTGTCATCTGATGGGACCCAGGAGGGACCCTTCTGTGTCATGGTGCCTGTCCTCTGGAACAGAACAGCTCCCCTCTGAGGGTTGAATAGCTCCAATCCTGATGTCCTTTAAACAGGCCTTGAAGACTTGGCTTTTTCCCCAGGCTCAAGATTACAGTAGGTGGAGTAATGGGATAGTGTTAATGTGTTGGGGTATGTTGGTTCCTGGTTATTGCCATCTTTTATGTTTTATTGTATTGGGTTTTGTTTTTAACTTTTACATTACCCAGAGACATTGTGAATTGGGCAGCCTTCTGCCCAGCCTTGGTCTAAAAAGTAGCCAATACAAATTGTTCACTGATTCTAAACATTAGATGGAACTATGATCATATGAACTCCAGCAAAGGAGATCGTTACCTTGTCGTGGTGCTGGAGCTTGAGCACCTCAATGACGCCATGAGCTAAACCATGAAGGGATACCCAAGATGGGAAGGTCATGGCAGAGAGGTCAGACTAAATATGATCCCTGGGGAAGGTAATGGCAACCCACCCCAGTATTCTTGCCGTGAAAACTAAATGGATCAGTGCAACCAGAGATATGTCGGTATACCATCGGAAGATGGGACTCCCAGGTTGGAAGGTGGTCAAAATGCTACTGGGGAGGAACAGAGGATAAGTTCAACTAGCCCCAGATGTGATGACGCAGCTAGCTCAAAGCCGAAAGGACAGCTAGCGGCCGACGGTGATGGTGGTGAACGACGAATCCAATGTTCTAAAGATCAACACACCATAGGAACCTGGAATGTAAGATCTATGAGCCAAATTGGATGTGGTTATTGGTGAGATGTCAAGATTAAATATAGACATTTTGTGTGTCAGTGAACTGAAATGGACGGGAATGGGCCACTTCACATCAGATGACCACCAGATCTACTACTGTGGACAAGAGGACCACATAAGAAATGGAGTACCCTGAATAATTAATAATAAAGTGGCTAAAGCAGTGCTTGGATACAATCCAAAAAACAATAGAATGATCTCAATTTGAATTCAGGGTAAGCCATTTAACATTACAGTGATCCAAATATACGCCCCAACCACAGATGCTGAAGAACCAGAAGTAGATCAGTTCTATGAGGATCTGCAGCACCTACTGGATAATACGCCAAAAAGAGATGTTATTTTCATTACAAGAGACTGGAATGCTAAGGTGGGTAGTCAAATGACAGCATGGTCTGGGAGAACAAAATGAAGCAGGACATAGGCTGATAGAATTTTGCCAAGACAACTCACTGTGCATAACAAACACTCTCTTCCAACAACCTAAAAGACGACTTTATACATGGACTTCACCAGATGGTCGACACCGAAATCAGATTGACTACATCCTTTGCAGCCAAAGGTGGCGGACATCTATACAGTCGGTAAAAACAAGACCTGGAGCTGACTGTAGTTCAGATCACAAACTTCTTATTGCACAATTTAGAATCAGACTAAAGAGAATAGGGAATACCCACAGATCAGTTACATATGAGCTCACTAACATTCCTAATGAATATGCAGTGGAAGTGAAGAATAAATTTAAGGGACTAGATTTAGTAGATAGGGTCCCGGAAGAACTATTCACAACATTGTTCAGGAGGCGGCAACAAAAAATGTCCCAAAGAAAAAGAAAACCAAGAAGGCAAGATGGCTGTCTGCTGAGACACTGGAAATAGCCCAAGAAAGAAGGAAAACAAAAGGCAACAGTGATAGGGGGAGATATGCCCAATTAAATGCAAAATTCCAGAGGTTAGCCAGAAGAGATAAGGAATTATTTTTAAACAAGCAATGCACGGAAATGGAGGAAGATAACAGAATAGGAAGGACAAGAGACCTCTTCCAGAAAATTAGAAACATCGGAGGTAAATTCCAGGCAAAAATGGGTATGATCAAAAACAAAGATGGCAAGGA
Source organism: Charina bottae (assembly GCA_023362775.1). Classification (NCBI taxonomy): domain Eukaryota; kingdom Metazoa; phylum Chordata; class Lepidosauria; order Squamata; family Charinaidae; genus Charina; species Charina bottae. Next base: position 193,637,066 of record JALMGJ010000003.1, read on the forward strand.
CCTAACAGAAGCAGAAGAGATCAAGAAAAGGTGGCAAGAATATACGGAAGAACTGTACAGGAAGGATAATAATATCGGGGATAGCTTTGATGGTGTGGTCAGTGAGTTAGAGCCAGACATCCTGAAGAGTGAGGTTGAATGGGCCTTAAGAAGCATTGCTAATAACAAGGCAGCAGGAGATGACGGTATCCCAGCTGAACTGTTTAAAATCTTGCAAGATGATGCTGTCAAGGTGATGTATGCCATATGCCAGCAAATTTGGAAAACAGAAGAATGGATATCAGATTGGAAAAAATCAACTTATATCCCCATACCAAAAAAGGGAAACACTAAAGCATGTTCAAACTATCGAACAGTGGCACTTATTTCACATGCCAGTAAGGTAATGCTCAAGATCTTGCAAGGTAGACTGCAGCAATTCATGGAGCGAGAATTGCCAGATGTACAAGCTGGGTTTAGAAAAGGCAGAGGAACTAGAGACCAAATTGCCAATATCCGCTGGATAATGGAGAAAGCCAGGGAGTTTCAGAAAAACATCTATTTCTGTTTTATTGACTATTCTAAAGCCTTTGACTGTGTGGATCATAACAAATTGTGGCAAGTTCTTGGTGGTATGGGGATACCAAGTCATCTTGTCTGCCTCCTGAGGAATCTGTATAACGACCAAGTAGCAACGGTAAGAACAGAGCACGGAACAACGGACTGGTTTAAGATTGGGAAAGGAGTACGGCAGGGCTGTATACTCTCACCCTACCTATTCAACCTGTATGCAGAACACATCATGCGACGTGCTGGGCTTGAGGAATCCAAGGCTGGAGTTAAAATCACTGGAAGAAACATTAACAATCTCAGATATGCAGATGATACCACTTTGATGGCTGAAAGCGAGGAGGAGCTGAGGAGCCTTATGACGAAGGTGAAAGAAGAAAGTGCAAAAGCTGGGTTGCAGTTAAACCTCAAAAAAAAAAACCAAGATTATGGCAACCAGCTTGATTGATAATTGGCAAATAGAGGGAGAAAACATGGAGGCAGTGATAGACTTTATTTTTTAGGCGCAAAGTTTACTCCAGATGCTGACCGCAGCCAGGAAATCAGAAGACATCTACTTCTTGGGAGGAGAGCAATGACAAATCTTGATAAAATAGTTAAGAGCAGAGACATCACACTGACAACAAAGGTCCGCATAGTTAAAGCAATGGTATTCCCCATAGTAACTTATTGCTGTGAGAGCTGGACCATAAGGAAGGCTGAGTGAAGGAAGATAGATGCTTTTGAACTGTGGTGTTGGAGGAAAATTCTGAGAGTGCCTTGGACTGCAAGAAGATCAAACCAGTCCATACTCCAGGAAATCAAGCCAGACTGCTCACTTGAGGGAATGATATTAAAGGCAAAACTGAAGTACTTTGGCCACATAATGAGAAGACAGGATACTCTGGAGAAGATGCTGATGCTAGGGAAAGTGGAAGGCAAAAGGAAGAGGGGCCGACCAAGGGCAAGTTGGATGGATGGTATTCTGGAGGTGACAGACTCAACCATGGGGGAGCTGGGGATGGCGACGACCGACAGGAAGCTCTGGCGTGGGCTGGTCCATGAAGTCACGAAGAGTCGGAAGTGACTGAACAAATGAACAACAACAATGGTTGTTGTGGGTCTTTGGAGGCTCTTTCTGAGCACTTCTGTCTGTGCTCCTGCCTTCTGAAGATGTTGGCCACAGATGCTGGCGAAACGTTAGGAACCACAACTTCCAGAACACGGCCACACAGCCCGGAAGACCCACAACAACCATCGAACTCCGGCCGTGAAAGCCTTTGACAATACATTGAACAACAACAACATGATCATGTACTGTAAGTCACTTAGGCAAGTTATAGTCCTTCTGTTTTATTTCCTTCTACTGTTTGTCTTTATTTGAATTTTGTTGTATCCAAGATAAACTTTGGATAGGCCAGTTCATGCCACCCTGAACCTACTGGAAAAAAATAGAGTATGCATGACCCCATTAAATAATGATATATTAATCATTACATCTCTATTTTTCATCCAGGAATTGGGACACTTTTTCAGCCAAAATGCTCATTTGAAAGGCAGGTGGAGCCACAGCTGAAGTGAGCATCCAAGATGAGACTGTTACATTTTCTTCTCTTCCCAATATTGGGCTGCATTAATTATAGTCCCACTCTTAGCTATCTTTCCTCCTTGGCATCTGGAATTAACTATGGAAAGAAGGAGGCTCTTTTGCCACTGAGAAGCATGGCATAGCCAGTCATGCATATGTCCTCAATATTTCCAGACAATTCAAGTCTAAATTAATCACTAAGTGCTGAGTACCTACAGCGTGAACAGAAAAAGCCACAGTGATGATTAAGGCAGAAAGTTCATGGGAGCCATTCATTCTGGCACATCAAATAGGTCCTCTCTTTTCTACTATTTGCAATTGCAAAAAGCCACTTAATGTTGGCACAAAGTGATTGCTCCCAGGTAAGATGACAGATGCTGAAGAAATACAAGAGCCGGTCTATTTTCCTTCAGCATCATTTGCAGCTAGGAAACCAAACAATTAAATTGACATGGAGGACAAAAACAGAACATGCAGGTCATAAAGCCACTATCCTGCTTTGCAGCTGCTGCCAGATTTTTTTACTGTTGTGGTAATAAGTTTTGAATCTCTTCAGTCAGTTCTGATTGATTTAAAATAAGAAGGCACTCAAATTTGAAACATGCGTAATTTATTTTGCTTTGAGTGGAATTTTTAAAACATGTCTAGTTTGCAATGTTTGTTGTGTGTGCATATATGTGTGTTTGGGGAACAAGCATTAGTTTAAAAGCCTGTTGTCTTTACAAGCAGTGTTTCCAGTGGTGATCAAAAACAGTAGACTTCAACCTTTCCTTATTTCAAATAAGGCAAAAGCTGCCTTCATATTAAGTGGTGGGAGTTGGGTGGCCCATACTTGCTGGACCCTCTTCTGTCATTGAATCTGAAGGAACCTTCTACGTATATGAGTCCCTGCTACTCAGATGTATTTTAGGTAATTTTTAGATATTATCAAATTCTAGGTAATTTTAAATATTACCAAAATTATGTAATTTTATATATTATCAAATTTTAGGTAATTTTAGATATCAGCACATTTTTGTAATTTTAGATATTATCACATTTTAGGTCATTTTAGATACTATCTCATTTATAGCCTAGACATAGATTGCTCCTTTTGGACGTTACTCACTGGTTCTAGTCAAGTTGTTTTCTAGATGTATTTTAATTTTGTCTCAAATTTTACCTACTGATTTCTTAAGAGAGATTTATAAGTCCTCACAGATCACTCATGGGCACACTTCTGGTACTGGTCTAATACTGAAATAAACTGACTGATATATAAGTCTCCTGGCCCAAATTTGGAATTCTGACTGTACGAGGTTCTAAATAATATGACTTGCACAAGCTTCCACTCCCCCTCACAAGATGTTATGATACTGGGAGGGACCACAAATGATGCAATCTAACTTTTAAAAACATAGATATGTGTCTTGCTGATGGCTTGATAGAAAATGTGGGCTTTGGTATGAAAATTCAAATATATCAGGCACATTATTATAGATTATTGGGATAGGGAGAGGATGCTCACACTGGTAACCCTGTTTTTCTTAAGAACCTTCAAACAGAAAATCCTCAGAATCTGTACCACAGACTGTTTGTTACATAACAATTATGCTGTCCAGTTGTCTTGTTCTAGAAATAAAGTAAAAGTTACTTGGACTTAGACAGAACTTAAAATGCTGTGAGATAGAAATATAGTGTAAGATAGAAATATCTTACTGATCTTGGGTGTCTAATATTTAGTACCAAGGGTTATCTTTGCATTCAGCAAAGAAGAGATGGAGAAATGTGTTTTTCATTGATACCATTATTCCATAATTGTAATGAACTGGACTCTCTCCAGTCATATCTGGAAACAAGGTTGATTCTCTACAAAGTGGTAAATTAAACACGCACTGAAAGATATTTGCTTCATTAAAGTAAAATCTCTTTCAAGTTGAGCTGAACCTCCAGTAAGATCATGAACGTAGAATTTCCTTGGTAGCAATATAGAAATGGCTTGCCATTGCCTTCTTCTCAGTCTAGCCTACCGTCCTGGTATTTCCTAAAGGTCTTCTACTGGAGCGCTAAGCAGGTGTAATCATACTTAGCTTTTAAGTCCAGACAAGGTCAGCTTGATGCTATCACTCACCGAATTAGGTATAAGCTGCAAATGCTTTCTGCAACCTTGACCACTATTATACATAGGATGACCATACTTCCTTGAGACAACAACGGGACATTGGGATGGGTTAAACTTATGTAATATTCCGTATTCATGAAAAAGTAAGACGATAAAAATGTTTTAAAGAGTTTTTAAGATCCATTTGCTGGTCCTTAAACAGATTACTGTATATATAAAAAGTTTTTTGTTTTCAATAAAATGAAAAAGTTTTATTACATGAACATATTGAGCTAACAATTATTCTTCAGTGACAGAACTCATACTTGGCAGCAGGGTGAGGCTTGACTCAGAGTTCTAAGTGGAAGCAAGGCAAGACTAAGAGCAAGGCAGCGTTCCTACTTGACAGCAAGGAAACAGGCAGGCACTAGGACCGACGCGGAACCCCAGCAGAGATTGGAGGCGGCAGCAGCTCAGCAAAAACCGGAGGCAGACTCAGCGACGGCAGTAACGAGGCACGGAAATGGCAAGGCGCTTGGCAAGGCAGGAGGGCAGGTCGGCGGAGCGTCGGTGCAGGGTAGTCAGGACGGTTGTCTCCGACAACCAGCTCCTGTGCCTGTCGTCTTTTTATCTGCTGAGTTTCCCGCCGCTGACGAGCAGGAGCCAATCACTGCTGTCGTTGTGCAGCTCTCTTCTCAGCTCTCCTAGCTCGTGCGCTGATTGGCAGCGGGGAACTCACCTCTAGTCCGCTCTCTGCTGGCTGATCGGCTTCCCCCTCAAACCTTCCCACGCTTTCCCCAACGTCATTTCCCACGCTTTCCCTAACAGGCTCTTCGCCCTCTTCCTCTGACCCAACCTCCATCCTTACAGGTTTTTAAAAAAATGGGACAAAATTGACATTTATATTAAAATGACGGGATGGTCGGGAAATGTGAAAAAAACGGTACTGTCCCGTTCAAAACGGTACATATGGTCAGCCTAATTATACATAAACCAGCCAGCTGATATTTTGTAAGCCCTACTGTTCTCTGAAGGTAAGGTTCATCAGTCACTTGAGTAAGCAAGAGGACACAACCAGATCTGAACAAAGACTAGTCAAAAGGTTATTATCTGTTTACGAAGTGAAAAATGTGAATATTTCTCACCTAATGAAAAGGGGAAATGTTACACAAAAAGTATTAAAAAGAAGATGAAAACGGATTCTATAAAAGTGAATTTTAGGGAAGAGAAATAGAAAAGAGCATCAGGCACAAGGTGACACATGCAACAAATACAAAGTGCAACCAGGTCTGTTTTAATTGCAAGATAAATCAGCTGTTAAACGTGAAAATTGCAGTGTGCACAGAACTACAGTGTGCAAGAAAAGCAATTTAAAAATAACCGTTGGGAGGAATGGCTGTGACAAGCAACTTGATGGTGTTGTATACCCACTGCTGGGAGGGTTTCTTTGAAAGCTACCAGGCTAGAAATCGGGAGACCGTGAGTTCTAGTCCCACCTTAGGCACAAAGCCAGCTGGGTGACCTTGGGCCAGTCACTCTCTCTCAGCCCTAGGAAGAAGAAGGCAATGGCAAACCACTTCTGAAAAACCTTGCCAAGAAAACTGCAGGGACTAGTCCGGGCAGTCACCAGGAGTCAACACTGAGTCAAAGCAGACTTTGCAATGTGAAAGGAAGTCACCTGCTTTACAAGTACTTTTTCTCCTTAAAATTAGCCCAACTGCATATAAACACTGTGTCATTGGAAGGACAGATCCTGAAGCTGAAGCTCAAATACTTTGGCCACCTAATGCGAAGAGAGGACTCACTGGAAAAGACCCTGATGCTGGGAAAGACTGAAGGTAAAAGGAGAAGGGGAGGGCAGAGGATGAGATGGTTAGATAGCATCACTGATGTAATGAACATGAATTTGAGTAAACTCCGGGAGACAGTGGAGGACAGGAAGGCCTGGCGTGCTATGGTCCATGAGGTCACGAAGTCGGACACGACTAAACGACTGAACAACAACAACAACAACAACAATAGGTTTTTTAAAAAAATATGTACCACATATTCTTTAAAAAGCAGAAAAACAGAATGTAAGCTACCTCCAGTCCTACCCTAATAATGGCTGTGTTTATTAGAATAACCTCTGTGAGTTTATAAAATTAACAGAGGATTTGCAAAGCAATCACTGGAACAAACTATATTTTAGTTTCAAATACAATATTTAGCCATCATATTGTACTTCAGTACAATTTTTAAAAACCCTGTTCATATAACCATGAAGAAAATCCAAACACTTCTGATGAATTTCAGTATTTCTCTGGCTTTACAAGTGTTCCTCTGAATGTTCTTATTCAATATGTCAGTGTTTCTCAACCTTGGCAGCTTGAAGAACATGCTGGCTGGGGAATTCTGGGAGTTGAAGTCCACACATCTTCAAGCTGCCAAGGTTGAGAAACATTTGTTTGTTTGTTATATCCTACCTTTATTATTTTTATAAATAACTGAAGGTGGCAAACATACCAAATACTCCTTCCTCCTCCTATTTTCCCCACAACAACTCTGTGAGGTTTTTTGGGCTGAGAGAGTGACTGGCCCAAGGTCACCCAGCCGGCTTTCATGCCTAAGGCGGGACTAGAACTTACAGTCTCCTGGTTTCTAGCCTGTTGCCTTAACCACTAGACCAAAGTGGCACATTGCAATATGTCTTCCATTTTCCATGAGAGTTAAGGCCCAATGCATGTGTTGAGCATCTGGAGAAAAGCGCTGCATTCAAAGTAAGTTCATATAACAAACATTTCCTCAAAGAGCGCTCTTATATCTAGATACTTCCCCCTAAGCAAGGCATTGATGATTAACCCAGATATATATAGATATATATATATACACACACACACATACACAAACACAAACACACCTGATTTCTATAGAGCTCTAGTTTGTGCGCAGACACATTTTTCTAATAAAGTCCATCTGAACTAATAGAAGAAAATGTCTGTAGCTCAGGGTTGAACTGTGGAGTCCTTGGTGCTCTCTGAGCTTGGTTGTTTGCTTCCAGATGTTTCATTACCCAAGTAGGTAACCTCATCAGTGTGAGTAAGCGTGGGGTTTGCTCCCTGTTTATACACAGTAGCTTGCCCTGCCAGTGTTGGTGGGGGTGTGGTTTTCTCCTTGGTAGTTCCTTGATTAGGCTGTTGTTTACCACTTGATTGTTTGTCTGAGTTGGTAGTTCCTTGATTAGAGTATTGTTTACTGCTTGATTGTTGTTCATGTGGTGTTAATCCTGGTGTTAATCTTTGCTTATCTGGGTGTTGATTGCTGGCAAGGAGGTGTTCTGGTCTTTTTGTTTCCTTTTTAGCTTTTTTATTGTCTCTTTTGAATGGCATGTAAATGTTGTTTACCTCTATGTGCCTATTGATAGCTGACTTGTCTGAGTGCCAAGCTTCCAGGAATTCCCTAGCATTTTTGGATTTGGCTTGGTCTAGGATGCTCAGCTTCCCATTGAAAGTATGGTTGAGTCTGTCCATGTGTTGTGAGATTAAGGAGTTTTCATTGTGTCTTCTGACCACTAGTTGGTGTTCATGGATGTGCCCTGCTAGTCTTCTGCTTATCTATCCTACATAGTGGCTGTTACAGTCCTACACTTTATGCTGTAGATGACTCCTGTTTTTACTTCTTGGGCTACTGGGTCTTTTGGTTTACTTAAGATGTTTTAGAGGGCTTTAGTTGGTTTGTGTGCTACGGTGATGCCGTGTGGTTGTAATAGTCTGTTGGTAGTTTCTGAGATGTTTCTGATGTATGGCCGTGTAATCCTTTTCATAGCTTGTGTTGGTTGTGCTGTGGTGGGTTGAGTAAGTCAGGCACTTTTTGATAAAGTTTTGTGGGTATCCATTTTGTTGGAAGATGCTATATAGGTGGTCTGTTTCCTTTTTCTGGTGTTCTGGGTTGCTGCAGTGCATTTTGCTCATCTGAATAATGTTCTTACACAGCTCCTCTTGTGGGAGGTTGGGTTGTTACTTTGGTAATGGAGCACTTGGTTAGTGTGGGTTGTTTTCCGGTAGAGCTGAACTGCTTTACTGGATTCCCTTGAGGGAGGCAAGGTGTGGTGTGAAATTTAGACCTGGCCATTTTTCTCAGTTCAGTAACAAGCTGAGTCAAAGCTTGTCCTTTTAGGAAGGCCATAATGGCCTATAACTGTTCCTACACTAGTGCAGCTGTTGCCCATGTTGTCGTCTGATTTTAGGTGGGGAATAGTTGTACATATTTAGTAAGTCACCTGTTGCCACCAAGATATGTTTGGTGCCTGTACAGCCCAGTTCAAGAGTCAAAACATCAAGGCGTATTGCTTAAAAGTGTGTACACTTTTACGTTTACTAATTCTGCAGTCGTCTCTGCATTAGCTTTTTGCTTTATGCAGCATTTACAACTTCTTCATTTCTGCTCTACTGCTCACTTTAGGCTACTCCTCCCCCAAAATTCCTGTCTCTAACCAGGTCTAAATTCTAAACCAACCCATTCTATCACAAAATTCTTCTAGAGCTTTGTTGTCAATTATTTTTGGTGTATATAAGGCATTGTTGGCACTCTCATTTTTTCTCATCCTTCTATGGTACAGTCCAGTTGGGAATCCCATCCAATAAGAAATCTTTAGCAATAAAGATGCTAACGTTTTAGTTAGAGTATGGTTTTTAAGGGGAAAAAGAATTGACCAAAGAACTGAAATCAGAAATACATAAACATTTTAAATGTTTATAAATATTGTATATCAGTCAGACTACAACAAAGGGGAAGTTCCGTTGGTAGTTTTCGGGTTCGAAGAAGACACGCTGTTGTGCAGTTCAAGTGTGGGCACGGAGGTGACTCTGCAGTCCAACTCAGGAAGTGCAGAGTCTAGCACAATGGGGGCACTGGAAGTCCATTCTTGTAGTAACTGTGGGTGTTATTCTGTTAAGCCACTCACGGATTTCTATCAGTTTTTGGTGGTACCTGTCTTCAAAGCTGGTGGAGGCTTCATAGCCCTGGGCTCACCAGTGGGTTCTGTCAGCAACTGCAACTTCTAGTTCTTGGTTTAGGGTTTCTTTCACAGTGTCTTTGTAGTGCTTGCGTGGTTGACCTTGAGGTCTCTTCCCAGACTCCAGTACACTATAGAGCAACTGGTGAGGCATACGGTGGTCACTGATGATGTGTCCCACCCACCGCATCTGGGCTCTGATAATCAGGGACTCCACACGGTCTAAGAACTCCAGGTTGGAGACACGGTCTTGCCAATGAATGCTGGGGATGGAGCAGGGAGCGTGCATGTGAAATTTCTCCAGTTGTTTGATGTACCTATCTGCCTCATGTGGTGCAGAGTGGTAGGCGGCAGTATTGCAGCCGAAACTCTCCCCACGACCTGAGTTCGATCCCAGCAGAAGCTGGTTCTCAGGTAGCCGGCTCAGGTCAACTCAGCCTTCCATCCTTCCAAGGTCGGTAAAATGAGTACCCAGCTTGCTGGGGGAAAGGTAATTACGACTGGGGAAGGCAATGGCAAACCACTCTGCTCTATAGTCTGCCAGGAAAACGTCGCGAAAGCGGCATATCCCCAGGGATCACATGACTTGGTGCATGCACAGGGGAACCTTTCCTTTCCTTTGATGTACCTTTGGTACAGAGTCCAGGACTCACATCCATATAGCAGAGAAGGGATAATCACAGCTCTGTAGACCAGAGCTTTCCAAACTGTGTGTCGCGACACAAAAGTGTGTCGCCTGTGGGGCCCAGATGTGTCGCATCAAAACCCGGAAAACTTTCGAGTTTTCCCACGGTGACACACCAACGGCGGCATGTGAAAATCCAAAAGTGCCGCAGCCACGGCGGCACGCAAAAACCAAAAGCAGCAGCAGTGCTTCCGGGTTTTTGTGCGCTGCCGCAATGGCGGCGCTTCCGGGTTTTCCCGCGGCGACACACCAACGGTGGTGCGCAAAAACCGAAAGCGGCAGCAGTGCTTCCGGGTTTTTGCGCGCTGCTGCAACGGCGGCACTTCCAGGTTTTCCTGCGGCGACACACCAACGGCGGTTGGTGTGTCGCCGCGGGAAAACTTTGGAAAGCCCTGCTGTAGACTTTCAGCTTTGTGGAGATATGGATGTTGTGTTGATTGAGCACTCTAGAATGCAGCCGTCCCAGTGCCTGGCTGTCAGACTAAGACAAAAGGGAAGTTAGAAACTAAATATTTACCTATACAGGTAGTCCTTGCTTAGTGACAATTGGGACTGGCAACTCCACCGCTAAGTGTTGTTAAGACATCACATGACCACGACTTCCAATTTTACTCCCGTCTTCTCCGTTGATTCTGCTTGTCGCAAGCCAATCATGAAGTACACAAATGCTGATCACATGACCGTGGGGATGCTGTGCGGGTAATAAACGTGAGGACTGTTCATAAAGTTACTTTTTCAGCACCATCGTAACTTCAAATGGTCACTAACAAGGCGGTTGGTAAGCGAGGACCACCTGTAATGTCTTCAGTAGTTCTTTTTCCCTTTTAAAAAAGTGGTACTTTAAAATAATAAAAAAGTGGAGACTTTGGCACTCAGAGATTCAAAAAAGTCTCTAAAATCCTTTTCCCTATTGTTAAAAATAACTTAATGTATTTTGTTTTTTATGGTTAATTCTTCATCAGCAGTATAAAATAAATAAATCTTTAGTTGCATTTTCTCAAGTATAGTCATAGTTCATAATCTTTATATCGGCATTAGTCTGGAGGTGATCCATACCCTCTCTCAAGACATCTTATGATATTGGCAATGTATTTGCCCTTTCTTTGCAGCTTCTACATGAAAGTTCACATATAGGTGTATAGTCTACAGAAAAGTCCTGTCCCTTGGTTAGAATCTTCAAACTCTACAGGGAATACTTCTTAGCAAACGAAGCAAAGATTCCATGAAGCCACTAGTTTTTTTCATTTGGCTTTCAGGTATTATCTGAAGGAGTTGTATCAACTCGTACAAACTCGCAGAACGGCTTTACAGTTCTCAATATCCCATATGTTCTAGGTTACTGGGGCTTGTTGGCTTCTAGAAAGCTGATTGGTAATTCTTTACGTTGGTTTATTCTTATTTTATTTTCTGCCAGAATGCCTTCAGTCTTCTGAAGAGGAAACTACCATCCACATTAGTTTCTTCAGAAATATGGATAGTCTTAAAATCACATAATGGCAATGCCAATACCCCTCTGTATCCTACAGCAGTGTTCCTCAACCTCAGCCATTTTAAGATGTGTGGACTTCAACTCCCAGAATACTCCAGCCAGCATTGCTGGCTGGAGTATTCTGGGAGTTGAAGTCCACACATCTTAAAATGGCTGAGGCTGAGGAACCCTGTCCTACAGTATCTAATTTGGCTAAGCTTAAAACAGAGGGGAATAGATTATTGCCATTCATTACTTTAACTTCTCCATTTAAGAAATCATGAAATTGGTCCCAAACTGCCCACTTCAAAGTTAAGAACTCCAATTTGTGTGTTGGCTGATTTCTTCCCCAGTGAGTTAGCCCTCTACTGGCATAGATAATTATATGTGGATGGCTTTCCTGGACCTGATTACAAAGCCACTCTTAAGTCAGTGGTGCTGGTATTTGTGTGCAGTATAAATGGCAATTTTCACCCCCCAAATTCCTGCACAGGTACAATGGTTAACTTTTGATTCAATATTTGAAATATCCCTTGACCCCTACTTTTTACAGACCAATTCACAGACCTGACTAATAAAGTAAAGGTAAAGGTTCCTCCACACAGTTATGTCCGACTCTAGGGGCCGGTGCTCATCTCCGTTTGTTAGCGAAGAGCCAGCGTTGTCTGAAGACGCTTCCCGTATCTTTGGTAATATCCAGCAAAGCCAAGAAATCTGTGGAATTCTCAAATGATAATAGGTACAGGTTAATTACTAAAAAAAACCTTCTTTTCTTTTTATCTGGTTCTATTCCTTCTGCTGATATTGCATGGCCTAGACATTTTCCTGACATTTGGAATAAGTTACATGTTGAAACTGCCAATTTTAATCCAAAGCTCTGGAGACTTTCAGAACCTTCAGAAGATGCTCCTTGGTTGTTCTTTGGTAGCTGAAAAGATTATGAAATAATCTAAAAAGGCAACTACTGTTAGATTTGAGCTGTGGACAACATCTTTCATCATTCTTTGAAAAGTGGCTGGAGTGTTTGTTAAACCCTCTGGCAGCATTTTAATTTTCTAAAGAGTGTAGTGAGAGCATTTTGGGATGTTCTGCAGGTTCCATAGCTATTTGATAATATCCTTTCTGTAGAGCTATTACAGAAAAGCATTAGATCATGCCAGCGATGCAACAGTTTTTTCTATTTGATGGATAAGCATCTTGCTTTGTTAAATTATTCAGATTCTTATAATCTAGTCCTATATCAAGAACAAGTTTTCTTTCTTTCAAGCACTACTGGTGATATGGACTGCTAATTTTCTTAAATACACTTAACCCTACTAGCTTCCTCTTAGATCTTCAAAAACTTTCAATGAAAATGATTCTTTAAAATTTTTATCACTAATTAGGTAAATAGAGTGAGACACAATTTATAACCACCCAGAGTCCCTCTGGTGAGAGGAGATGGGCGGTGACAAATCTAATAAATAAATTAAAATGCTATAAAATCTAAATCATGTACTGCAAAAGTTTGAGATGCTTTGACTATAAGTTAGGAAATTCTTCAGGTTTGGTAAAAGATGAGGCTTCAAAATTGAGAGATTAAGGTATTTGATACTCTTTGATTGCTGCACCTGAAGACAACATAGAAAGCATCTCTACCTATTTCATTTCATGCCTGTAAACAATCACAATGTGAGGTTTAATAACATTCTGTGTCAAATACTTAATCTGCACCCTTATTTTCCTAATGAGTACAGCTAATGTTGTAATCTTTGGAAGTGTCCTCCAGGCCCAGAACTCTACAAGTTCTGAATCTTCTAGGGATACTTTAGCTCATGTTCTTGACACATGCAACATACCCAACACTGTGCATGTTATTCCTTAACTGGTTTCTTTCTCAACAATAAACATTTCAAGAACATTGCCAAGGACACAAAAGCTCAGATAAACAGCTTTAATGTAGAAGAGTTATGAAACCATTACAAAAGAATTTTGGTGTCTGTTGTATATCAAATGTGAGCCCTATTTTTTAAATTTATTTTATATCCCACCTTTATTATTTTTATAAATAACTCAAGGCGGCGAACATACCTAATACACCTTCCTCCTCCTATTTTCCCCACAACAACCACCCTGTGAGGTGAGTTGGGCTGAGAGAGAGTGACTGGCCCAAGGTCACGCAGCCGGCTTTCATGCCTAAGGCGGGACTAGAACTCCCAGACTCCTGGTTTCTAGCCCAGCACCTTAACCACTAGACCAAAATGGCTCCATATAGTAAAATCAAGGTTCAAAATCCTTCTTTCTCCCATCCGAGCCATGCATTGGGCTAGACAGCCTTCTCTTTTGGATGAGAGGACTAATTTCTATCAGTCTTGTGTTTTGGTAACAGGCAGATCTTGCATCAGGCTGTTTACTTTTGACTATGTGAGAACTAGCTCTAATAATATATCATTTTGCATTCTGATCTCATATATATGTTATAAGCTTTTCTCCACTTGCGAGATAAGCATATGCTGTTTAAAGAACTCAGAGTATCTTGGTTAGCATAGTAATCTATTGCATGTTATAGTACAGTTGCATCAATGATAGCTGACAGTTCTTGGTTCATGCTCTGATATAGACATATAAAATCTAAAATCTCACACTTTTCATTTATATTCTCCATGTCACTTGGAATTTGTAATGCAAAGACCTTGTTCCTGGTTTATACAATTCCATGATATGGAGCGCACACCCAAAGAGATTGTGTTTCCCTTCCTGTCCTTCCCATTTTTAGAGTCATGACTTCCTTCTTCAGCCAGGACTTTTCAGTTGGTCTAATAATCTTTTTTTGTTTGTTTTTTAAAAAATTGATTAGATTTGTTTTAGAGTTACCATTGTGAGTGTTGTATGGGCAGAAAGGCAAATTATAAATTGGATAATAAATAAGAATCTGAGAGGCCTGGAGGCAGAATATTCCTTTTAGCTTGTTCCCTTTCTTCTCACCTCATATCAATGTAATTATATTCTTTTTCCCCTATTGAAGTCAATGAACTAATAATCAGAAATATGTGGCAACCTAAAATACTGAAATAATACTTGGGATTGTTTGGTTTTACTATGCTGATTGGGTTGGTCCAGTTGATAATTTCAAACACAGAGCCATATTTTTGAATGACTCACTTTCCATGGAAATGGCACCCTAGCCCACAAATCCAGGGCTCGTTCATATGTAACACTTCAGGAAGTGTGGAATGTGAAACCAAATCATGTGTTATTGATTCTTCCGGCACACAGGACAGGAAGAGGAAAGGCAGAAGTATACAAAGTCAGCCTAAGAGAGTGACTCATACATGGAACTGTAAGTCCCAGCTTAGGCTGATGTTCAAACAGGGACCAGACATCTTGCTATGAAGCATCTGATTACTTGCCTTTCTAGAAGCAGGCAGGCAAGAGGCCCTAAAATCCATTTAGAGGAAGTAGAAGAAATTTACAGTAGTCTCATATGTTGAACTTCTGAAAACAAAAGAGCTGCATATTTCACACTGACATTCTCATTCTAAACACATTGTCTCTTGAATATATTGCAGAATTCGTTTTCAAGAGAGGAAGATATTTATTATGGATTGCAGCATCTCAGGATAATAAAAATCTGGCTCCTTGGGGAGATGAGAGTAATTCAGTTCAACAGCAGAACTGATAAGGAATCCAAACACACTGTTATACAGTTTTGATGTTTCTAGCATAATGAAGCCATCAGTGCCTGTGGAGAATCTAAAAGCAGGGCATTTTTGTTTCACAGTGAGCATCCTTTCAGGTTATTTACAGTTCTCCATGTTTCAGATATGCAGAGGAAGGAAACTGAATTCACACAATGATTGCAGTCACTCCTTGTCTGAGTTCAGAGGCAGGTTTCTAATTTGGATCTAAACAAGACTCAAGTCACCAGTAATAAATATCAGTGTTGCTGCTGCCAGCACTTGTAATTGGATGATGCTATAACATTATGGAATATTCCCTCCTCCCTTTCCCGGTTGTTGTTTTCCTTTTATTTAATTGTGATATTATATTTGATAGTTGTGCACTCTTGATAATTTTACTTGAAGGATGATCTAGAATAATTCCAAATCACGAGAAAGGGAAGCAGATACACTGTTAGTATATTTATACTGTAAAGAATATAGTTCACAGGAGAATATTGCCCAATTACATTCTTGCCCTCTGCCGTGGGCATAGTGGGGGATATTACAGTACCTTTTAGAATCTCCCAATTCTGGCTTTTCTAATACAGGTAGTCCTCAGTTAACTATAGTAATTGGGACCGGAATTTCCATCGCTAAGCAATGTGGTCGTAAAGCGTGACATCACGTGACCACATCGCTTAGTGACGGAAATCCCAGCAGTCCCCATTGCCATTGTTAACTGAATCCTATCAGTCATTAGGCGAGGACCCAGCCAGATCCAAGCCATTCCCAGCTTGATCCCCCCCCCAGCCTTGAGCCTTAGTAAGGAAAGGGACTGAACCCTCCAACTCCCCCCACCCTCCTCTCTCCCCCCTCATCTCTGCCCTTTTGGCTGCCCTGCACAGCGGCACTCTTTGGCGGCAGTTTTCCTGAATTAGAATGTACATTTAATTGGGCATGTTTATTTCTTTTATTAAGCTAATAACTAGCAAATAAGGTTATCCTGCACCATCAGTTAAACTAAACTTGATTTGATGCACAATATGTGAAGCCTATAATTACAATGTCTCCCCCCATCTCCCAAATGTTGATATTTAAGGCATTGACAGCTCACAGCCTGTAGTGGATTGAGCCAATTCTGCTGTCCACTACCATTGACTTCCCTCACTTTTCTACCAATATTCATCAATGTAAGGAGCCTCTCTTATCCCATCTCCAAGCAGCCCTCGCTACAAGCCATCTTTTCTCTTTCTGTTCCCAATCAGATTATTGTTACCACTAGCTGTCCATTTTAACAGATAATACCAGTAATTAGAGTGCTCCATGTGACGAGTTATTATTATTAGATGGCAGATGTTTAGCAGTACTCTTGTTGGCACCTTTATAGACACGTATTTTAATTAATACCAGTAATATTTTCTTGCAATGCAAGCATATACACAACCAACTACTGTATGTCATGTAATCCAAATATTGTAGCATTTTGTTATTTCTAATGTATTTCTGGCTGCTGCTCAAAGCACAGATTTAAAAACAAAGAAGGTGGAAACTACAACACAGTCTCTTTCATTTCCAAGGTAAAGCTATGCTATTAATATTTTTTCATATATAGTTTTCTTGAGAAGACATATTAATGAAAACAGCATAGTATCAAATGCTACATCCAAAAAATAGAACTGTGATTTTAAGAGAAGTCAGGAGAGTTTGAAAAGATACATTTGCTTTATTATTTGCATTTATAGTGGGAATGTGCATCAAAATTAGAGATCTAGTGTGGCAGTTGTAGAAGTGGGAGATCACATGGCCCATTCAAAGACCCTTTTTAAAGTTTTCATAAATGCATGATCCTCTGCACAACTATGAAAGATTATAGATTTTAGAACAAAAAGATTCCACACTAATTACCTTTTCCACAAAACAAGCAATGTACAGTATGGTGAACCATCTAAATTGGCCAGGATTAGAAAATGGAAGACAATGTAGGTACATGTTTGTATATGTGTGTGTACGCGCAAGTCTCTCTCTCTCTCTCTCTCTCTCTCTCTCTCTCTCTCTCTCTCTCTCTCTCTCTCTTCTCACCTACTGTACCTACCAACCTGTAAATATCTTCCCCTCAACACCTATCAAAAGTGTAGGGTGGAAATTTTACAAAATTGGTTTTATATCTTTTATATATTTTCAGGTAATTGATGCTGCTAAAACATGGGCCTGTTAAAGGGTGAGAGATCCAAGAAATGTGCAGACTGAGGTGTGGGGCAAGATGATGGCCCTCTAGCTATGTGTAGAAATGTGCCCATGGAACAGTGTTCTTTAGAGTAAAAATGTACCCAAACCGTTTACACATGTGACATGTTTTGCACGTGGGTCTAAAGGACAAAGAATCATAACAGCGACTGATAACATAACTAGTTTAACGTACTCCCTGAGGCATTTTTTTTGTCTTACCTACAGAACTGTAATCAAATATGGAGGCTGATTTTTTCTTTCAGAAGCGTAAAGATAAGCTTCAAACTATAAAGGCAATATTTGCCAGAGGCCAATGGAGTATGCATAACCATCATCCTGGTGTAAATTTTACCATAGTCCACTGGAAAACCCAGCATGCTAGTGTGTGAGGTTGTGATAAAACATTGTCCAAACTGTCACTAACAGAAAATGAAAATATCACAAAAGCTGATATAGAATAATTGATGTTGAATGTACTATTTTGTTAATGAGCAAGTGACAAGCTGGGGCAAAGAATGGTTTGCAGTGGGCAGGATGGATGGATGGATGGATGGATGGATGGATGGATGGATGGATGGATGGATGGATGGATCAGGGCAGTAAGCAGTTTGAAATAAAATGGAGGCATGTTAAAATGCATAGATGGAAGATTGCATCTTTATAATTCCATTTCCAGTGAAATAAATGTAATTACATAAGGGCACGATTGGAGATAAAACCTTTATGAAACACACATGTGGCACTTTGGTTGTTTTCATCCAGTTAGGCTTTAAAAAATGGCCAAGACATGATTTTCTGCCTACCAACCTCACCTCCTGCCAAAACCTCACAGCACTGCAAATTGAAAACAAGGAAAGATTTACACAAAGCCTGCAAGCATCACAATAAAGCCCAGCTCCCAAAACTTCAAAAATACATGCATTCTCCTGTAAGGAAGGACCTTGAAGGACAGACATCAGGCGTCTGAGTTTCTGGAGTCCTTACGTGTTTGAACAAATCCCCAGCATTTAGAATGGCTGCCTGAAACACGTAATAGACAGAAACTAGCCAGCTGCCTCTCAGCTTTCTGCCAGTTCTCAGAGGGATAAAATGGCCAATGTACTTCTAGCCGTTGCAAAGACTAACTGATGCACCTGGGGGCTCCTCAAGGAATTTTGAGGTATAAGAGAGATTCTCCAGGGATTGGAATACCTTCAGTTTGCAATAAAAAGGAGGGAAATACCTATTTGACGTGAAATCATTTTTTCTGTGGCTCAGTTTGTACAGTAGGTCAAGATTTAAAAAAAAATTCTGAAGGCTAATGCACAATCTATAAAATTCTTTTTACCAGACATGAATAAGGGAGTCAGCCTGTGAAATATGACTCAAAATTGATGGCTCGACATTCTTGCAGAAATTGACTTCAGCTGGTTGTACCAACCTATAAAACACTTCTATGCTTGTCCCCCAAATGCAGCAATTATTCAGGTTTCGTTTCCCTAGTGAGGAGTCACTGTAAGCTTACTATATTTTATAATGCTTATTTACAAATATATACATTGGGCATTGAAGGAGGCACACATCCTCATCACTGTCTCCAGCAGTAACTGCCACTATCGAAAATAACAGAACAGAACAGAACAGAACAGAACAGAACAGAACAGAACAGAACAGAAAAGAAAAGAAAAGAAAAGAAAAGAAAAGAAAAGAAAAGAAAAGAAAAGAAAAGAAAGCCAGTTTGGTCTAGTGGTTAAGGCACCAGGCTAGGGACCAGGAGACTGTGAGTTCTAGTCCCACCTTAGGTATGAAAGCCGGCTGGGTGACCTTGGGCCAGCCACTCTCCCTCAGCCCAACTCACTTCACAGGGTTGTTGTTGTGGGGAAAATAGGAGGAGGAAGGAGTATTAGGTATGTTCCCCGCCTTGAGTTATTTATAAAAATAATAAAGGTGGGATTAAAAAAAGAAGAAGAGAAACTGCAAATTATACCACAGTGGTCAAAAGGTGGACTTTGTTTCTGAGTGATTTCTGCATGGTTTACAGGAGACTAATAAGAATTTCCAACTCATGGATATTTAGCAATAGCAATAATGTAACTCCTCTCCTGCTCCAAATTATACTAATATTGCTGTAATCAGTATGTCTTTGAAAACAAAGGGAATTTTGTATGGAAGAATGTTCTGCTCTGTTCAGTCCTATGTCAAAAGAACCCTTTAAACTTTGGTTAACGGATCCCAGTCCTAATGCCTTACAAAACTGAACATCTTACAGAATCTAAAGCCTTCTGTTCTCTTTTTCTCTTGGGGCTGGTTCAAACATCAGGTGAAACCAGGAGGTGCACATTGTGGCTTGTTGAATGAGTCCCAGTTGTCTGGTTTATGCATCACACTAAGCCATAAACCACAGTTTGAAAGCTCCAATTGTTCTCACACTTGGCTAAGCCACAGAATGATGTGGGAATGTTCTCTCTCTCTCACTCCTGCCTTTCTCCATCACAACAGCAGTTCCTGCAGGGAATACATTACTTTGGTGGATTGGAGGATGGAGATGTATGAGTTAATCAACACCTGGAGAGAAAGATCCTCTATGCCACATGACTAGCACAATCCCAGCATTGTTTCTGGAATGGTTGCTTCTACACCTGCAGCTGATGGCATGTTGTGAAGAATATAAAAATGTGCCATGATGGGTTCAGGGAAAGAGCCAGAACAGTATTCCAGTTTGCTTTGGCTGGGTTTCATAACTGGTAGCAACATTGCCATGAAAGCTTGCTTGATTAGAGAATCTGAAAGCGGTACAAAGATGAATGGAAAGTTGGAATGTGGTCAACTTAAAAAAGAAAAAAAACTCCTTGTATTTCTCCATAATAGGGCAAGGGGAGAGATAAATGGACAAACACAATCACAGGGGGGAGGGGACTGCAGTCCCTTTTCCAAAAATGTTGATCAACATAAAAAGCTCTTTGCATTCTATTTCTCTTGTTAAGTTTCCTTTGTGCATTGCAAATTCATGCTACCAAGGAAACCAAGATAATTTTAAAATGTGCTTTCTCACTCCCCCACCCCTCCCCCTTTGGAAATTTAGTATTCCTGATTGTCTAAAACTAGTGGCAGTTTCTCCAGGGGCCTTTAAAAAATCATTCACAACAATTTTCTGTAAAATATCCTAAGTTTTCTTCTCTAAAAGTGGCATTCTAATAGCAAATTGAATTGCTTTGCTACTTAGAGGCAGCCACACAGCTGATCCAGAGAAGACAGCTTGCAAAATTGGACTGACTTCTATGTTCATTTAGTATGAGTTAACAAACTCCTTTCATGTATACTTTGAACAGAATAGTTTGACTCAGGGATAAGATTTGCATACCTACATTTACAACACCTTCTGAAGATGTATTGTTCCAAGCCATGCAAAGAAGCAGGAATTTCATCACTATTTAAGATCATGTATTATTATCTTTTTAATTTGATTTGATTTTTTAATTTTTTAATGAGTTTTGAGAGCCAGTTTGGTCTAGTGGCTAAGGCACCAGGCTAGAAACCGGGAGACTGTGAGTTCTAGTCCCGCCTTGGGCACAAAGCCAGCTGGGTGACCTTGGGCCAGTCACTCTCTCTCGACTCTAGAAAGCAGGCAATAGCAAGCCACTTCCAAAAACTTTGCCAAGAAAACTGCAGGGACTTGTCCAGGCAGTCTCTGAGAATTGGACACAATTGAAGGGATTAAAAATTATGATTTTTAACTGGCACATATATTAGTGTTCAAGACCCTGGTTCTGCATATGGAACTAGTCTATTTATAAAAATTACCTGTCTTAGAAACTACATGTTAAACATGCCCAAAGGACAAAGTCCTTTGCTATTAAACAAACAAAAGTATAGATTTCTTTCTTGCATTGAAAATGTTGCTATGTCAGGATAGTCAACATTCAGTTATTTTCTTCCTTTTTGTTCATAACTAATGTTATTAATGCACCCTGCTACAAATCTTGCCTTCTGCATGAAATAGTGCTCCACTTCTGCCTACCAATGTTTTCTGACGTGCAATTATTTTACTGCTTGAAGCAAGTTTCTTGAATTTCAAAATTAAAAAAAAAACTTAGCAAGTTTTAAAAGTAGTCTCTTTGGGGGCCCTCTGCTGAAGAAACTTAGATTGATTGCCCAGAGATGAAAACAGCTATTTGTTTCTTATTCTTCCTGTTGGCAAGAAACGCACTCTGGAGAAGGCAGGCTGAATGGTCAGGACTTGCCGCTCCAGTGAACATCAGAGACGGGCGCTGATGGGAGCTAGCCCAGCATTCCAGTTCCTGCCCATTGTGGTTCTCTGTTGGCACTGCTTCTGTTCTAGAATCATTAACAAAGCACATTCGCTTGCAAGGAATACAAAGGAAATGGAACTTATTTTCATCCCATTAGGTACTTAAGCCAACAATGCTGATTTTTTTTTTTTGGATTGTGGCCAGTATGTTTGGCTGACAATGAAAGGCTCCTGAAAGAAAGAGAAGAGGTACAGCTGGCTAGCTATAGGAGAGGAACAACAAACCAGAGTATGCAATACAGGCACAAAGTGCTGTAAAGCTTTTCCCATTTTCCCTGTGTTGTGAGCATTTGGTATCTCAGTTAAGAGAAGCTTGGTTTGGGGCTTCCGGTGGGAACATGGTGGACTGAACAGCTGTGCTCGCGGGCTCCGCAAGCAGAACAGACAACGGGGCAATTTTTTGGGCTCAGGCAGGTTTTTCCTGAAGCCCAGGAGCATTTTTCCGGAGAAAGGAAAACACTCGGGATCACCCCATCTGTCCTTGGGAAGGCTGCTTGCAGCCAGATGATCACAAACAGCGTTCGTGATCGACTGGTAAGAGTAGCCGGGAGGCTGGGGCGTCATCATTTACAAGCCGTGCTGTAGCCTTAAAGGGATTGATTATGGAAAATTTGTTGTATATTCTTGCTGTTAAAAGTCGGAAGTCACCTCTTCTTGTAATTGTAAAAAAAAAAAATTTTCTCTTGTGTTTTCACACTTTTTTAGTTTTCTCTTTTTTCTTTTTGGTAGTTTTTATCTTTGTCTTAAGGGACACGATGGCTCAGCGGTTAAGACACCAGGCTTGTTGATCAGAAGGTCACAAGTTCGGTGGTTCGAGACCCGAGTGCCGCGTGACGGAGTGAGCTCCCGCACTAGCCCCAGCTCTTGCCAACCTAGCAATTCGAAAGCATGCAAATGCAAGTAGATGAATAGGTACCACTTTGGTGGGAAGATAACAGCGTTCCGCATGCGTCATGCTGGCCACATGACCGCGGAAGCATCTTTGGACAACGCTGGCTCTTCGGCTAACAGAGATGAGCACCGGCCCCTAGAGTCAGACACGACTGTGCAGGGGAAAACCTTTTCTTTTTTACCTATCTTTGTCTTAAATCTAATAAAATTCTTATTAAAAAAAAGAAGCTTGGTTTGGCTCTCCTGTTTGGCTCTCCTTAGGTTTAAAGAGGCACTTAATTTGCTCCTTTTTTCAGGGTCTTTATAAAGCTGGAAGAACTTTTCAGTGGCAATAACTTGATGCCAGTTTAAATTATGATAGTTCTGAGATTAGTTTTTTTTAAAAAAAACTGATTATTAAACAGTTACATTGCTGATACTGGTTACAACTGTGTTGTGATTTTTTGTTGTTTTGCTTGTACTGTTTTCCTTAGGTATTAAGTGCACATTAAATAAAAATACTCTGCCTCCTTCTCTCGATTAGTGGTTCATGTTGAGCTTCTAAATCTGCTAGAACTGAAACAATATTCTGTAACACCAACATATCAGAAAGGCATTTGGAGGTAGACGGTCAAAAACAGAGGTCAGACCACTGCTAAGGAGCATCTTAGCTATTTTTATTTACCTTTATTTAATTTATAAACCAAACAAAGCTTTGGGGTTCTTTTAATGATAGGAAAATGAGATAGCTATTAAAAATAAATATTCGAAAAGCAACACTTTTCATCGTTTCTGCCCAACAAAATCCCCACAATTCTCAGCTATGTCCTCTCCCACCATTGGAGACACTGCATGAAAGAGAGGAACAATTTTCACACACAGCATACCAGTCACGATGGGAGCCAAACTTCTCCCATCTTGACATGAAACGCAGGCTGAGTGCAGAGAGGGGGGAGAGATGGTGCTGAAAGGAAACCGCACGAAAACAGCCAGCATTCTTTCTCAGGCCATTGGAGAGGTGTTTGGGCGAAGGAGGAAAAGTCAAGGACAAATACCATCTGGAGAGAGCGGAGATGGCGCGGGTGGTGGGGGTGCACCCAGAAGACGAAAAGGAAAGTTACCAGCGGTTGCTGTTTGGAGAAGAAGGGGGGTTGAAGAGATGCAAGGGGGGGGAATGCTTTAAACTGATGAATTGCGTGCAAAAGTTTAATCGTGTCTTCACTTTGGAACTAGATGCTAGTATTCATTAAAAGAACTTATTCATATCCTATATGGCTTGTGTTTAAGTTGCTGTTTGAGAAGTTCAGAACTAGGATCCTCACAATACCCAGGAACTGATGGAGTGGTAGACGTAATAAATAATCCAGACTCCAGTTGTACTCTGTGTTTTCAACTGTTGTGCTTTATTTTTCTGCAAATATGCTGCACTTCTGTAATACTTCTGTTTCTTATAAAAGAAACAGAGTGAGTTTCAAAGGCCATACTGTTGGAAGTAGGAAGAACTGGGCAAAAACCAAGGGACACTAGGTGAAGGATACAGCCTAGGGAATGAAATATTAAAGCAAAACAAAATGTTTTGTAGCAGAAACTTGGAACAGCAATCCCAAAGCTTTCTAATCGATCAGTTGGTTTGTAGATACGGACATGCTTAAAAACGTGTAAGACTGTCAGAGATAATATCTCCTTTAAACAACACAGAACCAGTTGCTACTCACCACATTTTCTATCTGAATACATACTTGCAAACTGAATATCCATAAACTTTATGAACCTCTCTTCTAGGTTTAATATAGCAGATTATTACGTAGCACTGAAAATGGTTTCACAAAAGTTTTCACAAGTTTTCACAAAAGGAAAAATCCTGACAAATCATAGGAAAAGCATATCAAAGCTTATGGGGTAATTTTAATTCCCAGACATAAGGCAAGTTCAGATTTTTGAATTTTTCCATCCTTGTTCACATCACAGTGGTGAAGCAGGACCTGTCGGAATTTATCCAAATCTGTACCTGTAATGCTGGGCTATAACAGGAGAGAGAGAGAGAGAGGGAGAGAGAGGGAGAGAGAGAGAGAGAGATAAATACACACTTGGAAAACAAAATAGTCCTTTTTAGCAATAAGGTCATCTAATTTATTTATTTATTACATTTATAAGGCCACAGACTCTGGCAGCATTCAGTTAAAACCAATACAACACCTAAAAAATCTAGAAAAATTAAAATAACATAAAATTGAGCATAACGTGGGGGAACAACATGCTATTGCCAAGATGAATTACACACCAATAGGCATGACATCAGTCTATCCCAGAGCCTGCCACTGCCTTTTCCATGTTGTTTTTTCACTTCCCAGCTTAGCCTGCAGCTATTCCTTCAAAGTCTCCTATTAAAGTATTAACAAGGCCTGACCTGCTTAGCTTCCCAACCCAGGCAAGGTTATATCCAAGTGGTGTCATTTGCTGAGATAATGAGAAATAATGGAGTTGTACTCCTAGCTAATAGATTTAATTAAAAAAAAAAACATAACATGAAACAGCCTTCCTGAACTGTGGTCTTCCAGATGTTTGGAACCTTAGCTCCTATTATCCCTAGCCAGCATAGGCAATTGCTTGCTCTTTGAGGGTGATGGCAGTTGTAATCCAGCATAAAGGAAGCTATCAGATTGGGGAAGGTTGGAAGAAACATATTCCTGTGGGACTGAAATACACAGTTAATTCATTACCAGCAAATAGTTATGTCTGGGAGGAAGGATGGGGAAGGGCAATAATTGAGGGAAATATGGATAATTTGAACATGACAAGCTGTCATGTATGCAAAAAGTTCTTCACATTGCATCACTATCTCCTATTCTTCTCTTCTTCACCTTCCATAAAGGAAAAAATTAAGCAATTTATTTTGCTCAGCCATTAAGCGGCTAAACTAAAGCATTCACAAGTGGTCTAAATGATCTTTCAAATCTTTTGCATCTCTGACTGTGAGCAACTTTTGGTTCAAAAATAATGGCAGAAAACATAAAAACATTAGGAAGTTACCTTGACAAGTTCCATCATATCTTTTACAAACCCATCAACTTCTGGACCTTCAAGGGCTCCTGTCTTACTCTGGAATATATAAAAATCACATAAATTTGTGGAATAAAAATATTGACATTACCTACATACTTCACTCCGCTTTCTGGCAATAATATACTCAATCTTAGAAGCTATATCTTTGTAGATATTTTGTGTCAAATGAAAGAGCAAGAAGGATCTCATAGAAAATAAAAAAAAATCAAAGCTGTCAGTTTCGCCATCTCAGCTACTCCATCAACTTCACCATCCATTCTTCCACTGAAGGTAGTACCAGATCTTTCCACCTTTGTGCATATAAAAACCTCGCTGCTTTTACCATATATAG
Organism: Charina bottae; assembly: GCA_023362775.1. NCBI lineage: Eukaryota > Metazoa > Chordata > Lepidosauria > Squamata > Charinaidae > Charina > Charina bottae. Next base: position 193,662,827 of record JALMGJ010000003.1, read on the forward strand.
TTGGGCCATAACTATAAATAGTTGGGCTTTTGCACAACTTCATGTTGTGCGCCAGTTACGCCCGTTCCTGGATTGGGAGGCCCTTCGAACAGTCACTCATGCCCTTATCTCCCATATAGACTAATCTGTAGCTTGAATCATGTCAACTGGATTTCTATTTTCTCAGTGGAATAGACATATAGACTACTGTAATGCGCTCTACATGGGGCTACCCTTGAAGAGTATCTGGAAGGTTCAGCTGGTCCAGAATGCAGCTGCATGGGCCATTGCTGGTGCCCCTAGATCGGTGCACATAACACCGTTGTTGCGTGGGCTGCATTGGGTACCAGTTTGCTTCCGGGTCCAATTCAAGGTGTTGGTTATCACCTTTAAAGCCCTACATGGCATGGGGCCAGGTTACCTGAGGGACCGCCTCGTCCCCAATACATCCACCCGTCCCACCCGATCATGCAGAGAGGGCATGTTGCGGACCCCATCTGTAAGAGAATTCCATCTGGCGGGGTCCAGGAGGCATGCCTTCTCTGCAGTAGCTCCCGCCCTGTGGAACAACTTGCCCCTGGAGGTGAGATTAGCCCCTTCGCTCCTGACCTTCTGGAGGAACCTGAAAACCTGGCTCTGCCGCCTTGCTTGGGACCAAGGAAGGAATAGTCACTCTTGGGGATGGCTAATACCTTAGAGAGCCCCTCTCCTACATTGGATTGAGTTAGATCTTTTTACTACTCTTGCCTCTTGGATTTTAATCTTGTTTTATAAATTGTATTTTTATATTCTATGTATATTTTATGTTTTTTGTTTCTATTATTTTGTTGTAAACCACCCAGAGTCCCTCCGGTGGAGGGAGATGGGCGGTGATAGAAGTTTGATTGATAGATAGATAGATATATAAAAACAAAGTTCCATGGGTTCTTTCCAACTGTTTATCCATCAGTCCCATCAGCTACTTGGAAACCCCTTTTGGACTTTTTGCATGAAACAAAAATAAAATAAAATCATGATTTATGGATTTGATGATTATAAATAATGGACAATAGAAATAATGAAAGCTATGTTGTAAACTTAGAGTAAGAGTTTAATGTAAATGTATACTTTCATCTGTTGCAAAGAAAGTCAGGAGTCATTTTTTTTTGTATTTTCTTTTTTTCTTCTTCTATTTCTGCACTTTTGACTTTACTCTTTTTCTTTTTTCCCACTCTGTTTCTCTATTTTACTTTCTAACTTAATTATTATTTTTTGTTAGCTTTTGTCTTTTTATCCTGAAAATTTAATGAAGTTTAGTAGAAAAGAAAAAGAAAGAAAATTACCAGAATCTACAAGGGAAAACATTACTGCCCCACTCCTGGCCTCTCAGCTTTGGGAATGAATAGACTCATAAATCTCACAAGAGCTGTGGCATATTGGAGACTAACTAATGGGATGCAAGCATCAAGCTCTTTCCACCACATGGCCCAGATCAATAAGAGTCATACACCTTCTGCAAGCACTTTGAACGTGTGTCATCTGTGCAAACGAAAGGAAAGGGGCAGATATGTTGGCCTCCTCTTCATAATTCTATTTGTCAGCTTCTATTTGTAGACAGTTGGCTGTGAGGGCTAGAGATCTTTCTCCATCCATGGAGATTCTTTGTGCAATTCCAACCCATAAAATGAAATGAAATATGGGATAGAAAGCCTCCATAGATAGAGAAACTGGTCTTCCAACAGAGGACAGTCATCCATAAAACAGGATATTCTCAAGGTTACCATCATTTGATGTTCTGCAGAGTCAGTAATCCCTAATAATAATAATAATAATAATAATAATAATAATAATCTTACAACATCATAGTGTGCAAATATTTTCTCAAAATCGCTTTTCCTTTCTTCTGCACTGGAAGCCTGAATCAAAGAACATGTAGAAGAGGAATTAAGTTTGGGGAAAAAAACTATCAGAAAAAATAGAATAAATTTGCTGCAAATTACTGTACTTACATCCAGTTTAAATTGAAGGAGAAAATTTTCCTGAAGAGCTAGAATCCTGAGTGGAAAGAGCCAAACCATTATTTTCTGAGATTTCATCTCCAGAGAAATAGACAGCTGTGCTTGACAGAGCTCAGAAAGAGAGAAAATTTCATGGGAAGTTAACAGACATTTTTGGAAACAGCAGTTTGTGATATGAAGTGTTGTCACCTTGCTTCCAGGAGAAGTAAGTCCTGAGTCTTTAGCAACTGCACAACAGGTAGAAATTCAACCAAGATTGGTTTGGGGGCAGAATGACACAGTGGGGAGGTAAGCTGCTGAAGCCACTCCAAGGAAACTGAGGAACCATTGAAATTTACCTTGCAAGGTCATTCAGATCCAGCCGCCCATCTTTATTTTTGTCAAAGAGCTTCATCTAAAAAGCAAATGGTTGAAGTGAAATGATTAATACTAGGAGAGCTGTCCAAAAAAAACAAAAAAAAACCCAACACCCCAAACCAATAACATTTTACTAATCAGAATCATATGCTCAAACTATTTTGAGTCACAGAATACAGACAAAAAGTTGGTTATGCTGTGATCCAAAAATGTTCATAAGTCCACCATAGATTTCTCCCAGGGATATTTGGCCTCTTCAAATCATAGCTTTAAAAGAATGTCTTATGACTTATGACCCTTCTTTCAGCTAGTGGGCATTGAATACTGTATGTGAGTAAGACGTTTACTTATTTCCTTCCACTGTCCAATTTTCCCCTAACAACTGTACTGATGGAATGTTTTTTTCAGTATAAGTTGACTCAAAAGTACTACTGTTTTCCGTAGGGCTTGGTCCCTGGAAAGCATGCATAAGCCTGCAACCCAAAAGCCTTTGAGGATGAGCTAGGCTAAAAATCTGAAGAATGTGATCTAAGGGTAAGATAATCTGGTAAGCCTTAGTAAACTGTAGGGACAAGTCAAGAATTAAATGTAAATCATAAAGGAATGATTGGTGGGGGAGTGCTGAAAATTTAGGTTTTTGCATTTGACATCCTTATGGGGAGACTTTATTTGGGAGTTATGGGTAGGTATTTATCTAAGTACTGTAGGCCTAAGATGTCAAACTTGCGCCCTTAGGCATTGGAACTGCAATTCCCAGACAATTCTACCAGCATGGCCAAAAGTTCTGCAGGCCAGCATTTCTGATGGAAGCAGTTCCAGTACATTGGGGGGCACCAGGTTGGGGCAGGTAGGTTTGCAGGTGCAGGTCTTCTGAATTTGTTCTAGGAAACCACAGGCCACCAGAAGAATGGTCCTTAACCATCACCTTGCTGAGCCTTCCAAGAACATTTGGCACTTGCAAAAAGCTCTGTCTGTATAAAAATGAGATTTAATTAAGAAATGTCAGCCTCTTGGTGTCAAAAGCACTCATCCTCATGAATGTAAAAAGTTTTCTCTGCTCTCAGTATATTCCAATTTCACTTAATTGTATTCTAATTGTTTTCTTTCCTGCTGGTGGTTTACTTTTTGCCCCACTCCCGTCCCTTTTCCTACTATTATGCCACAAAGCACCAACAGGGGGAAAAAACAATGATTTTTCAGAATGAAAGGAAGAGAGAGAGAGAGAGAGAGAGAGAGAGAGAAATGGTGAATGGAGCATATGCATGAATAAATTATAATAAAAGGATGTTGAGAAGCTGGACTTTTTTTATATGTGGGAAGATAATCTGGCGAACTGTGCAGCTTTGCTCCAGTTCTAAAATATTCAAAACTGGGCTAGTGTGTAATCTGTATTTTATTAATACTACCTTTAGGAAAGCTGAAAAAATCCCATGGGGGAAAATACGATCATACGCATATGTTTTCAAAGATGCATAGTATCTCATCCTCCTATCTTTTAATCTTCAGGCTCAATGTTAGCAGATAGCTCCATCTCAAAATCAGTACCCTGCACTCCTACAGAATATGATTTAGTTTTGCTCAGATGAGTGCACAATGTAGACAAATGGAGGTCTAGCTTATTTACAAATACTACAAAGTACATGAGTGGCATCTAGAAGGGTGCTTCTACAAGTGAGTTCCCAAGAGCAAGCTGAGCAGTTTCTCTCCTTGTCTGCATATCTTACAAATTGCCAACTTCTGCTTCTCATTATCTCTCCCTCATATGCACTTAACATGTGCCCTGCAAACCCTCAATGGGAGGAGAAGTCATGCTCAGATAGTCAGATCCCCAACTATCTAGCAGTTCTCATTGATGAAACATTAATGAACTTGGATTATTAATCAGAAATCTGTCAACCATCAGCTGCAACATAAGGGTACTCCTGGCATCATTTCACGAAAGATAACTAATTGAGATGCCTGACAGAACTGGGATAGCAATTCCATTTTCTACTGGAGCCTCCACCAATCTATTGTAACTGGCATGTGATGAATTTTTAACAGTAATCGTAATGGCAATGCCAAAACAGAAAACTAGGGGTTGATCATGCAGCGTCTGTGGGTGTTAAGCTGCTCACCAGAATCCCAAGGGGCATTGCCAAATCTTCAAAAGAGTAATAAGAAAACTCATGTCCTCTCATATGACAATGCCCAAATCATATGAGATAACAAGATATTACAAGATTTTGGCAGTCTCTAACAAGACGTTTCAGCAAGCTCACATGGAACCATACCAACACTTCATGAGATTGGAGTTTTGCTGTATCTTGGGGCCTTTTCTTGCACCTGGTTCATTGTCTGAGATCATATAATGACACCCAGTTCCATTGCACTGAATCAGTTCAATAGGTAACTGTTGTTAAATGAAAACCAGTTAATTTTATTCACTACATGTCCAAATGGATTCCTTTCCACTGCCCATTCTTTGAGGTTTACTTAGGTTTGTCAGTTCTGACATTAGTGCAACTTGTGGCTGAACTGAAATGAAAGCAAAAGTTCTCTCTCATAACTGTTACAATAAGGATAATGTGTAGTCTGTGGGGAGACCAGGTTTCTTCTTATAATGCTAAACTGTGTTTTAGCATCATGTCCCAAAGAGCATGATTGTTTTCTCATGTTGCCCTTTCTTTCAAAACACTTTCCAGAGTTTTTTTCACAGGTTTGATATATTAATGCGGCGTGGGGAGTGTTCTCCTGCCACACTGCAATAGTTGTAAAACAAAAGCTAAATGGATTATGCCACCTGCATGGTTTACGAAGGAGCCAAACAATTCACCATCCAAACACTATTTTATATCCTAGGGATCCAATAAACTCAATTACTTATCAAGTATTTGGACAAAAATAGAGAACATTCTCATAATCCAAGAAGCCGAGAGTTCATCCATGGCATGTGGATTTTTTTCACTTTCTTCAAATCGCATGTAGATAAAAGGTGCTGCTATATTCTACGGAAGCATATTGTCTACTTGAAATGAAAGCCCATTGCTGACAGCTGGACTGATATTATCATGACTTGCTATTTTAGCCAATGAATAATAACAGCCTCAGCCTGGAGGTGATTATTTTGGCAGCCTAGGTAATGTGGTTTGCAGATGAATATGCTAATAATGAGCTTTCCTTACATGTGGCAGAGACAAAATGTACAAAATGACAAAATCTGGAAGCAAAACCAGTTTGCTTCCGGATCCAATTCAAGGTGTTGGTTATCACCTTTAAAGCCCTACATGGCATGGGGCCAGGGTATCTGAGGGACCGTCTTGTCCCGACCTTATCCACCCACCCCACCCGATCATGCAGGGAGGGCATGCTTCGGATCCCTTCATCAAATGAATTCCATCTAGCGGGGTCCAGGAGGCGTGCCTTCTCTGCAATAGCACCCGCCCTGTGGGATAACTTGCCCCCTGAGGCGAGACAGGCACCCTCACTCCTGGCCTTTAGGAAGTCCTTGAAGACCTGGCTCTGCCGCTGTGCCTGGAGTGAAGGAAATGATAGTTCCTCCTGGGGGTGGTTGGCTTAGTGGTTTCCCTCCTCTTAAGAACAGACCATCTTTTGGATTCTTACTTTTTATTTTTACAGTTGTTTTAAATGTATAGGTTTTATCTTTTATATTGTGGTTGTAAACCGTCCAGAGTCTACCGCGGTAGAGATGGGCGGGGATAAATCCAAATAATAAATAAATAAATAGCTTTGTGAATTGCAGAATGCTAAGTACTAGGGTACTTTAAAAGTCATACTATGGAGTTAGCAACTACTTGGCGATCAAATATATCTGAATGGCTTGTAAAGCATTTAAGACAGTCTATAGAGTTGGATGCTCAAATGAATAGAAATAGCATTTATAGACAGCTGCACCACTACTAGGACATTAGAGAGACTTGTTAGAAAGATCAGCAGGGATAAACTTCTCCAAATTAAGTTTCCTCTTTTTGGGGAGATATGTTAATGTGATCAGACTGGCCTTGATTGCCACTGCACAGGTGACATTGACACTGGGGGAAATACATGTTCTTGGCAATTCATCAGCCAATCAGCGCCCTCAAAATATTCTCAGCCCGACTCCCATATGGACAATGCACATAGTTAGCTAGCCGCAAATGAAAGGAGAATTAGGACAGCATTGCATTATGCTTACAGGACATGATGCCCCCGCAGTGAGCACTGGGTGATTAACTTGCAGCATGCTGACTTGGTCCTTTTAGTTTACTGGCTAAACCTTCTTTGCTGATCACTACTCCTAGGATGATGGCACTATGCTGTTTTTCATCATCCTTTGATACCACTGGCACTGAATGATTTGCTAAGGAATGCCTACTAAAATAAGTACTTTAGTAGCTGGTGGAACACTACTGCTAGATCTCCAAGGGGGCCACCACTGAAAAGACTATCCTTTGAATTATCACCAAATGTATCTCACGGAAACATGGGAAGAGGAGCCTCCTCCAAGGATTTTAGCAAATGAGTGGGTTATCTATGTGATTGTGTGCTGATATATATGGCCTTTAGGTCGGAAAAATTTGCCCACCCAGTTTAAAGTATGTCATTTAATCACAATTGTTATCTACATGCTTATTCTGTTTCTGGTAGTGAAATGTAATAAGATATACTTAAGACTTCTTCTCTGTCTGTACTAATAACCTTAGTCCTTAATCCACCAAACTCTGTGTGTGTGTGCACGTGCAAAGGGCCATAAAAGATCTCAAAAATCACTAACCACATGGAAAGAAAAAAATGGTGAGAAAAATAACTAAGACTAAACAAGCTAAATGTGTCTTTGGGGTAAGTGTTCCTGACCATTGAGTCTGGGTGGGCTCTGGTTTTTTATAAGGTATAAGAAATATCGAAAGGGAAAAGGCTCATATGCTTAGGCCATTTTGATTGTAATCCTTATACACTTACTTGGATATAAACTAATTGAAATCAGTTGCCTTTAATGCTAAGTAGATATATTGTGCTGCTAGTGCTTTAAAGGCCAAACCAACAGTTTAAACTGAGCATGGAAATAAACTGGGAACCAATAAAGATGAAACAATAACAATAACATTGTTATTTGAATGTGCTTGCAGAGTCAGCCTCAATTAATATCCTGCACCTGAACTTTTGGTTTCTGACATTCTGCAAGGCATTAGCCCTTCCCACTTTCAAGCTGTTGCCACAGCCCAAAAGGCTAAAAACATGTTTTTGATTTAGAACAAGAATGGGAGCACCCCTCCCCAACATCTTAGCAAACTTTCTGTCTCTCAAATCAGTCAATCCCAAAGGAAATCAACCCTGACTGCTCATTGGAAGGACAGATGCTGAAGCTGAAGCTCAAATACTTTGGCCACCTAATGCGAAGAGAGGACTCACTGGAAAAGACCCTGGTGCTGGGAACGACTGAAGGCAAAAGGAGAAGGGGACGGCAGAGGACGAGATGGTTAGATAGCATCACCGATGTAACGAACATGAATTTGAGTAAACTCCGGGACACAGTGGAGGACAGGAAGGCCTGGCGTGCTACGGTCCATGAGGTCATGAAGAGTCGGACACGACTGAACGGCTGAACAACAACAAATGCACTGAGAAAAGCTGAACTAGGCCTAATGCTGAGAATAAATACTTCAACTGATTATGGGGATCTCTTTTGCTTGTTTATTTATGCTTATTTGAACTGTGGTGCTGGAGAAGACTCTTAAGAGTCCCTTGGACTGCAAGGAGGTCAGATCAGTCAATCCTAAAGGAAATCAACCCTGACTGCTCATTGGAAGGACAGATGCTGAAGCTGAAGCTCAAATACTTTGGCCACCTAATGCGAAGAGAGGACTCACTGGAAAAGACCCTGATGCTGGGAAAGACTGAAGTCAAACGGAGAAGGGGACGGCAGAGGACGAGATGGTTAGATAGCATCACCGATGTAACGAACATGAATTTGAGTAAACTCCGGGAGACAGTGGAGGACAGGACGGTCTGGCGTGCTACGGTCCACGAGGTCAGGAAGAGTCGGACACGACTAAACGACTGAACAACAACAAAAAGAAACATCAGCTGCAGATGAGCCTTTGCCTCCAGCACACAGTGTCTAAAAATGACAGACAATGGTGCCCAAGTAGTGGATGCACTATCCTCCGGGTCATGGAAAGGCCAAACACGGAATCCCAGAATTGGAAGGTACTTCTGAGGTCATCTAGTCCAACGCCTGCTCACGGCTCTATTATACCTCCTTATTTCATTTTCTCTTTGCTCTCACTCTACCATTTCCATTTTTTCTTTGCATTATACGTCTGAAGGTAGACGAGAGCTGTTTGAAGTGAGCCTTGAATCCTATATGCCTTGTGTACAATATCCTTGTTCATCCTTTCCTGCACACATCCACATAGGCTGCCTCAGAGACCTAGGAATTACTGTAATACTACAAATAATAGTGAAGACAATTTCTGCTTACCATGGTATCAGTATACTCCTGCAGTTTTGCCTTAGAAACGTTTTTTCCATGTTGCCGAAACAGATCTTGCAGAAAGCTCTAGTTTCAGAAAAGAGGTGTAGAAGTTATGTGTCAGATTTATCCTAGAATAATATGCATGAATCAGAACTTGATGCATATAAGTCTCATGCGTAGTTTATGGATGGCCAACCTTGTTTTGGCTTCCAGGGGTACTTCTGCCTCTGCAGTTCAAATTTGGCAAATGCAATTCCAGAAAAATGACACAGCAGGTTTCCACTAAATTAAAGAGAGAAATAGCCCCTCTACAAAGGTAGAATAAACCCCAAAATAGGGTTTATTAAATTAATTAACCCCCAATTATCCACACACCCACAAAGGGAAACAGAAAGTCCAAGTCTTGCCTATATGCATGCTGTGGGCCTATTCATTTTGGGTCTTATTCCCATCCACAATTGCCCCCCTCCTCCCCAAGGAAACTTAATTGCAGCTTCCAGCCACCCTTGGAAAAGGTGGCCTACCTGGAACCGTCCTTAGTACAGGTAATGTGCAAAGGTAATCAAAGAACAACTAATAACGGAAGCAGCATCTGGATAAAGTTCCAGCAAGTCCAGAACTTACGCTGAGTTCACCGGCTGAAATAAAGCCACTGCTGTCAGCATCATAATGACGCCAAATCTGTAGGGAAGACAAAATGTGATACTTTACAAGAGATGTTCATAAATTAACATCACAACCTCACCGATAAAAACTTTGACAGATTTCTATCAGGACCGTTACAGTGCCACTGGTTTAGATAGCAGAAGCCTGAGAAAGTAGTTGTTGTATCACTAAAAAGCACAGCAAATAACATAGAATATGTTCTGTGAACCTGGTCCATTGGATCAGTTTCATGCAACTGTCTATTGCTTAGTCACCAAATCACAAGAAAGAGTTACAGTATTAGATGGAAGGTTACATATACCATCACATCAAGTCCTTTTTCTCGTGAAGGTTTAGAAGGGAAATATTCCATGCACACTGCCTGTTAGATCAGGCTAGGTCCTTTAGTAGAGGAATGTAACAAATCACTTCTGGAGTATGCAAACCTAATTGACCAATATGTATATGTGTGTGGGTGTGGGTGTGGGTGTGGGTGTACACACACATGCACACACACACATATTGCATCTTTAGATCCTGGCTACTATTCCTCTATCTCTGGAACAAAACATTTGTTTGTGTGAATTGATACTGTGTACACAATGTTTACACACACAAATTCTACTTCTGATGTTCAGGCTGTAAAAGAAATAGTCTATGTCGCACAAATGGTCCCTATAGTGAGAGCTTCTGGCAAGGCAGGCCTTAGTGCAGAGCTTTCCAAACTTTTCATGTTGGTGACACACTTTTTAGACATGCATCATTTCACAACACACTCTTACAGCAGGGCACAAGGCAGGCACTAGGACCTGCGTGGAATCCTGGCAGGGCAGGTTTGGAGGCAGCAGCAGCCGCGACACACCCAGACACTGCAGCCGACACACTAACGTGTCCCGACACACAGTTTGGAAAGCTCTGCCTTAGAGATTCCCATTACGTGAGAAATATTTATTTACTTATTTATTTATTTATTTATCATACTTTTGTCAAATAGACAAACAGTTGACTGGAACTGAATCCATTCTACTCCCAGTAAGGTGGTTAACTCCCCTTGAAGTTCAATAGAGGTGGAAGAGTTTGTTGAAGGCTTTCAATTTTTTAGAATTTCCTGGGGGAGCAGCAGCTGATCATGGAGAATGAAAAAGAGAAAGAATGTAAACTCCCCTCCCCACACACAACCATTGTGTGTTGAACCACAACACAGGAAGGAATTGAATCCACATGGAATTTTAGGTACAAAATTAAGAATAAGGAGAAATTAGGGAGAATGTTTGTTCCTCCAGATATAGTATAATGTTTTCCTGTTCTCTGGCCTATCTATTGTTCCTTTGTTCACTAATAATTTTCTCTAAGCCTAACACACCACAGACATAGGCACACACACCATGTTTTCTTTGCTATTGTGCTTTCTTGATCAATTTGATGCCTTCTTGTGTCTTTGGGGGTTGTAATCTGCTAACATTCTTTGGAAGGCTTTTTTTGTTGTTGTTCAGTTGTTTAGTCGTGTCCGACTCTTCGTGACCTCATGGACCATAGCACGCCAGGCCTTCCTGTCCTCCACTGTCTCCCGGAGTTTACTCAAATTCATGTTCGTTACATCGGTGATGCTATCTAACCATCTCATCCTCTGCCGTCCCCTTCTCCTTTTGCCTTCAGTCTTTCCCAGCATCAGGCTTAGACCTCACCAAATTGACCATCAGATACTGAGTGTAAGATGCTGTTGTGTTTCTCAATTAGCAGAAAAGAAGAAAACATGGCCCTTCTTCTGGATTTGTTCTGTAGGAAGGAGGGTGGCAGCACGTACCAGTTGAAGACAATGCCTGCTGCATTACCCACCCACCCACCTACCCCACTTATCCTTCCCCCGATGTCCTGATTGGGTTAGGCAGGCTGAGGACAGCGAGAGCCTTACAGCCCTGCGCTCACACAGCAGAAAGAAGTAGCAGCAGGTGCAGGGGAAATTAGTTTGCAGAACTTCAAAAAAGGTTTTAAGGGGAAAAAACTAATGGACAGGAAGGGGAGTTCTATATTCAGTGGCCAGAAAAGGCTGACTAGCAGCTGAATTAAAATGAGAAGGGAGAGAATGGCGTGGAGTGGCTGAAATATTGATCAGGAAACACCCTGTCATGGAAAATTCAGAAGTACAGAGCACAACACTGAGAAGAATGTTGCTTAATGTCTGCTTTACAGGAAAGAGTGACCTGGAACAATAGGAATGCAAAGATTTAAAGAAGTTGAGGGCTACAAGGCAGGAAGTCCTAGGGATCGGATTGGCTGACCAGTTTTGGGGAAGCTAGGCAGGTCCTTGTCAGCGTACCTGGGGTTAGTTCTATTGTTAGGCAAAGCAGCTCTTTGGGGAGGGTGGCAGAGCTGGGGAGGCCCATTGTTAAGCAGATGGGATGTTGAGGAAATCTGGGGCGTGTCCCTGATTGAGGATAGAAGGTTGGGGTTTCTCTATGTTGCAATTCCCTCCTTAGGCTGCCCTCAGACTTCACTGGGAGCTGGTGAGCGAGACTTCTATTCTTTGGTTTAGATGGGATTGCAGGGGCTTTCTCTGGGGGCACGGAGGGTCAATTTGAGTCTGATAGGTTTAGGCAAAGAAATAACTGGGTTTGAGCCTGGTCACATCTCAAAGACAGGGAAGAAAAGGGTGCAGGCTCCATTTTATTTGCTACATTTATTTTTTCCACCACATACACTACACCAGTGTTTCTCAACCTTGGCAACTTTAAGACGTGTGGACTTCAACTCCCAGAATTGTCAAGGTTGACTATGCCATTTTCTTACAGGTCTCACTTTTCTGTGTTACTGTGAATGCTTGTACATGCAAACATGTATTCTCACACGTGCATACACGCACATGTGCATATCATGTGGCTCATTTCAGCAGTGACAGCACAAAATTGATGTTCGTTCCTGAAAGATCAAGAGATATGGGATTCTTCAAACTGATAGAAATATTTTCTGCTTGCCTGTGTATCACTATCTTTTTTCCCCTGAAAAGAGATCAGATTAAATACATACTAGTTCCATCTGGACATGTGGTTTCCATGATTGCTCATCCAGGCCAGGTTACTGCAGTGCAAATAGCACAGCTTACCTCAAACTGCACTTTGAGATTGAAACTGATAAGCAATAAAATCTGTTCTAACCAGGTGCAGAATTATCTTCACAGGATAAGAAATGATAATAATTTCTGAGCTGCTAGGAAAGGACATTCTACATGCCTCAGTATTCATACAGTACAAAAGCTGGCTAAATTGGGTATCTTCTTGTTGACGTGTTGAAGCTGTTGAATCTTTTTCAGTTTATTAACTGAAAACTTATTTTTTACTAGTTTTTTTTAATGTAAGAGTCTATGGCACGTAGTGCAAGCACATTGCTTACATGTTTTTCATGAGAGAAATCTCACCACTAAAACTACATGGAAAAATATAGAACATGACACAGCTTTTATTCCTTCCTATATAGAGTAAACATGGGTTATCCATTAAACCTTCTGATATCTGTAGTTTGTTAAGCCAAAGGCTGACATTTTCACAGTTCAAGACACACAGCCCTTTTGTGGTTGCTTTTGCTTTAATGGAAGCTAAGGTTGTGATTCTTGAATTGAATAAGCAGCTACAGAAAGGCCTATATTAATTATATTATATCATATTATATCATATATCATATCATATCATATCATATCATATCATATCATATCATATTATATTATATTATATTATATTAAATTGTTATTGACCTGTGTCAAGAAGCATATGTTGTCTCTTGCACAGCAAATTACATTCAGTACAGTGTCAGACAAGTAAGAGATTATGCATTACAGAACACAAAAAGAGATGGGACTGAGGCTCAAGATGCATATCAAGGAAGGAATTGGGGTGCAGTTTGTGGAAGAAAAGATGCTAATATTCCATGCCCACATATGACTTACCTCCCTGATGACCAACAACACTATAGTTTTGTCCCAGCTAAATTTACTTTTTATTACTAGAAGAAGAGAGGAGGAGAAGGGAGTTGTCTCAGATTTAGCTCCTCTCATCTCACAAAGACATTGTGCTTTAAAAACCAAATCCTCCAGTACGTGCATTATTTGAGGCAGCGGAATGAGTGAAATAAAAATCAACAACAGTTGCTTCTTCAAAAACCAGAGCATGCAGCAAGAACTCTTACCCACCCGCATGAACTCCACACTGTTATTCAAAGGAGTTTCTCTTTGGAAAAGTAGCAGAAAGTTATCTTCCTCAGTCAAAATCATATTTGCAAGCTAAAGTAACATAAATAGAAATTATTATTATTATTATTATTATTATTATTATTAATATACAATAATCATGTCCTCAATCTATATTAGGGGTGTTTGCAGGGAAGGATCAAAAAAGTTAAGAGGGCTGCCGCCTGTCCTTTTTAATGTGTCTCACGCATGTGGCACATGTAAAAAAAGGGATGGGCCTTCAATCATGCCAGCACCATCTTGAATTTTTTACTTTTTTTATCCCCCCTCCCCATTGCCCCTGGTCTATATGTTTACTAGGGCTCAGGGGTGCCTACCGGGTGTGGTCAAAAGTCAAGATGTCAGCCACAATAATGAGATTGAAGCTCTGCCTGTTTTATGTGTATCATTTCTGTGACACACATAAAGCATGGGCAGAGCTCATACCATTGTGGCTGCCATCTTGACTTTTTTTTACCACCCCCTGTGAACGCTCCTGCTAGGGCTATATTCCAAACATAGGAATGAGGCATGGCTGAGATGAGAATACAAAACAGCAGCAGTGTCTAAGATACAACAAATTGCTTGTATTAAAACTGACACTTGGGTTCATGTTTTCAGCACTACATAAGCCAATACATTTGTAATCATAATCCCTCAATTATCTATGATACATTTTCTAAAGTCCCCAAAGAAGCAAACAGCCAGGAACCTCTTGTATGTGTAAGCGTCCATCATTAGTCACATCGTAGGTTGACATAAATTGTTTTTTCACCCTCTGAACCTTTTCTTCTGTAATGGTGCTCTGTCATGAAAAAACAACAAGTTGGTCATAGAGTTATGGCTACAACTAACATTCTGAGAGTAAAATTATGTCCTTTTTATGTTTCTTCAAGATCACCCATGCAAGACTTGCAATTGGTACTCTGTACTGAAGGAAAAGAGTTAGAGCAAAAGTCAATATGATTTGCTTTTCTAGTAAAGATTCCCAGTTAAATACACTTGCTACCTTATCTTGTAGACATTGTAAATGGAGGAGCAGCACACAACCACATACCCACACATTAAGAAATTGTAGAGAATCACAACATCTACAGTTAGTCCAAATCCTTTCCATTTTCCATATATTAAAAAAATAAACCAAGGTATTCCATATTACACCTTTTGTTACAGGTCACACTCATTTTTTAGTGTTCAGAATTTATAATTAGACTGGTCAAGAGTTTGATGGTATCTCATTGGTAAAAGGATTAAGATTATACTCAGTCTATTTCCAAGATAGAATCTGAAATCCCAACGCCAACAAGGAGCTGTAAATAATATTTAAGTTTTGTCTCCAAAGCAACTATGGTATTACTGTTAAGGTGAAACAGTGCACCTACAGACATCTCAATAAATTTAAACATTGGTAGAATGTTTGGAAAATAAATATATTAGATGCCCCGCTGTGTATTCTTGGAAATTACTCAGAGCTTTACAAAATTTATGGGAGGATTATGTAAAGCAGTAGACAGACAATTGTAAAGATTTGTTGTATAAGGACATATAACAGTACTGTAATTAACATTGATTTTGCTTGGCAGAGTCCACCTCTGAAATTAAGCCAGATCAGAAATGTTTATTATGTATATTATTCTCCTATTTTACGGTTACCAGAGGCTTGTGGGAGAAGCTAGTAATATCTCATGATGAGGGCTATGCATGGAAAATCCAGTCCATTCAAGTCTAGGCAGCTGAAGTTGCCTCAAATATGTAGAGATCAGTGATGGTAAATACATCACTCATATCAGGCTATTTTAAGGTAGATGTCCTTTGTGTAGTTGAACTCAAAAAGTTTTCCCTTTTTGGAAAACAATAAGAACATGTTATCTCAGTAATGAACTGAAATAGATAGCAATGATTTGTAGTGCAATATTATCTACCACCAATGGAGTAGCTGGCTGGCATGGTAAAGGTCTTCATCTGATTTTGCAGTCAGTTTTCTTCAGGCTGGGGGAGAGAAGGTTGTCATTGAGGATTCTGCTCTTCAGAGAAGACAGTCTTGCCATCAGAGAATGGCAGCCTCCTCTTCTCAGCTTGAAGATATCTGACTGCAAAATGAGCTTGAGCTTCATCCTAGTCAGAGTTTTTAGGGAAAACTTTAAAGGTATATGAATTGGAGCCATGCAAATACAAGGGTGTCATATGGATCCACAGGCTAATGCATAATTTTTATAGTTCCTCCTTAATTTCACAGAATTATAGAATGTAAGGGTTGGAAGTGACCTTGGAGATCATCATTGGTGTCCACAGCAAACCACAATAATGCCAAAATGATACTATCACTTAAATGCCACCATTATGAACTTGCTTCCCAACAGCTGACACAAGCCACAGCATTTATGTGATGTCATTATGCACATGATATCATTTGCCCCTGAGCCCTCCACTGGAGACCCAAGGACCTCATCTAGTCTGAAGCCCTGCCCAATGCACTGGATGACAGTCTTTGGGGATTGTTGATTTATAGAACACCCTGGATGACAAACAACAGGTTACAGAAATGAAATAAGCCAATCCAACCATGTGATGCATGGCCTTTAAATTACTCAAGAGGACACCGAAACTGGAATATTATATATTGCTAAGACTTGTCTATGCTCCAAGAGTTATGGAAACAAGATTTTAAAAACCCCAATACCCCAGGATATTTTTATCTCAAATGATGGATCTTACAGAATAACAGTTAATTTTAAAGTATAACAAAGAAGTGGGTTGATTTCCATAGTTGCTTTTTAAAAATATCGCCTATGATTATAGTTTAAATTTCCAGCTTGACTTTCCAAGTTGAAACTACAAAAGAAGTTCAAGATCAATTAAAGCATTAAAAATTACAATATAAAAGGGAAAGCAGAATAAAACATATTCAGCTGAACTTTCCTTTCTTCAGTCATCAGGTTCCTTTTTTTTACAAAACTGCTAAGTATTTAATAGTTCATATATTTTAACTCAAAGGTATATAACCAACTAAGAATTTACCCTTGAATACATGTGTGTGTGTGTGTGTGTGTGTGTGTATTGTGTGTGTGTATAGGCTTACAGTATATAACTTCATTAGTCTCACTTGAATGGAAAATTGGTGAAGAAAATATTAATCCTTTACTTAAGAACATAATTTATCAAGAAGTTGGCAGTGTTACTGTTTGCAAACAATATTTTTAAAACTTTTTTTATTATATCTAGCTAATTCCAATTGCAGAATTAGATTTATGATAACATTATTCAAGAACCAGTTTGATGTAGTGGTTAAGGCATCAGGCTAGAAACTAGGAGACCGTGAGTTCTAGTCCGCCTTAGGCACGAAGCCAGCTGCGTGACCCTGGGCCACTCATTCTCTCTCAGCCCTAAGAAGGAGGCAAGGGCAAACCACTACTGAAAAACCTGCCAAGAAAACTGCAGGGACTAGTCCAACTCCAGTCTCCAGGAGTCAAAACTAACTCAAAGGCACAATAAATAAATACATATTCAGGATTGTTTTCACCATCATAGAATCCACACCTTACAGATCTGAAAATGTCACAAAATTTAACCCATTAGCAGACTGGATTCCTTAAGCAATTATCTTTAACTTAAATTTCCTGTTGCACACTTTACATGATGCTTTTGAGGAATCCTATTTCTTTCTCTTTTAACTCCTCCTATAAGTTGTCCATAGTATGGGCATCAGTTTTCTTGTCTTGACTATGATACCTTCGTATTTTCCTAGAAATGTTTGTACATAATGCCTTGTGTAATGCCCCAAGAGTCCCCCTTGGGGGAGATGGGGCGGTGATAGAAATTGAAGAATGAATGAATGAATGAATGAATGAATAAATAATGTCCTATATTGATGTTAAAAATGGTTTATATCAATAGAAAATGTATTGTGTTTTTGATTAACCTATACATAGCTGTGGTTCCCTCTCACTCTTAGTAACTTCCTCCAAGATAGTGGATGACATTATACATTTTGCACATCTTGAAGCTATGGTGGGATAGCATCAGCTTAAGAGGGGAAAAAAACTCATAATCATTCATTGGCGATCACTCGTAGCCGAGTAAGATTGTCTCCCATGGGTAAAATTTTAACAGTGGATCCGTAAGTGGCTGTAAAGGCCAATTCTGGATCCGCACAACCTCCCACAATGAGGGCATAGGTTTCCAGGTGGGAGACGGTCATGATGACGGTTTGCCTGACATGCCTTCCTTTTAGCTCTTTTCTCCCTTTCGCCCTGTACTCGTGCTTCTTCAAAGTCCATAGCGCCTTTAATAAAGGCTGACCTCCAATTGAAACGCTCATGAGTTAGGGCTTCCCAGTTCTCAATGCTGATATTACATTTTTTAAAATTAGCTTTGAGAGTGTCTTTGAATCTCTTTTGCTGTCCACCAATATTCCGTTTTCCATTCTTAAGTTGGGAGTAAAGTAGCTGCTTTGGAAATACTACACTAAAGCCAGTACACCTAATGATGATTTAAGGCAGATAATTCATAGGTTAGGGATAAAAGGAGGGCAATGTCTCATGACCATGAGGGAAGATTGTGCCAAGAGGAACAACTGTGTGATGGTAAACTTTAAATGGGAACATTTTTCCCCTCTAACAAACCTTGGGGATCCCCAAGCTGACTGAAAAACACACCTCTTGTGTTTGGATAATGCTATTTTGGCTGTGTACCATTCCAATAAATGGATTGCAAAAATTTAACATTTCCTCATCCCAACCAGTTCTGTCCTACAAATGAAGACAACCTCCCAGCCAATTAGAGAAGCCTAACTAAATAATAATAATAAATGGGCTTAAAGAACATCTTTAGGACAAAGTAACTGACACAGGAAGTATTAAGTAAATTAAGTACACGGTTAAAAAGTTCAAGTTCCATATCGGTATATATTGGACAATATTTATTTTTTATTTTATTTATTTTTTTATTTTCTATCCCGCCTTTATTATTTTTATAAATAACTCAAGGCGGCGAACATACCAAATACTCCTTCCTCCTCCTATTTTCCCCACAACAACCACCCTGTGAGGTGAGTTGGGCTCAGAGAGAGTGACTGGCCCAAGGTCACCCAGCCGGCTTTCATGCCTCAGGCGGGACTAGAACTCACAGTCTCCTGGTTTCTAGCCCGTTGCCTTAACCACTACACCAAACTGGCTCTCAAATATGCACTCAAATATGCACTCAACTAGCCAACGGTTGGTGTAAAATGTTGGGTGAAGCCAGCCTATGTGTTTTGTATGAACTCAGAATATTGGGTGAGCCTGTTATGTACCTCAGTAACGATAACAAGTGCAAAATACTTGTCTGGTTAACCCATTATTCTCAATTTCAAAAGAAATAGCTAGATTCCCTTTTAAAGTGCACGGAAACAGTAACCAGGAAAAGCTGAGCCCAACTTTCATGTATTCAAAATGGAAGATTAGCTATTTTAAGGGGGGGGAGTGTATACCCTCAGCAACCCTGAGGGAAATGTAATGAAATTTTGCTAAATGCAGATAGAAAACCACAAGAAGAGAATTTCTGGATGTCTGGGCTGTGAATAGTTCTCCTCTGGACCCAGCTTTCAAAATTAACCCCCAGACTCCTCAATACATCTTTGCCAATTAACCTACCCCCATTCCCCATTTCTTCTTCTGGCATCCAATTCTCCCTTTTCCTATTTTGCACGCTTGACAAATACTGTCATTCTATTGTTTTCCCAGCTGGAGTTGCTTTTCTTACACAAAATGAGAACATATTAGAGTAGCTGAACAGGAAAAATACCAACAACTAGAGACTCCATTGGTCATTAGGGAAAAATAACAACAGGGAAAGGTTAAAAATAATAATTATGAAACTGTTAGCTATTCAAACGGAGACAACTTTCAGTGTACACGATAATATTTATTTTCTTGCATGCTGCCCTTTAAATCTTCAAAGCACAGAAATAGAAGCTAATTATTCTTTCTCATAATAACCTTGCCAGGTTGCTTGGTAAGTGTGTTTGCATCACTTTGATGTTTCCAAAATAGTCTACAAAATACATTGAGTAGATCACTGTAAAAAAGAGAGGAGATTGATTCTCTTTCATTCTCCACGTATAGGATTATAGCCATCATTAATGTCTAACTGTTAACAGTAACAATATTGAAAATATGTATAAATGTGACTGGCCCACCAAACAGTTATGGCAGAGGAAGCATATGTCCCAAGCTAACTTTGATGGACAGGCTGGCACAGATAGGTCAAGATCAGGTGTGGTGGAATTTACTTAATCCTTCCTGTATCAGTTACTTTGTCCTAAAGATGTTCTTTAAGCCCATTTATTATTATTATTTAGTTAGGCTTCTCTAATTGGCTGGGAGGTTGTCTTCATTTGTAGGACAGAACTGGTTGGGATGAGGAAATGTTAAATTTTTGCAATCCATTTATCCTCCCCCCAGAATCCTTCCCTCTGTTTAGTCTTTGCATTATTATTATTAGAAAATCCAGGATTGGTAATCCTAATTTTTCTGTCTGAAATAATTCTCAAAAGAAAAGGCCAAAGAAAAATATTAGAGACACTAATGGAACCATAATATCATGTCTACGATCTTGGTAAAATTCTTAGACAGAGAGCATCCTATGCAAATCTGGAATTCAAGAAGATTTGGGAATTAAGTTTAATAAATTAAATTGGAAAAAAGTGGATATGGATTCTGGCAATATCACTGAAGTGGAACTAAACATTATTCTCTCCAGGCATGTATACATTCCATGTTTGAAGCTGACCCAATCTACAGTAGTGCAAACCTCAAATAGACCAGTTACTTTGTGATTTGGTGCCAGTTTACTAAAGAAACCAAGGGCTGTCCCAATTATATCAGAAGCAGTTGTCTAACACAACCCAACTATTTTTGCAGTGGCCTGCAGGCCATTATTTCCCCCAATATGGCTTGTTTTCCTCATCTGATTTGTATTAATTCACAGTGGTCCAATGGAGTTAAAATGTGGTGGATTGTCCCTATTTCACCTGCCCCTGTGCCTACAGGTTGAGTGTGGTGGGGTAGCAGTGGTAATAAAAACAGAAACAGATGAGCAACTAGAGCAGGGCTTTCCAAACTTTTGCTGTTGATGATACACCAACAGCGCACAAAACCCCGGAAGTGCCGGTGGCGGTGCTTCTGGGTTGCCACCGTCGCCGCGCTTTTGGGGTTTTGTGCACCGCCGCGGCGGCGGCATCCTGGTGTGTTGTGCGACAACCCGGAAGCGCTGATGGCCCACCGCTGCCGCACACGGCGGCAGCAGTGCACCATCAGTGCTTCCGGGTTGCCGCGCGACACACTTGGGGCCCCCAGGCGACACAGTACTGTGTCGTGACACACAGTTTGGAAAGCCCTGAACTAGAGGATCCCATCTTGCAGCTGCTGTAGTCTCCCATTTATAGGTGCCTCAGACTAAAAGAGAGGAAAAATGTCAAGTGAACTCTCTTGTCTAGGTCTAGATGACATGAGAAGCTCTGGACAAGATATATAAAACAAAACCCACCTTAGATACAAAACTGGATAAGATTCTCTGCTTAACCATATTTTGTCCAAGGTTCTGGGTTCATATGATCAGCTAAGTCTCTGTATGCATGTTGTGCAAATGCAGCTTCTATCTGAAGTAATAATACAGTGGAAGATTGTCTTGTCCATTTCAGAAATTCAGCTCCCAGAAATTTAAACCTGACCTATTTCCTTTCTTAAAAAGGCTAGTCTTTAATTTTTGAGAATACAGGTGTAACCTAACTTTTCTTAACATAACCAGTTAGTACTAATCCTCTTCATTATGTAATCAGTAGATGAGAAAGAAATGTTGTGGTCACCTTTCACCTGTCAATTTATTTTTCCCTCTTCCCAAATTTCTAACAAACTAGGACTCTGCAACTGAAATAAGATTACCAGAAACCTTTAGGCACTGAAAAATAGAAGCATGCTGACGCCATGAACAGTCTAGCTCCTTCATGACTGGGGAAATGTCAGCAGCGATACTATAATTCCAATCAGCTGAACAGAAAATTGCTCTTCGTACAAAACTTCAGTTCATGCAAAACATAGCAAACATGGTCAGCTAAAATGGTCAGTTTTCCTGTAGATCTTGCCTCTCAAAACAGGGAGGTCAAAGATAAAATTGGATCTATACTTCCAGAGAGGGAAATAGGCACTAATCTAATGTTCATGTATTTAGGATTGTGTCCCCTCTTTTAAAGAAAAAAAATAAAATGAAAACTCCTATGAAGAAAAAATAATCACGTATGAACAGCTTTACAGTGTTCACTCAAATAGACTGAGCCTACTTTCAGCCACTGATTGAACTACATCATGTTAACATATCTCCCCCTTTAGCCAACTTCTTCCATTTGATTTAGTTTTTGGTATTACATGGAAATACAAAGTTGTCATTAAATTGAAATGTTACCAGTTTAGAATAACTGATCACATACATGAGCTCACAGTAGCCTTCTAGTAAATGGTTCAGAGTTTAACCGCTGGGAATCTTTTGTTATTTTTTATTTTAGGCAACCTTGGGGAAAGTCCTTAATACAACCTAACCACTATTTTTGTACCTGGTAATCTCAATTTACATATCTGCAAATTATTATTATATTCCATCTAAAGTGGAACCTTAGTTCAGATGTGATTTAAACACACACACCCCAAATTTAGCTTCCCCCTTTCTGCTTTTCAACAATTTGCCTGGTTAACAATGGTTAGAAATCGAAAAGCCTGTTCACTATTTTGTAAATAAATGTGCAGCTAATGTAATAAAAGTGTTGCCTATGGATTTTGTAATTTTTAAAATTAAAACTCTACATTTTCAAGAACAGGCAAAGTAAATGTAGTGGAAGGCTGTGTATCTCTTCACTATTCTGAACAGGAGGCAATCAAAACAACAATTAAAAAAAGTATCAGCTGAAATAAAACAGAAAATAACCATGCAGTACCTTATTTACAGCTCTTTCTAAATGCATCCAGGTATAAATCCAAAGAAACCTGATATTAATTTATTTTGGAAGCCAGAATATAACATCTGTGAAACTAATCAGCCCTGTTTCCACAGGCCATAGAACACCTGCTTTACGACCTCCTTCATACGCTCTGTGGATATGCAAGCCTCTTGGTTCATCTTCCTTAATCTAACTAAACAGGTGGCCCAGTTTCCTGAAAAAGACAGATTTGCTTTATGCCTGAAATATGACCACTGAGTGGGTGGCAAATGTGGAGAGTCAACACAGAACCAGCAGTAATGAGTTTGTTTGAAAGGAACTGAAGTAGACTCTAGGGTAGCAAATGACTTTTAACAGTAGGAATTACCAGGCAAATAAGTAGGATGTACATGTAAGGACATGGTTAAATAGCCTCACCGCATAGAACAATCAAGGCTTGGCACAGTGAGTCTTAAAAAGTCAACCTGCTATTTCAGTGGAGGATGGGCGGAGGAAAAAATTCAGCCTCTCCTCCCAACTGCTCATGGTAAACAACTGAGTTGCAGAACAGATGTTCAGCACTGCTGTATCTAATCCAGCCAGGAATAGGTTGGGCAAAAGGCTGCACTTATGTTCATGTCATCCTTTCATTGCACTGCAAGGAGGTCAAACCAGTCAATCCTAAAGGAAATCAACCCTGACTGCTCATTGGAAGGACAGATGCTGAAGCTGAAGCTCAAATACTTTGGCCACCTAATGAGAAGAGAGGACTCACTGGAAAAGACCCTGATGCTGGGAAAGACTGAGGGCAAAAGGAGAAGGGGACGGCAGAGGATGAGATGGTTAGATAGCATCACCGATGTAATGAACATGAATTTGAGTAAACTCCGAGAGACAGTGGAGGACAGGAAGGCCTGGCGTGCTATGGTCCATGAGGTCACGAAGAGTCGGACACGACTGAACGACTGAACAACAACAACAACATCCTTTCATGCAGACAAGATGACAGAGTACTTACTTCACTGCCCAAGATCTCAAGCAGATGATAGAAAAAGTTATCAAGCTCTTCTCCTTCTATGTAACCATTGTCTAAAAATAAAATAAAATAAAATAAAATATATATTACTGAACATGTAACATTAGTATATAGATCCCAAGCCCAACACTTTACATTACCAATTCCTATTTCATAAATCTTTATTTCAAAGGAACTTGTGGCACAAGCAAGCAATGTATTTGTTCCTTCTGTTGCTAGGGCTCCCCCCCCCACATATGCAATTAATGCATGACTTATT
The DNA here is from genome assembly GCA_023362775.1 of Charina bottae. Taxonomy (NCBI): domain Eukaryota; kingdom Metazoa; phylum Chordata; class Lepidosauria; order Squamata; family Charinaidae; genus Charina; species Charina bottae. The sequence goes on from JALMGJ010000003.1 coordinate 193,686,714, forward strand.
TTAATGAGTAAACTGAAACTAGCCCGTCATCAATTGATTAACTGTCTCCATCAGGGAGGCAAACGTCCGCAGTATGATAGGGCATCTTGTCCCCAAAGTGAAGCACCTCGGTTACATGGAGAGTTCAGGACAAGGGGAGAGTCCCAAAGAGCGTGAATTTGAATCAAACAGAGGACCCATTCGGTGGAACCTACTGAAGAGCGAAGAAGACTTTTTCCAAAGAAGTTTTCCCCCGAGGAACCCCTCCCCGCCCTGGCCTGGCCTTTCGGTTCCCCTTTCCCGCCATCTCCTCCGCCGCTCACTCACCGTCAGCGTCGAAGCGGTCCCAGAGGCGCCGGAAGCTTGCAACGTCCAAGCGGGGCAGACGGTCGCTGTCCATGGTGCTCACGACGGCCAAACTTCGGGGCGCCGGCCTTTTAACCGAACCGCGGCGGCGGTGGCGGCTGGAGTGCGAAGGCGGCAGCCGAGCCGCGGACACGCCCAGCGCTCCGAAGTTCCCACCTGCTGCCTGGAGGGGCGGTCAGAGCGGCCTCGAAGAGGACGGGAAATTAGATAAACGAAGCTGCACCGACCGTCGTTTTCGAAGTGATTAATTGGTCGGGGTAACTGACCACTGCACTCCTAACAGAAAGCAGGGAGACCGAAATTGTGCTTTAAATCAAGTTGTCCCCTCCCTTACTTTCCAGGGCTTCAGGAGAGCAAACAGTGTAAGACCTACGGGGGCTGCTGAGGAAGCGTCTGCATTGGTAAATGCACTTGAGCTTTGCAAAATCTGATGAAGTTGGCATCGTCTTTTGTAAAAAATCTTGAAGTGACTCCTAGCGAGTGGAAAGAACACCCTAACTCTGACTATAGACCAAGACCTGAGGAAATCACTGATGAAAAACGTATCCTTACTTAATCAGAAGCAAGGGTGCATCTGTGGGATAACTTTTTAACCCTAATAATTACAGGCAAATCAATCTGATGTAGTTACAGTGGTTCTTATGAATTACAGTTATTCTGCCAGAGGCATTTTAAAGCATCTCCTGTGTTTTCAAAAAGCTTTCCTCCATGCTGTATAGAACATAACATCAGCACTGTTGAGGGACATGAAAAGGAAATAGTCTTTATTAGCCACTGTTAATTAATCAACTGTATTTTCAGCACTCAAAATGGGTCTGAAGGCCCCACTGCATCTTATAGAAGCAGTCTATTTGTAGAATGCTAAATTAGGGTTTTTAAATAGTTTCTTATCAGATACCAATAATAATGGCTATGTAATTACATCCAAACTTTGACAAAAAGCTAGTGTTGGGTGTTTTTGAGGCTACAGTTGAGCAAGATGGTAATTATTAGTGCTCTCCAGTACCTTCCTATTTTTTAAATTTTATCAGCTATTTTGTTGTCTTTTATCGGATCCTGCAATTAACTGCATATGGCTAGTCCTTAATCATTACTTTCTGAGAACTTTATTTACACTCCTCCATATAAGAAAAGATAATGTGATGGGAAGAAGAAAGAAACAACAGAGAGTAAGGCTCTATCTTTGGTTATTTTTTCTGGTGACATTTCATATCTTTTCTACTTTTTCAATTTTCCCATTCTCTTTACAATATTCATTTTTGCTATGGGAATCCCTTGCAAAGACTTCAATTAATTGGATAACAGCTGAGGCAGCAACACAAAAGATTTCTAAATGAAAGTCTGGAAAAACAAATGAATATACACAAAATGTCTATGTTTGTTCATCTGCTTGTTCACTTGTTCCATACATGAGTGACAGCTTGATTTGCAATTGAAGTGTCAGTTTTGGTTTATCTAACATTGCCTTCCCCAACCTGCGTCCTGCAGATGTATTGGACGTCAACTCCCATGCTGTTAGGAATAGTGAAATTACCATCTAATACATCTGGAGAATAGTAGGTTAGGAACAATTAAACAAAATAAATGTGGTGAGAGAAACAGCTTGGCTGGCTTCACAGCAATCAGCAAAGCATTTTTTGTAGATTAAGAGGTTAACTTGAAAAGAACCTTGGTGCCTGTAAAACATGGAATCTGATCTGAGCTAGAGATGAATTTCTGGAAAAAATAGAACTTGGTGAGCAATATATACAGACATTAAAAGCTGGAGCTATTACTATGTCAAGCAAGAGAATGATGAACCTTGGTGCCATTATTAGTTTGGTTTTAATTTCCCAACATGGGTCTGCCATCAGATTTTTGGCAAAAACCATATAGTCATCTTTAGAACTTTGCGTTCAGGATAGGCATCAGTATTCTTGAAATCAACAGGCTAATATAATTTGGATTTTTGAATTCTTCAAATGTAAATAACTTGTACCCCGTAAAGTTCATCATACTTGACAGTCAGTATTGGCCTTGGACTGAGAACACCCAGATCAAAATCTTTGTTTTGTTGTTTATTCGTTGAGTCGCTTCCGACTCTTTGTGACTTCATGGACCAGCCCACGCCAGAGCTTCCTGTTGGCCGTCACCACCCCCAGCTCCCCCACGGTCGAGTCCATCACCTCCAGAATATGATCCATCCATCTTGCCCTTGGTCGGCCCCTCTTCCTTTTGCCTTCCACTTTCCCCAGCATCAGCATCTTCTCCAGGGTATCCTGTCTTCTCATTATGTGGCCAAAGTACTTCAGTTTTGCCTTTAATATCATTCCTTCAAGTGAGCAGTCTGGCTTGATTTCCTGGAGTATGGACTGGTTTGATCTTCTTGCAGTCCAAGGCACTCTCAGAATTTTCCTCCAACACCACAGTTCAAAAGCATCTATCTTCCTTCACTGATTTTACTGGGTAATCACTTTATTCAGCCTATTTCACAAAGTTTCTGTTATAGTGATAAAGTGAGAGGAGTTCCACAGAAGGGGGAAAGAAAAGCAAGATATAAATGCAAGAATAAATGGAACACTTAACAGCAAAAGCCACTGAAACTCAAGTCCCCTTTATTTCACTGAGTATGCTTTAAATCTGATTACTTCTGAATCTAGTCCTATACTGGGTGATTGGGACAGCCTTGTAACTATGAATTAATACTAAAGAAAATTAATTATTGGCCCAATAAATAACTGCTAAGAAAAATGAACCCTCCCCCCAACTGGGTATAAACTATGGGGGAAAAGGACATTCTACCCATGTTTCCCAGGAAGACTATCACTAAATGAAGCTTATCTCCCACTAGACATGCATAAGGTTAAGCTGTAAGAGAGAACATAGCTCAGAATACTTTAAATACCTTGCACAGGTCTACATCTGCCTTTCTTGTCCATAAAATGTTCTATTAAACATTTTTGAAAACATGATCAGTTGAGAATAAAGAAAGACAATTTATATCAAATGAATGAATGTTTGTTTATTCGGTCAATGACCAGCAACTTAAAATGAATTAAAATAACAATTAAAACCACACTAATCAATTAAATACAAATATACATAGGTGGTTGTTGTGTGGAATAGAACTATAAATTTAAACAATTATAATATAATCTATAAAACCCTATTACAATAAAACCCTATTACAATAATGACATGTTTATTTATCTAAACATTAATAACTCTATCATTTTAATAGTACGTTATAAAATATATATCCTAAAAAATTATTAAAAACTGGCTGTACAAAGCATGAATAAAAATAGAAAAATATACACAATTCCCTACTTCTTTAACCAGTTATGCCTTATTATCATTGCGGCAGCACAAAATTTTGCTACTGCACATGTAATAACTGGGTTTGAATCCTGCAGAAGATGGTTCTCATAAAAACTATCCAGTCTCCCTGGACATCTTTCTATTAGGGGACAAATATATGTTGATCTAATATCCCTATAATATTTACATTGCAATAGAACGTGAGTGATGTTTTCAACCTCCTTAGTGCCGCATGTACAAATTCTTTCTGCTAAGGGGGTTTTATTATACCTGCCTTGCAGGCGTGCTGATGGAAGGATATTAAATCTAGCTCTAAAAATGCTATTCTAATCTTAGGAAAGGTTAGGTCTTTCAAATATCTTGCTGGTACCCCATCTTATCTGATTCCTGCTATGTGGAGGTAACCTATTAACTTCTAGACAATTTAGATCAGAAATTTAGATCACTAACATTCTTCTTCCCAGCATAGAGGACTGAACTTCTTGAATCAAGTTTAGAAGTTTCTAATCTATGCAGAGATCCCATTTTCCACCCACCTTTCCTTTGCATGCTTTTTGATATAACATTTTCTTTACATTACCATGTTCATATCTATAATTATGTCAGAATACAGTGAAACTAATCTTAAATCAATACAATCTATCAACATTTTAATGGGCTTATACGTTTGGATGTGTAAGCCCATTAAAATGAAAGGAACTAAAGCTGAAGCATTAATTAACACTATGAGCTCCCGAATGGACGAGAATAATTATTATGCTCTGGATAAAGGCTTATGAAATGTTAAATGTGATATTTAAAGCAAGAATTGCCTCCATAACTAATGAATAGGCTTAAGCAAACCCCTTTATTACCCTCTCCTATTTTTCTGAGTAAAAGAATAGATTCAGTGGGGGAAGTGAAAGGAAATAAATAAAGATGAAAGGAAGGCAGGACTGAGAATGAGTTGGCCTTACTTTTTGACAGTTATTAGATCTGCTAAGTTTGTTTTGTACTGGGTAAGGAAACTTAATATCTAGCCATAATAAGATATTACTCTCGTTCCATTTAGTATCAGAGGAAAGCATTGAAATGTCACTGCGTGGCAAATGAAGATGACAAAACAGCTGATTCTGGCTCTGTATACAGTTGGCTTCCTTCTCTGCCCCAATGGATACTAGTAAGCCACAGTCTATCAGAGTTTATCTAACACAGTCTGTCTTTTCCTCTTTCCCCATATAAATTTAGGCATAAACATTAAAAAAAATCTGTTCAGCTGTTCCAGTTTCACTGTGGCTCATATACTGTACCTATTTATCCTAGTTTATGCATAGCTCTAAGGGGCGTGGTGGCTCAGTGGGTAAGATGCCAGGCTTGTCAATCGGAAGATCACATGTTCGGAGGTTCGAATCCCTAGCCCCGCGTGACGGAGTGAGCAAAGATTTTTGTTTTGTGCAAAGATGGGCATGATAAAGGACAAAAAAGGCAGGGACCTAACAGAAGCAGAAGAGATTAAGAAGAGGTGGCAAGAATACACAGAAGAACTATACAAGAAAGATCTCAATATCCCTGATAAATACGATGGTGTGGTCACTGACCTTGAGCCGGACATCCTAGAGAGTGAAGTCAAGTGGGCCTTAGGAAGCATTACTAACAACAAAGCTAGCGGAGAAGACAGTATCCCAGCTGAGCTATTTAAAATCCTAAAAGATGATGCTGTTAAAGTGCTGCACTCAATATGCCAACAAATGTGGAAAACTCAACAGTGGCCACAGGATTGGAAAATGTCAGTTTACGTTCCAAATCCAAAGAAGGGCAATGCCAAAGAATGTTCAAACTACCGTACAATTGCGCTCATTTCACATGCTAGCAAGGTTATGCTCAAAATCCTACAAGCTAGGCTTCAGCAGTATGTGAACCGAGAACTACCAGAAGTGCAAGCTGGGTTTCGAAGAGGCAGAGGAACTAGAGATCAGATTGACAACATTCTCTGGATCATGGAAAAAGCAAGAGAGTTCCAGAAAAACATCTTCTACTGCTTCATTGACTACGCTAAAGCCTTTGATTGTGTGGATCACAACAAACTGTGGCAAATTCTTAAAGAGATGGGAGTACCAGACCACCTTACCTGTCTCCTGAGAAACCTGTATGCGGGTCAAGAAGCAACAGTTAGAACCGGACATGGAACAACCGATTGGTTCAAAATTGGGAAAGGAGTACGACAAGGCTGTATATTATCACCCTGCTTATTTAACCTATATGCAGAGTACATCATGAGAAATGCTGGGCTGGATGAATCACAAGCTGGAGTTAAGATTGCCGGGAGAAATATCAACAACCTCAGATATGCAGACGATACCACCCTAATGGCAGAAAGTGAAGAGGAACTAAAGAGCCTCTTGATGAGGGTGAAAGAGGAGAGTGCAAAAGCTGGCTTGAAACTCAACATTAAAAAAACTCAGATCATGGCATTTGGTCCCATCACTTCCTGGCAAATAAAAGGGGAAGAAATGGAAGCAGTGACAGATTTTATTTTCTTGGGCTCCAAGATCACCGCAGACGGTGACTGCAGCCATGAAATTAAAAGACGCTTGCTCCTTGGGAGGAAAGCTATGGCAAACCTAGACAGCATATTAAAAAGCAGAGACATCACCTTGCCGAAAAAGGTCCGTATAGTTAAAGCTATGGTTTTTCCAGTAGTAATGTATGGCTGTGAGAGTTGGACCATAAGGAAGGCTGAGCGCCGAATTGATGCTTTCGAACTGTGGTGCTGGAGAAGACTCTTAAGAGTCCCTTGGACTGCAAGGAGGTCAAATCAGTCAATCCTAAAGGAAATCAACCCTGACTGCTCAATGGAAGGACAGATACTGAAGCTGAAGCTCAAATACTTTGGCCACCTAATGCGAAGAGAGGACTCACTGGAAAAGACCCTGATGCTGGGAAAGACTGAAGGCAAAAGGAGAAGGGGACGGCAGAGGATGAGATGGTTAGATAGCACCACCGATGTAACGAACATGAATTTGAGTAAACTCCGGGACACAGTGGAGGACAGGAAGGCCTGGCGTGCTATGGTCCATGAGGTCACGAAGAGTCGGACACGACTAAACGACTGAACAACAACAACAACAACAAATTGTGATTTATATCAAGACACACTGAAATCTGTATCTATTTTTCATATTGTTAATCAGGTAAACTTCAAATATGTTGGTCTACAACTCCAATAATTCTTACGGGAGCTGCAGCCAACACATCTGAATGGCACATAGTTGGAGAAGACTGATGTGCTGGATTTTCTAGAAATACATAAGAAAATTAAATTACATTACAGCATAATAATTGCCTCGCAAAGGATGAAAATCCTGTCAAAAGAGATTGACAATACATTCCTATATATGCATGCCTATTTACTTAGAAATAAGCCCCTTTGAACTCAATAACATATGATGGATCACACTGCCAATCTTATTTGACAGGATGACCCCTATCACCTTATTCCTAGATGACCAATGCTTCCCCCCCCCAATCTCATTCATTCATTCATTCATTCATTTATTTATTTATTTATTTATTTATTTATTTCTCTTCAGTTATGAGGATTGTATTGTATTCCTATTGTATTGTATTGAGTTTGGTGTAGTGGATAAGGCACCAGGCTAGAAACTGGGAGACTGTGAGTTCTAGTCCTGCCTTAGGCGCAAAGCCAGCTGGGTGACCTTGGGCCAGTCACTCTCTCTCAGCCCTAGGAAGTAGGCAATGGCAAACCACTTCAGAACCACTTACCAAGAAAATTGCAGGGACTTGTCCAGGCAGTCGCCAAGAATCAGACACAATTGAACCAGGGGAAAAAAAAACTGTATTCCTAAGTGGAAGGTATGCGTGCCTTTTAGAGTCCTGACATTAAGGAGCAACATTCAAATAGTTTCATTTGAAATAAGATTCTGGTTTCATTTAATATATAAAACACTAAAATATTCTAATGTATTCCTCAGTAAATGTCAGCAATTTCTTAAAATGAAAGTTAAAAGGAAAGAAAATCATTTGACTGTATAAATTCACTTATGCCAAGGATTCAAATGTTTCAAAAGTGATTTTCCTTTTCTAAGCTAACAGGAGAAGCTTAAGCATCAAGCGATTATTATAACAGGCAATTCCCCACAAATGGTATCTGGAGTGAGACCATTTGCAATTAGGTGCAACCACATCCCTTACGTCCTAGTACTTTCATTATTAGATTATTGATTGCAAATCCTACTGACAAGTTTTTTTAGTAGTTGCTGAAAGGGATACTGGCTTCAGGCAGAAAAAGCACTGAGGAATTGCCGCTATTCTTATTTCCTGAAGGGCAGCAGTAACCATGCTTAGGTGGTATGACTTACGGGATCAAATGATCTTGCAAACAATGTTTACCCCAGTTCATATGTTCTTGGTTCAGGACATTCTCCTTCGGAAGATCATAGCATTACCAGTTCTTGGTCTTGAAAGCTATTTTAAAAAACAGTGAGGAAGAAGAGTTGAAAGCCTGGCACCCTTTGCTTTCAAGTTAACTTCAGCTACAATTTTACTATTTGGACATGGGGAAATGGTTACTTCTGAGCCTCAACTACGTGAGCTGGAATACAGGATACCACAACTGTGGGAAGGACTTCTCTCAGTATATATGAACTTGGGGGGCGTGTATCAAAAGCTCTAATGAACATCAAGTAGTGTTAATTCACTTTGGCGTTGGAAGGAGACAACAGTGCTAACCCTCCACATAGAACATCCTGGTTATGCCAGGAATCAACTGACTTTTTTTATTATTGGAGCTATTCTTCAGACTGTAAGGAGCGTGGTGTCTCAGCGGGTAAGACGCCAGGATTGTCGATCGGAAGATCGGAAGGTCGGAGGTTTGAGACCCGAGACCCACGTGACGGAGTGAGCTCCCGCACTCGCCCCAGCTCTTGCCAACCTAGCAATTCGAAAGAATGCAAATGCAAGTAGATCAACAGGTACCACTTTGGTGGGTAGGTAACAGCGTTCTGAGTGTGTCCTGCCGGCCACATGACCACGGAAGCATCTTCGGACAACGCTGGCTCTTTGGCTAACAAATGGAGATGAGCACCGGCCCCTAGAGTCGGACACGACTGCACAAATGTGCGGGGGGGAACCTTTACTTTTATTCTTTAGACTGGTCCAGAATCCCATGCATCTATCCACAGATACATGGCTCATGTCACTACACACCCCATATACCTCATTCCCTCCATTCTTCCTTCCTGCTCTGAGTCTCTCGGCCACATGTTCTCTTTCATTCTCTCTCTTTCTTTTTCTGTACATGAACTTCTGGAAAAATGCATCTCAAAGGGCTCTTCAGATTGAGCCTCCCAAGCAAGGAGATACCAAAAGTGGGGTCAAGGCACCTCTGCTGTCTGCGATTGGCCACCTCTGGGTTATATCAATGGCTTGAAAAGTAGGCTGTTGGCTCTGAATACCAGTGCTAATAAGTGGTACCTATTCATCTACTTGCATTTGCATGCTTTCGAATTGCTAGGTTGGCAAGAGCTGGGGTGAGTGCGGGAGCTCACTCTGTCACGCAGGGCTAGGGAATCAAACCTCCGAACTTGCGATCTTCTGATCGACAAGCCTGGCGTCTTACCCACTGAGCCATCACGCCCCTTCTAGCACTGCTACAGAATGAAATTATGTACCATTTGCTTTGCTTTTCATACATGGAAAAAAGAATGTTCAACAATATAAAATTGGATATTTGCCAGACAATTCAACAGTCTTTGAATGTTGAAATAAATATTCCATGTGGGGAAATAGTTCAAAGACAGGCTGATAGCTGGACAAAGTTGGTGTGCTGCTTTTCATTCAGCCCCTGCTACACAAGAACACAAGTGAAAGAAGAAAAATTAGATGATCCTTTCCATATACAGATCAAACCGTGACATTTTAATCAGGGCTATTCTCATTTACAATATTTGTTCTTAACAGCTGTGGTTTGAAGAACAGAAAGGTCTGAAAACATGTACTGTAGCCAAAAAATTGTTGCTCTAGGAAAATAGTCTTTATCTATCCTGATACTTATAGGTACTTTTCTTTGCACATGGGAAGATTGCTATGTATTGCTCAGAGAAGCACAATTTATTTCAACAATAGCAGGCTGGCAAGTCCAATTCTCCAGAACACTTATGCTGAGAACCATCTTCTCCAAAGGATCAAAGGTGGCTCATCATTCTCCACCACTGCCTCTATATCTCACAAGCTGGGCTTCAAAGCTGTCGTTTGATTCTTGTTGCATTCCAATGCAGCACCTTATACAGTCTCTCTCAACCAGCACAGGGGTTGTTCCCAGCTGACTGAAATTCTGGAGTTTCCATTCTAGCATGCGGGGGAAAGCTACTTTGTAAACGTACAATAATAGTTGGGGTTCTTTTACAAAAACAGGGCAATATATAGCCATCAGCATTTGTACTCTGTTCTACCGGAGTGGCAGTACTTAGCAATATCATTTCAACCCTGCACTTCATAAAGGATGCAACTTGAGCAGAGACAGAGCTGCCATTGTTCTCCAATAATAAAAGCTTCAATACTTTTGCTTGTGTGATAAACAGGCTCCTCTCTCTAATCCTGCAAAGTAGGTCAGGCTGCTCCATATCCCTTTATTCCCTATTTTAGAAGTGGAGCTGCTACTCTCTGCATGATTAATAATATGGAGTTCAACATGCAGGGAAGGATGAGCTTCAGGCTTATAGAGAAGGATCAGCTTCTTTCCTTTACCTCATTAAATCAAAATAAGTAGGCATGATCAACAGTCTGAAAGAGACTGCTGCAGAGATATGAAACTTATGAATGAAGAAGAAAACATCTTTGCAACTGAGAGCAAGCACCATCCTCGTTTCAAATGTCCAACATTTGGAGCAAAATGCCTATCCACCTCTTTTTCTTCTATAGGTAGTCCTCACTTAACGATGGTAATTGGGACTGGAATTTCCATTGTTAAGCAATGTGGTCATAAAGTACGACGTCACATGACCACATCCCTTAGTGACAGCAATCCCAGCAGTCCCCATTGCCGTCATTGAGTTTTGCGACTCATTAAGCGAGGTCATCACGTGACTGGGACTTGCAACTTCCTGTAGGTTCCAACAAGCAAAGTCAATGGGGGACCTGGCAGGAAATTGCAAGTCCCAGCCACGACAAGCCTTTCCTTAGGTGGCTCACAAGCAGGCCGGCGGGTGGGTAAGTGCTACAGAGTGCATGCGGGAGGTTGCTATAGCTTGGCGCAAACACAGCCAGGTGGCAGGGGGTTGCTATGGAGTATAGGCGGGCACATAGGCAGGTCCTGTGGCCCAGTGCAAGCATGGCCAGACAGCAGAGGATTGCTGTGGAGGGTGGGGGGGCAGGCACTGTGGCCTGGCGTGAGCATGGCTGGGTGGTGGTGGGTGCTGCAAGCGTGTGTGCTACAGAGTACAAGAACCTTGGGATACTCGGGAGAAAAAGCAGCAGGCGTGGGAGCAACTTGTGACCTTCCTTGCTGGCTTCCCCATTGACTTTGCTTGTGGGAAGCCGGCAGGGAAGGTCGCACATGGTAATCATGTGACCGCGGGACGCTGCAACTGTAGTAAGTGCCAAGCTCCCGAATCATGGTCACGTGACTGCGGGGGTGCAGTGACAGCCGGAACTTCAAGGACCGGTTGTAATGGTCGCTGAACAAGTGGTGGTTAACTGAGCACTATCTGTAAATCAGTCAAATGGGGGAAACCAAGCAAGGAACCAGCGCTAGTATTTTTTTTTAAACCCTTCTTAATATTTAACAATATGAATGCCAAAATATAGTAACTGAATATAGGAATCTCCCTTATACTATGAACACTGATCAATGTATGCAGTTATCCCTTTTCAAATGTCTCTCTCCAATCAATACTGCAAAAGGAGTCCTCCATCACAGTGTTTTGGAGAATGAAACTGTTGGAAGAAGGGAAAATACACCGACTTCATTTTCCTAGTTGACACTGTGTCAGCCAGAAGAAATGAGTGAAGCTTAATGCTGTTCGGCCCAAGCAAATTGGATTTCCTTAGAGAGCCGTCCCTTCTCCTTCCTGGTCAATCTAATTAAAACCATTTGTCTAAGATAGCTATTATCCTCCTCTGTTTTTTCATGCTCACCTAATCTTACTAAAAGGAATAAAACGTCGGAAGATGAATTGTCAGTTTGTTTTCCTCATCAGGTATGACTGATGATTTCCCCAAGTTAATAGAACCTCTAAAGCAGGGCTTTCCAAAGTTTTCCCGCGGCGACACACCAACCGCCCTTGGTATGTCGCCGCGGGAAAATCCGGAAGTCCCGCCGCCGCGGCAGTGCGCAAAAACCCGGAAGCGCTGCTGCCGCTTTCGGTCTTTGCGCGCCGCCGCAGCTGCGGCGCCTTAGGATTTTCATGTGTCGCCGCGGGAAAACCCGGTGCAGGCGGGGGTGTGCATGGTGGCGGCAGTGGCGGCAGCCTCCGCTAAAACACGGAAGCACCGATGGCACGCTGGTGCCGCCGCCGCCGTGCACGCCCCCGCTGCCACTTCCGGGTTGTGTGGCGACACAGCCGACTGTGTGTGGCGACACACTTTTGTGTCGCGACACACAGTTTGGAAAGCTCTGCTCTAAAGAACATTTAAGGTTCATGGAAGGTTCCCAGTGGCTAATTTCTAATTCTCTTAAACCCACTTCATGTCCTAGAATGCAAATAAAATAATGGCCAAATTAATCTGTCCACTCCTGAATTATTTCAAGATTCTCAAAATAGTGCCCTCCAGATGTGTTAGAACTATAACTTCCAGAATTTCCAAGCAACATATTCTGAAAATCCCAACTCATCCAAAAGGCAACAACTCCAGATACACTGAAGTACCACATTGTAGTCATCAGATTTTGCTCTGGCTGGGGCTCCTTTTCCCTTTATGTTAAAACAGAATGAATGAATGAATGAATGAGTGAGAAGAAGCTAATGAAACTTTACAAAGCCGCTATTTTCAGCCCCCAGCTCTGAGAATAATTTTCAGAACAACCAATGCTCCCTCCATGTAACCAAGAGGGGAAGCACAAAAACTGCATCCAGACAGTGCCTTATCTCTATCCGCATCTTTAGGTGATGCTGGGCAATTTCCCAACAGATCAGTTAGTATGGATGTGAGCTTCAAAACAGTCAGTTTGTTTAATTTAAGAAAAGTGGTGCAAGGATATTGGGGTGCTAGGGAGGCTTAGCAACTAGAGAAGGTAATTGCTGAGGAAGGCGGAGTTCTCCCCTGGGAAACTATCTGCCCACAAGCTTTAGCATTAATGGCGCAAAATTATCTCGTTATTCCTTTTGCGCCACAGAAGAGCTGAGAATTCTCAAGTGAGAATTCAACCCAGAATTATCACTTGAGGCACAAATGACCAGGCTTCAGTTATCCTACTTCAGACACATTATGCGAAGACCTATCACTCTAGAGATGGCTCTAATGCTGGGAAAGGTGGAAGGAAAGAGAAGAAGAGGACAACCAGCAGCAAGGTGGATGGACTCAGTTATAGTGGCAATGGGTGTGCCATTGGAAGACCCGAAGGACCAAGTTAGGGACAGATCATCATGGAGAAAATCGATCCATGTGGTCACTAGGAGTCAACACTGACTTGATGGCACATAATCAATCCATTTATTCTGTATTGTATTGTTATGTTGGTTTGCTATATTGTGAGCCATGCATAGGCTGACCATATTTCCTTCAGACGAAAACGGGACTTTGGGGATGGCAAAACAGGACAGGGTCTTATGCCACCATGCCGGCCTCCAAACCCCGCCCCCCAGTCCATGAAATTGGCTTCCGCCTGCAAACCCCGCCCCCCGCCCCACACGATTGGCTCCCGCCTGCAAACCCCGCCCCCATCAGCGTGATTGGCTCGGATTTTAATATTTTTTTTCGATTTTTAAAGGTTTTTTTTTCTTCTAGCAGTAAATGGTGCGGCAGAGCTGGTGTGTTTGGGGAAGGCCGGATGTGCACACAGCACCGTCATCAGCCGCGGGACAAGGGGCAGGGATGGAGGGGATGGAGGCCCACTACTGCCCCATCCCCCTCGGGCTTGGCCGAGGGAGGGAGGAGAGTCGCTGCTGCTGCCGCCGCCGCCACCACCGCACAGTAGAAGCAGGAGCTGGCTAAGCTAGGGGACTTCAGCCACACCACTCCGCCCCTTGCCGCCTGCCAGGCTGCAGGAGCTCCCGCAGCCCGGCGGGTGGCAAGGGGCGGCATGGTGCGGCTGAAGCCCCCCAGCGCGGCCGGCTCCTGCTGAGGACGCAAGCCCACCACTGCCACAGCCTCCTCAGACTTGGCCGAGGGAGGGAGGAGAGTCACTGCTGCTGCCGCCGCCGCACAGGAGAAGCAGGAGCTGGCCGAGCTGGGGGGCTTCAGCCACACCACTCCGCCCCTTGCTGCCCACCAGGAGCTCCCACAGCCCAGCGGGTGGCAAGGGGTGGCGTGGTGCGGCTGAAGCCCCCCAGCGCGGCTGGCTCCTGCAGAGGACGGAGGCTCACCGCCGCCCCGACCCCCTCGGGCTTGGCCGAGGGTGGGAGGAGAGTCGCCGCCGATGACCAGGAGGCGGGCGGCAGCACAACGCAATGAGGTTGTGATGCCTCCAGGGAGAGCGGTGGCGGTGGCGGAGAGAGGGACAGTTCCAGGTGGAGGCGCTCACGGAGGGGCCGCTGCTGGGCAGGGGAGGCAGCTCCTCGGGCCCCTCACGAGGAAAGGCAGCACCATGGCTCCACTGGGCCCTCCTCTCCCTCCTCCGCCACAGCGCCTGACTCACTCTCCTCCTCCAGACACGCTTCAGGCTGCAGCCCAGCAGACGCACGCAGCCCAGCCCTGCGGACTCCGCAGCGGCCGGCGCAGTGTCTCTGCCCCACCTCTCATGCAGCGCTGCCGAGCCCCTCGCAGAACGCCACCCCACCGCCTGGCTTGGCCGCCATCCCGCCTCCCCAGCGCTGACATCTGCGAGGCGAGACCTAGAGCGTCTTGCGGGCAGGATTCTGAGGCAGGATCTTGGCCTTTTAAGGTTGGAATATCGCGCCATTTGCGCCTGGGACCCAATTGGCCAAGCAGCACGCTGATTGGTAGAAGGGCTTCTTGTTCCAGGCTGCCTCCAATCGGCAGCTCTGGTTCGGACCATACCAGCTTCTTCCGGAGGTCGGCTCATCTTCCTCCAACTGAGTCTGAATCTGGCATGGCGGCGGGGGCTGACCCACTCCTGTCAGGCTTACTCCTGACTCAGATTTTTGGAAAACGGGACAAAATCAAGATTTTGACTATAACGATGGGACGCTCCAGAAATGGTGAAATAACGGGACAGTCCCGTTCAAAACGGGACGTATGGTCAGCCTAGCCATGCAGAGTTGGTTTGGAGTCAGGCAGTGCCTAAAATGAATGAATGAATAAAAAGCAGTCAGTCAATAGGACTCCGAAAGGCTAGTGTTGACCAGCTGGTGATTTTAAATATAAGTAAAATCAATGTCCTCTTCCAAGGAGAGGCAGGAAGGTAGAGAGTGTTAGAAGCTTCTTTGTTCCCAGGCAGTTCTGATCTAGAGGGCCTCAGAGAAGCAAGGTCTCTAGGAAGAGTTTTGTTCACGGGGCCTGGAATTCAAGCCCCGAAGTCTTGAGTGAGTGGCAGCCAAGAAGGTAAATGTTGGCAGGGAATATAGAGGCAGATTTAGGAGGGGTCTTTTGTTTCTTGCCAGAGCTGCTGCGATGCAATTTGAAGAGTTTTATATTGGCTCCCATTCTCTGTCTCTTAATCACTTTGCTTTCTCTCTGTGTTTACAGGTTAATGATTGCTGGCTTCGGCATGCAGATCTCAGCTTCCTGCAATTGGATGCAGCCGTCCTATTTCTCCTGCCTTCCCCCTTGGTTGCCCCTTATTAAATAAAAACTCTTTATTCTTTGATATTCCACTGTTGGGTTTGCACTAGCAATATACACTCCAAAACTGCTTGGGCCTGGAAATCCTGGTTCAGAGGGATAACTGTGGCCATTTATTTAAAAGCTTACAGTATTCTAGGTAAGCGATAGTTCTAAACGTGAAAGAATTAAAATCTCTAGTGATTGTTGAAGAAGTACCAGATAAAGAAAGTAAGTTTTAAATATATAATTGTAATATTAGGAGATGAATGCTTACTATTTTAAAATTTGTACGGTCCACCCACTGACTCTATGGGGAAAAAAATCTTTTCAATATTTATATTCCAAATCAATGGTCTATATAATATTTGAAGATATTTAAATCAAAATTTGAATCCCTCTCTGGATCAAATCCCACTCCCCCCCCCCATCCGCCTCACCACATTATATCTTTTGATTTGTAATACTTCGTTAAAATTACACATGTGAAATTAAGGTGGATTTGATTTATTTGGATTATTTTTCCCCAAAGTTTAATTTGGATTGTTGGGATCTTCCCCCAGAACACTGTCTGCCCTCCATGTTGTCTTTCCCCAGAACAGGTAGAGGAAGCCCAATTGTTAAAAGGTTACAAAATAGAATGAGTTTGATAATGCCAGAGATTAAGATGGAAAAGGAAGCCCAACTGCTCAGACAAAGGATTCCCTTCTGATTCAATTGGAAAGCTTGGAACACAAAAGGTCAGCTCATTCACAGAACTTAGCCAGCCCATTCAGGTAGACCTTCTTCCCCAGCCAAACAGATCTCCATAATCGAATAACAAAAGATTCCTTCCAAGGTGCACATTCCAAATAGTAGAAAAAGCCACAGCCTGCAGGGAACACAGACAGGAAACACAAACAGCAGGGGGCCCAACCACAGAGCGCCTCCTCTCTGAAATCTGGAAAATTACACTTCTCTCAAGTTCCTAGGGGATGGGAACACCTTTGCATAGCAACGACCAAGCTCTCCTATATAAATGGCCTGTGGGGGGAAATACAGGTGTGGCCACCTTCCAACCAGCATACCCTGTACTTTGTACTCTGCATATGCTCTTGGGAATAAACCAGCAAACCTCTGTTCCAGCAACTGCCTGTGTCTATTCATTCCCGGCTTGGGACGAACCTTGGTAAGATTACCTTCTAACAGGACTGATGGTCTAAAATTCCTTGGAAAATGCTATTGTTTCCCGATACAAAGGGAAAAATAACAAGATAAATGCAAAAACTACAGGGAAATTCATTTGTAAAACCTTGATTTTATGGCCCATCATTCAATGGATTTAGGATGAAATATAGATTTTTTAAATTCAGGCTTCATTTCCCTCCTCCAAAATGGACATGTGCATTGTTTCAGCAGCAGTCTGGAAAATGGTTGCTTCTGTGCATGAATTAGTATTTTTCTGTGCATCCCATTCCATGTTGACCTTGGTATGCTGGCCTTTGATGTTGGTGTGTTTTTAAAAAAGAGTACATTTGGTGATTCTGGAGGAGAATTGACAATCTTGGGAGTGTTGGTTTCAAAGGTGGGCAGAAAGAAAAAAAAATAGCACAGTACCCTACAATGGCTTCAACAACTTTAAGGTGGTGGAAGAAGTTCTTAGAGTAATGGTGTTTGTGATTCCTCTACCATGAGTACAAAAGTGGGAGGAAAATTAAATGCACATTGAAGTAAAAAAGAAAAAGATAGATTTGAAAAATGAAACTTAAAAGGTGCCGGTCGTACTGTCTGAAAACAGTGTGATACAAAAAAAACAACTGGGTCAGATAATTGGAAAACAAAGATAAGCTGAAGTATGTATTGTTGTGTGATGTGGATGCTAACAGTAAAACAGTATTCACTGGGGCAACAAAACATACCAAAATTGTGCAGGAAACAACTCTTGATGAAACAGCAATGAAGTGATATGTTCAACAATGTTTGTGTGGTGTTAATGTATAAGAATTGGAGCTAAGATCTGTACTAGTATAACAGCAAACCACATGAACATAACTTTCAGTGCCAGTGATGAATGGCTATAGCAATTTCATAATGCCATTATATTATTAACTGGTTGACATTCAGTGAAACTTTGAGTGCACCAAGGGAAGAGATATAGCCAAACAAGTTAAATAAACTCATTAATGAGGAATGCTACTACTGTTCCATATTTATAATGCTGACAAGATTGGTTTCTTTTGGTGCTCAGTTCCCAAGAACACTCAGCTATTTAAGTATTAAAAGACCAATTGCAGGATGAAAGAACAGTAAGAGGAGGGTTTTAGCATTACTTTGTGCCAGTGCTGATGGTTCACACAGATTAATGCCAATCATAGTCATAAAATCATGTTTTCCTAGAGTGTTGAAAGACATCATGCATCAAATGCTAGTCATATATTCTAATTAATGGTAGCCATGTTCTCAACTTTTCCAAGATTGGTTCTTCAGTCATTTTCAGATCTTCTTCAGATCTCAGAAGGTACCAATATGAAGTACTGAAGATGTCATCTGAAAACATGAAATCTCTTTTAATTCTTGACACTCATCCATCAGCAAAATTTTTATGCACAAAAGATTCGGGACATCGAAGTGGATGTTTTTTGCCCCTCAAATTTATTTATTTATTTATTTTTTATCCTGCCTTTATTATTTTTATAAATAACTTACAACATCAATAATCCATCTTATGTACCAGAGAATCATTCTGACAACCAAAAGTTTGAAAAAGTTACGTTTATTCATTCACTACATTCCACACACGAGAAAACCAATTACCAAGTTGATTTTCTCACGTATGAGAGTAGATTTTGTGGTCACATGGTCAACACTTGGATTTAATAGCCCATCCCTTCCTCCACTGGGTCCATTAAATCAATGTTTTGCCATAAGTTGAATTCAGTGAGAATAAAGTACTTAAGAAGCGTGTGTGGTAAACAAGGCAAGATATGGTAAAAAAAATGAATGGGTAATCATTGAATGTGGACTGAATAGAATACTTAGTGTCCAGTTTGAGAGAACAACTTGGAGGTGGTTTTGTCATACAGAGAATGAATGGGGATTGAATCATATGAAGAGTGTATTGAGAGGAAGGAGAAAACACGATGGGCATGATGAGGATGAAGACAGGCAAAGACCATAACAGAAACTGCTCAACTGGATTCTCCCTCCATCCTAACTATAGAATCATCACCACCAGTTGCAAGTATTAGTTAAAGAAACAAATTAATTGGTCAAGATACACTTAAGCTCTGGAGCAGTGTTTCTCAACCTTAGCAACTTTAATATGTGTGGACTTCAACTCCCAGAATTCCCCAGCCAGCACTTTGACTCCAATAAACCCTAGTTAAAGGCCTTGCTAGCTGACTGTTATGGAAGGTGAAGTCCAACATATCTAGAGACACCAGGCCGGGCAAGTGTGGCCTGATTACTATAATTCAATGGCAAAATGAGGATACATCTTAAAAAATAGAGATTCCTACTTCATTTGTAAAATCATTTTATTGGTACAAATATACATTATGAATAAAATTCCTTCTGCCCATATTGTAAGCAAATGCATGTAAAATATTGAAAAAAGTAAAGAATTGCTTTGACAGACAAGGAACTACTATTTGTTTTGAAGTATGTGGTCAAAGTAGAGAGGATGCAGACAGATCCTAAGGTGACCTCTACAAAATACCAATATTGATAAAATATCCATTGCCTTCATTTCAATCAACATACATTTACTTATGGATATGGAAGCATAGCAAAGTGTTAGTAATTGTTTTTCTACTTTTGTGCTTTTGAACAGTACACAAAATGTAAATGATTGTGTTCTTAAATAGAGAGTTACAACAAACATGGGAAAAGTCTCCCAATGTAAAAATCATATCCAAGCATCTAATATATATTATTTATACAAATTCTTTTATTAGTGTGCTCTGTTGATATAATTACAATGTGCAATTGCATTCAGCAAGAATATATTTATAAAGTAAGTTGCGTGCAAGTTTGACAAATTTACATTCAGCAGTCCAACACTTTTCCTGCTGTACAGTAATGGGTTAGTGTAAGAAAATGACCAATCCATTTGCTTTGAGTTTTTTCAACCACAAAGCTCTAATGCAAGGCATTATTTTTGTAGCTGCTTCAGAAAATTCAAGTAGAAGACATGGAATCGTTGCTGGCTTTAGCAAAGGCATGAGAGGGAATATCTGGTAATAGATAGTCAGAAAAAAGAACCAAATTCTTTTTTAATCTGACTACCAGTGCAAATATTGACCTTTGACAAGCTTCTTTTTAAAAAAGAAAAGCTAATGGGAAAAAGGGTCAGTAATAGTTGGACCCTATTATCACAAAAGAATATGCACTGTTAAGACCATAACCAACCACCTAAACAAAAATGAAATCTTTATCTGGTTCTTCTCCAGAGTCACTGGACTTGCTTCCTTGCTGGCCATCTTTCCTTAAAGGTCTCTGCTTCTGTTCCTGGGATTCAGAAATCTGATGTCCTGGGCTTTTCTTTGGACCTGTATTGTGAGACAGAAGGTTTTATTAGGTGAGTTGAAGTCTCCTCCAAAGATAATCCCTGCAGAAAAGGAGTAAGCTAACAAAGTGTACTTCAATTTTCTACAATATTATCTTGAATATCCAGCTGTTCTGGAACTAGAGAGCTGAAGAACAGCACACTCTGGCTTTCAAGGGGAGACAGAAAGAGTGCCTACAGGGAACTTGCTTTGCCAGAAAGAGCACTCTGATCCTAGAACTTTCCCCCTTTTCGCTGGCCAAACCACCACCACCTCCTCCTCCAATGGCCACAAGTTGCTTTCAAGCAAGAGCTGCAGGAAGATGATGTATAGTCTACATAAAAGATGTGCACTGCATATGAATGCCACTTTATTGCTTACAACTTCTTTCTGGCCTTGAAGCACTATTTCACTCCTTCCCCTCTCCTCTCCATTCCCAATTTCTCTTATATATTTTATATTTTCAGACTGTGACCCTGAGACCGTCTCTCTTCTTTATTGATATGACCCAATTTGGGAGACAGTACTTGTCTTAAAAACTGGATAAAAATGCAGCAAATGAATAACAAGCTCAAAAACATATCCTGCATTGTGTACGTTGTTCATAAAAGAGAAAGAATCTCCTATAGAGCAGTAGGAAATGGCACGCAGATGATACTGTTAACTAAAGCAGTATATGGAATTATAATCCATCAATCAAAATCACATTAAAGCTATTTTTGGGTCATGTGTGCCCATGGTTATGAGAGACATGAGTACTAACTTGCAAATAAACAAAAGTTAACAGAAAGATGACCATTAAATAAAGTAGCCCATACTAAAATTCTTAAAACTAAAATCACTTTTTTATAATAAATTAAATGTATATTCAATGAATTTCAATACATATCAGTAAAGCATGTTCAATACAAGGCACAGGGAGTTTTTAATTGATCCAAGAAAAAAAAACTGTATAGCCTTTCCCACAATGAGCCTTATGAATTAGCTGAATTGACATGAAGCTGCTATACATATAAGCTGTATGTATATATAGCTTATTCATATACAAAGATAAATGGACTAACACTACAATCCTCTTTTGCTGCTTACAGAGTAAAATTAATTATATTTTATATAAAAGATGTGTAAGTGTAAGTCAGGATAGTCAATCACTGATGTTTAGAGCAAATTATTACCAGTTGTTACAGCAAAAATGTAGAAAGAAGTGATATTAAGAATTAGTAATCTTTCCATAATATAACAAATGAAACAGCTCTTGCTATCTAAACTTCTGATGAATGAGACGTACTGTATTTTCAACAGATCACAAAAGAAATTCTTCCATATTTGGCAGCAGAAACATCTGCTTATTTCTCATTCAACATCCACCAAAAATAGAATTCTGCTCTATTCATTAATAAATAAGAACTTATTCACTGAAAACCAAATGAAAGATTTAACAAGCATGAAAGGGTGAAAAATTATGCTTCTTCAAGAACTTTAAAAATCAGATTTAAAAGTTTGATTGATGAAGTAAAATGCACAGCAATTAGTATCATACAGCTCATTCAAATCAACACCTCCAACAGTTTTTGCCATTCATCAAAACTGCTATCCTGGAGGGAAATACAGACATCCTACACACACACACACACACACACACACACACACACACACTCTCTCTCTCTCTCTCTGTCTGTCTGTCTCTCTCTTTTTGTAGCTTCCTAAGAAAGTGTGCATACATCATCAATGGTGAATCTTCAGTGCTACTATTCCAGTTTGCTATTACATTATGCTGTGATGCATTCACTTATTATGTCTTCCAAATTTATACTTTACTTTGGTTTAAAAAAAAGCCTCTTCAGTGTAATCCTTTTTATACAATGGCACAATAGACAGAAACTAGTTTGTATGTTTAGCATTCCATCATAGGTTGTTAAGAAGGTAGGTTTTACTACATGAAAATTGAAATTTCAATTATCTGGTTATACCTATGACAGCAGAGCTGGAACATTTTGTTTGACTGGACAACAGCTAGTGTTTCCAAAGAGGCTGGCTTTCCATTAACCTCTATATTCTATACAACAGAGAGATTGTGCTGATTTTATTTAAGATTCTTTGTGTAGGTTGTCTTCCTTTGTTTTCAAACAAGTTCCTTTTTATGTCTAGAGATTTGGTTTCATTGGTTTAATGCACAATTTTTAAATTAAAACTTCCCCACTAATACTTTAAATTGTTAATCCTCCCAGCTTATTTTTTTTAAAAAATCATGTTAAATGCAAAGATGTAAACTCACTGCTGCTTTGATCTTGTGAATGAGAAACATGTAAGTGATGAAACTGGACATGAAAGACTGGGAGAAGTAAGGGGTATGAAGTCAAATGGAAGGTATGTGCAAAAGCACCCTTTATCTGTGCTGTCAGTGTACGTAAATGTATGAATTACTAAGATCAAATATATGTAGCTATGAATGATTGTTTTCCAGTACGTGGGGACATTAAAAGTTACACCAGAAAAGGATACCAGGAAAATACAGTAACATTCCTACCTTCGTGTGAAAGAGATCTGAGAGCTGGCTGAGGGCTGCTTTGACTATCTTTTTCTTTATCAGAAGGGACTCTCTTCAAAACAGGGGGAAGCAGGGCAATTTTAGGGGAACCTGGACTGGACTGAGACTCTGGGACATCATCTGTGGAAACATCAGAAAGATAAATCCAATTTAAAGCTGCACAGCTATCAATGCACTTGGTGTATTGCTTAAACATTATGATAGTGCAACAAATACAAAACTGAAAACAAGTGTTGTTTATGGTTACAACACCTGATAATCACATTTAGTAGCATAAACCCCCAAGTGTCATTGTACACATACATTACTAATGTTAATACAGCTGTTGTACATAAATATAATCAATGTGAATAGGGGCCAACTTAAATGAGACAGCCAGCAGTCTATATATCTGCCCTATATGAAAAAAGCAAAACATGCCAAGTTCTCCACATAATCAAGCTGAATCATCTCTAAAAAAGCTGAAAGAAAACTGCTTAAAAGAATACAACACAGACTGACAAGGCAGCAAGTTCCATGCCTGTCCCCAATGCTTTCAGTTTTTAATGAAAATAACACCTTTCACTCTCAATGCATGAAATGTTAACATGGTAGAAAAATGAAAAAAATATATACATAGTTACCCATTATGTCTATGTGGGCATAATATGAATTCAAATGAAGCTATATTGCAAAATCCTATTAGGACAGACAAAGCAATTACAAAATGTGCTGTGTTACTCTACTGTCATCCTCCTTTCTTCATGTCAGGAGTGACATCTCTGATCAATTTTGCTCCCACCTTGTATCTCAGGCAAAATGACTATGTTTCTATGATTAATCCTGTTTTTGATTAACTCAGATTCAGGTCTACTAGGGAGTGGTATCTTTTGAGATGCTTAATATCACCAAGGATTTCCCCCCCCCCCCAAATAATAGAAGCAATTAAGTAGACAATAACTACTATATATCCACCACATTTAAGACCTCCCTTTCTAAATACAACATGATATGGCAACTGAAACTTTGTCACATTTAATGACTATCTGGAACACTGAATTATACCAACACAATAATTTATAAACTTTTTAAATAAAGTGTATAGACTGTCCCCAGTCTAAATGGTGTACATATGAGCAACAGCAATGCAATATCAATGCAATTGTGAATCCAGTAAAAACATTATCTGTTACAACTATTCATCCAACTGTGCCAAGAAGATGTAATTACTTGTGTTATTCTGAAGGTCTTCTGAAACAGCCAAGTTTCTTTTTTTCTTTTTAATAATTTTTATTGAAGAAGTTTTTCAACAGAATTAAAAACAGTACAAATTTTGAATTGAAGAATAAAGAAAAGTAATAAGAAAGTGAAAAAGAAATATAGAAAAAGAAATAGAAATAGAAAAGAAAAAGAAAAAGTAAGATTCTAAAGAAGCAGCTTCTGATCTCCTTGACAGCGGTTGTAGATACTGAAACAGCTAAGTTTCCACTAGCTTTTAGAAAGCCATGAGAGTGGAAGTGACCCCATTTGGGGAAGGAGCCTTGAAAATTAAACTGATCCAAAGGAGGGAAACACCACAGAGGGTGCCTGCTTTCATGGTCCCTCCCCATAACACCTCCTGGTAGGTGGAGATCTTCAACAGGCACTCTTTCTTTGTATGGAGTGGGTGGGCATTATCTACCTGGGAAAGTAAATCTTGTGGATATCTAAACCCTGAACCCTCCAGGGCTTTAAATTAGCACCTTAAATTTCACTCAGAAACGTGTTCAAGCAATTTGATCTGAACTGTTTAAAGGTTATAACAGTTCCAATTAAGCTTCAAAAAGGTTTAAAACCCATGCCAATATTTTAATATTTAGCAATTAGGGGAAATACAGAAGGGAAATGTTAGAATCCCAGGGACACTTAAACGATACTGCTAAATAAAATTTACTAATTAGTATATAAAGTACATCAGTATTAAGTCTTTTATACTTTACCACTGAAATCCAGTGTCTAGCACGAAAGAGATTAGTTAAAACTGAATAATATGCTGCCCCTGCTGCCCCCAGCCTTTGCTTTCCAAAATGATCTCTTCAGGGTTTTAATTATTAACTTTCCATACACAAGCCACAGTGTTAAAACTGATGCAATATTAAAATAATCTCACCTGTCCGAGAGGCAGACCGCGGCTTCTGAGGAACCGTTGGCCGTCCTGTTAGGGTTGGCTTTGTTGACTGTAGTGGAGGTTTTGGACTGGTAGGTGTACCAGAAGAACTTTTTGTCCTAGCCCCAATTTCTATCTTTGGTTCAGCTTTTGAATTTTTTTCTGTCGAGATTGTGATGGAGTCATCCCTATTAAAAGCAAACTGATTCTCTGGAGAAGACTGATGTTTTGTTACTGAAACAAAATGAACCAGGGAACAATCACAGAGATCAAGGGCACTGACAGTTTTAATATAAAACGTTTCCACCCTCTGTAACTGTAGAGAGAAACAGTGTATGGAGGATAGGTGGGGGATTGCCAATTGTAAATAAAAGTAAATGCTGATAACTTTGTCCAAAGTGCCCTTCGTTCTTACCAGTTACAATAATGCTAGTTTGACCAACAATTCCAATGAAGCATCCCATAAGTTCTCAATTTTTATAATAAGTGTTGGAGGGGAACATGCACACTGATTGTGTGGGTGCTGGACCTTGGTTGACTTCCCAAAGGGACACAGAATGAGTCTTTTAGAAAGAGTAGGATAATCATATATACTCCATGTACCTGGAGGAGAATCAGTATGTCATAGAGAAACTTGTCAAGAACTTGATAAAAAGTTGGCATGCAATTGCAGGATAAATACTCCCTATCTGAAAATAGTTTCAGGAACCTACTAATCTGGGACAGATGTTTGGGACATTTTAATAGACTTACAGTGGGAATACCTGTTCCCTTGATTATAGCCATTTTAGGATGTTAAGTAATTCAGAAGAGGGTTAATGAACAAATATTAAATATTTTCTTTTGCTTTCATCTTTGTGAGTAAGGATTAATGGAGTACTAAAAAATTGTATAAACAGTATTCCAACACCACTTTGCTTTAACCAGCTAGAACTATTAAGCAATTCTTCATCTAGGCCCAAAGTAGGCCACAATCCCTATCTATTGAGGAGCTGGCCATGGGAGGAAAGAGAGGCAGGCATCTTAGAAATGGAAAGGATATGTTGGTGATAACTTATTGCCAAAATGTGCTTAAATCTGGCACCAGGACTGGTAAATTCAGGGCACACAAAATGGAAACAATGATTTAAATGAGAGATGGTATAATTACAATCATGCAGACCTTGTGCTTTAGATTTAAGAACATGTGTATCTGCAATTTTCTGAACATTTTGTGCCTTGAAAGATTCATTCTGAATGTCTAAATAAGATTTAATATATTAACAACAGGAAGTTTAAAGGTGTTGGTGCAGTTTCATTTTACTAGCTGTAAAGACTATTTTACTAGCCTTAAAGAATACAGAATAGTCTGGAGTAACTCACCAACTCCATCCAGTCGTTCTGAATTCACTGAAAGATCTGCAGAGTCTCTTACATCATTCACAAATTTCTTTAAAACAAACAAACAGGACACTTTAAAATTAAATATCTTCTTTCCAAACTGCAGATTGCAAATTCAACAAGACTTGGGAATTGGGTCTCAAAACTCAGAATTGTATTACATTAAAATGATGTAATAAGTGCTACATGGCACTATCTTTGAAGGGGATTTAGAATTCCTGCTGGGACTAGACATTCAGATTGCTAACTGAAGCTCTACTATATATCATATTGATATTAAAAGAGCTAAATTAGTTGGTAGTTTATTTCTGGTTTCAAAATGTCATTCTTAACATTTAGTGCTCTAAAGGTTTGGGAACAGTTATCTTAAAGGATCACTTAACTGCTCTATTTATAAACCTGTCTTCCTCTTAAATCTACTTCAATGTCTTCCCATCTTCTGATAAAGTAGTGATGGGAGATTCCTCTCTACAGATATATGGATCTGTTGCCTATTCAACTATCTTTCCAATTACAGGAGAAATCTGTCTGTTTTAATAGATGAGAATGTCTGTAGCTCAGGGTTGAACTGTGGAGGTGCTGTCTGAGGTTGGTTATTTGTTTGCAGACGTTTCATTACCCAAGTAGGTAACCTCATCAGTGTAAGTAAGTGTGGGGTTTGCTCCCTGTTTATATACAGTATATATACAGTGTTGGTGTAGGTGTGGTTTTCTCCTTGGTAGTTCCTTGATTAGGGTATTGTTTTCTGCCTGATTGTTTGTCTGGTGTTAATCCCCGCTTATCACAGATAAGGTCTGCATACAAACAACCAAGCTCAGACATCACCAAGGACTCCACAAATCTGTCTGTTTTCCTGAACTGTTTAGAAGTATTGAGGCTTCTTAACTGTCTTTTGCAAGTTTATTGTTTTACCTAATAATACTCAATTAAGGTTTTACTTGGTAAGTATTACCATCTGAGTTTATTGCTTTCTGTTGCTCCATTAGTAGTGATTGGTTTTAAGATATCATGAGGTAAATGTGGCTAAGCAACATTAATCCAAATCTAGCAGCATATCTATACTTCTGCATAAAGTATTCTTTATCAGAAAATACTACTTGTAGGAATATGCTGGTCAACTTTTGTTCAGGTGTTTTACTTCATGCATTTTACCAAAAAATTGAAACACCAACATGTAAGGTAACTCTCTATGAAGGTTTATGAAATCTCTTGTCTGCTTTAGATCAACATCTTCTGTATCACCAATTTTATGTCGCTTTAACAGCTCTTCTGAACAGTATGCTATACAGTATCAAGTAACTGCTATTACTGCCACTATAGCCCCATTTCAGTAGTCCCATGTTTATATAATACTCATATATAAAAGGATGCTAGTCAAAGTTCCTTGGTAAGGTGTTGGTTTGAAAGCTCTGCTCTCACCTGAAACACCCCCACAATCTTTTATCCTAAGCACAACAATAATACTAGTAATAAGTAAAAACAATAAAAAATGAATTGTTTAAGTTGAATGCTGTATGGACTGAAAAGTTAAATACAAACACACACATACTGAAAAGTGGAATATGTATGTATAAAATTTTCTTGGCATATAAAATGTATTAGGTTGACTCTCTCCTGGTAGACAGTATTTAATTTTAATCCTTTGATATGCTAATTATTATATTCTACATAGCCTCATTTGCATGGCATTTGTTTCTGGAGTTAATATTTAGTTCATCAAACACTAGATGGAGCAAGATCACCACTACATATTTGCTCAGATGGATTATTAATTCACATTCATTTCTTTGCAACACTTACGCCAACTCACATATCTAATTCAGAGCAAACAAACACATACACAGCATTTAGCGCTTGCCATCTTTCATCTATGGAGCATCATCTGTAAGCATAGTGACACTGCATTAGGTCATGCGTCAAGTAGTAAATTCTTATGGTTTTGTTTCTACATGGATTTCAATTTAAACAATAGCTTAATTTATTTAATTAAAAATTTAAAAACAGATTCTACTGCAGATTTTGATGGTGAAAATCTCAATCATTGGTACAAAATGATTCACGGTGACCTCCAATATTGGCCATTGTATTGTAAGTAATATTATAACAGGAATCATCTTCTAGTGAGAAGTCATGTTAAAATGGAAATATCCCTCACCTTCTGTGCTGACGCAGCTCTCCGTTCCTGTTTGGCTTTCATTTCTGCAAGAAGGCCACTGCCCATCACTTGCACCCCATACCTACGTCCTCCTTGAGGACTGCCTTTGCTGTCACACTTTTCAAGCTTTGACTCATCCTCCCAAGGAACCTCTTCTGTTGAATCTGGTGTTTTTAATTCCTCAGTTTTTTCAGTAGTGCAATTTTGTTCAGCTGACTTCAAATCCTTCTTTGCAGTGTCCATGGTGGAGCCTTTCACCATACCTCTGGGAGATGAAGACACTTCAGACATTAACACAGTTGGAGGACGTTCAGATTTGGATCTAGGTTTGATTAAATTAAGAAAACCACTTTTCCGAGAATCTCTTTTTTTCTTTTCATCAGCTACTTCACCAGAATCACTGCTGTCTGAGCCTTTTGTGAAGGACCTCCTAATACATAAAAAAAGCAAATACATGTAAGGAAATAAAGCCTTTATCTGAATGAATCTGAGCAAACTGTGGGTCCTTAAATTCTCCTTCCACATTCCTCCACTAGCATATTAAGTGGAGACTGGAAGCTTTTCTGCTTTTAACTAGGTGAAGTATAACATTACTGTGTTAACCTAAACAAGGTTTGTCTTAATTATTCAAAAAGCCAACTTCATATTTTAGTTTTTCCCACAGGTTCATTAAATAAACCATACTCAGGATTAACTACATGACCCTAGAAACTGCAGTTAGCTACACTAGAAACAACATTTCCTTTCACTGTGATTCCAGGATATTTAGGATTCCAGGATATACATGACTGGGTTGAAACTTTGACAAGTATGACGACATGAGAAATGATTTCAACAGCATGCAGACCAGAGGGAGGGAAGAGAAGGAAGACTATTCTATCCCCTATGCTAACCAACCATCTGCTTTTTGCTTTCACTCAACTCTTATTCAGTAGCAGCCATGTCATCAGGCAAGATGAACTGTTTCTACCAGTAAATCATTGTAAGAAATACAGCTTTACCGGCTCTCCCTCCCTTTTCCTTGTGTACCTTATCATTTAGATTGTAAATCTGACGATAAAGGACATTGATCTTTTAAACTGCCCTGGAAGCATTTGTTGGCTAAGAAAAGGGGGTAAAAGTCCTTTTAGCAGACAAATGAAATGATGTAGGCATATGGTTTAGTCATGAAGATACTTCACACCTTTAATCCTACAGTGGATTATGAACTTTACCTTACTCTTTCTCTTTGAAATGACTTTAGCTTAAAGAATTGCCCATGAAGAGAAACATACTAATAATTGATATGCTGCTGTGGCATATAGAACAGCCACCATAAGGACTCGTTCAGACAGCTGTTTAATATCCTTCCTTCCTGTCCTTCAATTGGTAGGAAAATAAGTGGACATAAATTGTGCTGCCCTCATAGCTGAGCTTTACTGCGCTCAGTAAAGTTTTATTGCAGGGCAGTTTCACATCAGGGATTTGTAGATTCCCTGATGTCCTGATCCCACCCACCCACCCAGGGTCATCTAACAGTGGGAAAAAGAACCACCAATCGGTTCTCTTGCTTCATCTTTCAGGGTAATGGCTTTTTAAAAGTTCAAGCCTTAATTTTTAATATTTATTTATTGATCTTTCAATCTTCTGGACGATGTGGAAGATTGAGAGATTGCAGTTCCACCCAGAGACAATGCTCAAAGTCCCCCGCCTTTTCCTTTCTATTTTTAAAAGAAAATGTACAATATAAGCACGAAAGGATAATGAATGGTGAGCCCTAAGAAATACCAATAATATGGGCTGGCAGAAGGAAAGAACATTGTTCTTTGTGGCTTTAGCACTAGAAAAAGCTGTCTTTTAAGAATGGTACATAACTTGCTGGAAATAAAGGATCCCCGTGTGTGTGGCAAAAGGGGACAGTGGTGAGGTGTTGAGAATTCCACAGCCAAATTCTCTGCAACTAGGGGAAATAAGAGGGTTTTCCTACTCCTGCCGGAATGTTCCAGGAAGCCCCTGATTTAGACCAGCCTTGGATATTCCAACTTCCCAAATCCAGGCCAACTCTCAGAAAACTTGACAAAAGTAATATCCTTGCCACTGCCACTTCCCTTTCCTGCTCCCACTTGTGAAGAACCTACATGAAGAAACGTTCTGGTTTTCAGGAAGGCTGTAGAAAAGTTTCATCTCGAGCACTTGCCTTCATTGATCCAACAATAGTGGGATATTTCAGTTCTGTATGGAAATGCAGTTTTTGCTGGTTTTGCCTTCCCTTTTTCTAGGGCAGTTTTTCTTTTCCCCTGTACCAGGTTGGAATGCATATTTTTCTCTTTACCCAAGCAACTTTTCCATGATGTTGGACTTCAGCACCTAATTTGGGGTGACCCCAATCCCTCTTCTTTCCTTGTCCTGCTTATTTTGCACAGGCAGAATGCAAGCAAGCAACCATTCTGCTTAAGAGTTACTTGAATGGCTGATCCAGACTTTTGGGACTAACAAGTAGATCTCTCTCCTCTGCAGAAATTTTGATTAATTCTGATGAGATCTGATGAGGATTGGTAGCCACAAGCCAGCAGCTTTATTCAGTCCGATTCTTTGTGGGATGGTTTGAAATGATCCAACTAACTAGAACAATTATTAAAACTACCCTCACCTCAGGCAATGCAATAATTTCCCCATGGTATTTCAGGTCTTCATCTACTGCCACTTACCATGTAGCCAATTTGGTCAGGCAAAGAGCCTCTTCCTGCCACCACAGTTCCACATTTATGTTTGTGTATCTGTCTGTATGTCTCATGCACTTTCCTTACTTTAGGATCCCCCTACCACATGCACCCACCCACCTACCAGCCGCACTCTAAAAGCAGCAGCACAGTAGCAGTGATCCCACCCAGCAAATTCCACTGTATTATCAACATACTACAAGGAAACAAAAAAACTTCCACTGATGGCAGTGCCTATTGACTGGGTAGAGAGGGTTATCCCTGTAGCCACTTCAAGTGGCCAATCGGAGCTGGGCAGATTCCTACCTCTGACCACACCATCACAGTATTGTCACTGAAATGTCTTAGATTATCCACATGGTACGTTTTGTGTTGGGGGAAGAAGAAAAACACTTTCAGATTGGGACAGCTACAGTAAATATGACTTTAGTCTGCCTCTGGAGCAGAGGACACATCCCTTAAAGTAGTTACTGAGTCTTCTTTGTGCTGCAGTAAGTGGGAGGTGAGGATGAATCCTAAGATTTCTTTGTCATTATTTTTTGGTTTGTGTTGGTTTATTATTCTTTTCTTCCAATGTTACAGTATTTAAAAAGATTATGAGGATGCAATGGCTATTGGCTGAAATCTAACATGTGTAATTTTCTTTTCAGCATGTCTCATCCTTTAATAGCTAGTCAGAAGCAAATCTGATTAGACAAAAAGTGACATTAACAACTTACAATTTACAATTTAGCAGTTTTTTGTATCACTAGCAATTTGCCATATAGCACATTGATTCTGAAACTTGACTTTCTTGATTTTTGCCATCTGCTTGTAATTTAATGGCTATTCACACTTGCTTAATTACGAAGACATCCTATTTTCTCAGCATCAGTGGGTTTTTTTTTTTGTAAATGAATGTCAAACACATAAAGTGGCCTCTGAAATAACTACAATTTATCTCAGTTGTTATATACTTTAGGTTACATCCTACTTCTATATGTTGCATGATTCAGTTCCCTATACATACTGATTATAAATAAAAATGCAATTTAGAGTAAAATTTATGTAATACTTAACTAGCAAAATCATATAACCAAGCAAAATCGAATTCAGTTTCGTACAAAAAAGAATGTAATGCTATGTCACATTACAATACATAGCTGCAAAAACACTACATTGAATGCAGCTGAACAAATAACACCATCTTCCTTCTCACACACACCCAAATATTTCCACTAGTTCAGTGCTGTTTGGCACATTTATTTCTTAGCTGAAGTTTCTCAGTATTTCTCTCCTTACCATTCAATCTCTTTAACCTAATTTGATTATGTTATTGAATCAAACAGATGCTATATTATCATATTCAACACTATGATCCTGATAACTTTATGTAGGTCACTATAGCCAAAATTAAATATCATTGTGGACAAATGAACAAGAGGACACTGAAGGAAAAGAGAAGAAAAATGGTTTAGAGAAGGAAGTATTGAAAATTCCAAAACTGTGGACTTAATGTGAACAGAGACATTGGTTTCAAAAATTGACTTTAACTTACATTATTAACTGTAAAAAATTAACAGCTATATCAACTGCAGTCTTTGTTTAGCAACTTGTAGTCCTTGTTTAGCGACTGTCTCGTACAGCGACTGTTTGCAGTTACGACGGTGATGAAAAAGAAACTTTGCAACCAATCCTTGCATTTAAGACCTTCACAGGTCTGTAAAGCAAAGGAAAGCTGAAGTAAAATCGTAAACACAGTTGCGGTTTCACTTAGCAACTGCTTTGCTTAATGACCAAGTTGCTGGTCCCAATTGTGGTTGCTAAACAAGGACTACCTGTATTACTTTACCCCTAGCAATAATTGCTATTGTTTTCTATTTAAAACAAAATTAAAAACATACACGTATACATAAAACACTCTTTTATAATACTGTACATCAACTTCTATGTGTATTATAAATTAAGAATAATTAGGTAACTTACTTTGATTCCATTTTTGTCACCTTCTTGGTGAAAAATTCATCAACTCCTTCATCTACTCTTCCCATAAGTCCATTCTGTTCTCCCTCTTGAAGGGTTGCAGGACTCACCTGATAAAATGTACAGCCTTAAGCATGTGGAGGAATTTGTTTAGTGGACATTTTAATATAGGCCAATTGAACTTGCAATTCCCAAATATATAAACCAGAATGCAACCAATCTTTGCTTTCCTATACCTCCAAACTTTATAATATCGTTTTAAAATAAAAGAATAATCAGAACATTACATGAATTAAGATCAACAATATTAAAAATGTTTCTATTAAGGGCCAGGCATGCCTAAATATATCAGCATATTCATGCAGAAATCTTCCAAACTGATATGTGGAGAGATAAACCTCTGTTCCCCCACAAAATTCCATAAATTGTAAAAGAAAAAAGAAAAGAATACAAGCCAACTTGTCCATCACTATTTGTACTTAACCTGTAATTTTTAAAGTTATGCTATTGTTGTTATGGTGGTTAAAAACATAACTGCCTATTGTTTTCAGAAGGCACAATTTCCTTATGAAGGCCCTGAACAAAGCTTTATGTCAGAGCTTTCCAAACTTTTCATGTTGGTGACACACTTTTTAGAGATGCATCATTTCGCGACACACTCTTACAGCAGGGCATCATTTTGCGACACTCTCTTACAGCAGGGCACAAGGCAGGCACTAGGACCTGCGTGGAATCACAGCAGGTTTGGAGGCAGCTGGGCACAAGGCAGGCACTAGGACCTGCATGGAATCCTGGCAGGGCTTGGAGGCACCAGCAGCAGCAGCAGCAACAGCCGCGACACACCCAGACACTGCAGCCAACACACTAACGTGTCCCGACACACAGTTTGGAAAGCTCTGCTTTATGTGAATATCAAGTTTCTTGAAACATGGGCATTATTTACATACATATGAAGTATAATTTCTTCAGTAACAGATTAACTCACAGCACATTGTGTTGGCTGTTGTTTTTTATTCCTTTTAGGCCTAAGTTTAGTAAAGTGCTCCAGTTTTTTCCCTTCCTCTGAAGGCAGTTCTGAAATGAACCCAGAAGTCCGTTTGTCCAACCTCCCAGAAGGGAATGGTGGGTCCTCTATATGAATAGGAACTTCTTCTAATGCTTTGTCGAGGTCAAACTCCATCTCTACAGAAAAAAATTAAAACATATTAGGGTTATATTTCTCTTTCCAGTCATATCTCTCGTTAAAATCTCTCGTTATGGATGTATAATTAAAAATATATGTAATGATGTTGTAAGCCACCTAGAGTCCTCCATTAGGGAGGGGATAGGCAGGGTATAAATAAGATAAATAAAAAATAATAATAAATAAAAACGTAAAGACTCTTTCAAGTCAAGCTCAACTCATGAAGACTGCTTCGATGTGTCTAAGTAGTCTTCTTGATAACAGTATGGAAGTGGCTTGCCATTGCCTCCTTTGGGGATGTTTTGCATTTTCCCAGTCTAGCTTGCAGTGATAGTTTTATAAATCATGGAGAAAAAGCATCACTCCCAAAAAATCAAGCTTACCAAAAGCTCTGGATACAGGCCTTAACATTCGGCTATGGATACTCTTCCTTTTAGATTTGGGAGTCATCTACAGATAAAATGGAAAGAGAACATAATTGCCTTTTAGGACATAAGTAGTAATAGTTAAATTAACTATAGTACTGCAATGATCAAAACAGCTATGAAAGATGGAGCAAAATAGCATTTTGATCACAAGTCAAGGTAACTGTTAACTAAGCTGTCAGTAATCAATATTTATATTGATTGTAGTGTTGAAAATAGTCCAAGCTTGATGTTAAACTTAAAAGTGAAAATGCAACATCGTATTTTGTTTTATTTATTACGTATTTTGTTTTATTTATTAATGTGGTTGAAAAATGAGCATTACATAAGTCTTGTATCTCTATTGGATTTTTTTTTAAAGAGTGAAGAAAATCTTACAGCATCCTTATTTTTTAAAAAACTGAAATGTTATGCTAAACATTGTTTGCCATCAGGTTACCGTTCAGTGATGCTTTCTGTTTGATGTCATGCCTCAAACTTAATTAATTAATCCATTTTTATCCCTTTATTATTTTTATAAATAACTCAAGGCGGCAAACATACCTAATACTCCTTCCTCCTCCTATTTTCCCCACAACAGCAACCCTGTGAGGTGAGTTGGGCTGACAGAGAGTGACTGGCCCAAGGTCACCCAGCCGGCTTTCATGCCTAAGGCGGGACTAGTACTCACAGACACCTGGCTTCTAGCCCAGCACTTAACCACACAGCTCTAAGATGATAAAATATGATGACACAATGCCCACTATAAATAATGAAGAGCTGGTGAGTAGACCGGCTCTTCGTAATTCCTCTCTGGACAAGGAGAGGACCTGAGATCTCCCACAAGTGCTCCTTACAGTTGCTCCTCATGAGGAGACTGTGAGACAGTTGTCTCCAGTGGGTTTAGAGCTCTGGGAGACAAGGGAATAGCCATCTTGCTCAACCCACGGTCAGCGCTTTTAAGGACGCTGTGTTCGCATACTTCCTTTTCTAATCACTTTTGGAAATTGCTTGTTAACTGCTTTTCAGTTATTAGGAACCTCTTAATCGACACGTTTTACGGCACTGGGTGTGTTTCCTTTAATCCTTAGCGAAAGAAGTTTTAAATACAAGCTGAAGGACTTAAATTTTTTTTCCTGGAATAAACAGCAAAAGGGTGATTAAAACTTTGATTTTGGAAAGTTACAAATGGAGTAAGGGTCCAGATAAATTTGAAATAAGATTTTGGAATTAACTATAAGAATCCTTGCCATGGGAAAATACTTTTGTTTTGAATTCTTTACAAAAAACATAATAGGATGGGACTTTGATGGTTGGACATTTCAGGGAACTAGAAGGAACTAAATATTACAATTAAAGGAGAAGAACACTTAAATTTGACTTACTAATAGAGAATGGAGCAAAATATTTTAACATTGGACACATTGAAGGAGAGTTTTGAACAATGGACCCAGAAGTTAATTTTAATAGTGTCTGCCTCTATAGATAGTTTAAAAGATGTTATGGAAGAGGAACAAGTTTTACCTGACAAGATTGAGACTGATCTGAAAGTGGATTTAAAAATAACAGGCTACAAAAAATATATATGTTACACTGGACATACAAATGAAACCAGCTGATCATTCAAAGGGATATACAAATAACGAATCACAAGTGACCTGGATAATCTTCTTATATTGGATTTACAAAAGAGGCTTGTTAAAGCTTTGAGGAATTTTGTGAGACGGAACAAAGAAAAAATGATAAGAAATCAAGTTCTATGACATTATTTGGACTAAAGATTATACTTTTTGAAGTAAAAGGAATATAAAATTGGTTTATTTGATCAAGGTTAAAATAGATATGTTATCTCTGGTAACCCTTAATGGACTTTTGCTGATCAGGACTGAAATGATGAGGTTTTTAAGGATTTGTTTATAGATAAGAGATGGGATATGGGAAGAAGAGATCATTTGTTGTATTTTAAGAGAAGGTGATAAGTTACTAAAATTGTTTATACTTGTTCTGATGAAGGGGGGAAGTTATTTCTTTATATATTTCCTTTCTTTTTCTTTACTATATTCTTATTTTTTCCTTTCTTTTCTATTTTTTTCCGTTTTCTTTTCTGCACCTATTTTTAATTTTTTTTAGTCTGTTTTTAATAAAATTACTATTAAAAAAAAGAGAAGATATCAAAATCTGGTGCTGTTAACCTTGAACTATAAAAGATTATGCACTGCAGGCAATTTTGATACTGTCTGCAACAGAGAAATTAATTTGAAAAATTCTCCAATAAGTACAATTAATGTGTTAACCAATTAATTTAGTAAATTAGTGGAATTCATTGAAATTCATTGAAATTGATTACAAAAGGTAGAGCATTTAACAAATATGTAGATAGCACATTACTACCCAATTATAATAAAGTATTATAACTATAATGTTAATGAAGTCTCTCTATATTTGCATAGTGAGGTGTTTATATTTTCTAACTTTGAAAAGGGGGATATAGATCTTCCTATTTTTCCCTAAGTATTATTTGTGAGGCATACCTTAATCAATTAGTTCAGGCTACTGTGGCAAAGACGAAATAAATGACTTGAAAGCTATGTATGTTTGAGATAAAATTTTAGCAAACTACATTTAATAAAAAATAAAATACCCAGCACTTCATATCATGCAGTTTTCTTGCAAATGTTAAGAGCAACTTTTTTAAAATACTACATACACATAGTTTGAGGGTCTTTATTTATTTAAAAAAAACATTTACATTTATTTATATTTTTGTAAGTGAGGCATGCTTTCCTTCCTTTTCCCAGACCAATGAAAACACAAAAACAAAACTTAAAAACTATGGTAAGACAAGCCTGAAAGAATAAGTAATAAAAATAATGTACAAACGAACTTCAGCAAGCCATGGCTATTGCTAAGATCTTGGCAACCTTTTTAGTGGTCTTAGAGGAAGATGTCTGAAATTTTTTGGTCAGAGAGGCAACTAATATTTCTGGCAATCAGATTAAAAGTACCAGGTGCCTTGGGGCCTCTCTTCTGTTATTCTTCTTTCTCCAGGACATGGAATAAAAAATTATCTGAATCATAACATTACCATGCTGTGCATGTTTCCACTTCTCCTAACCAAAGCCAATGATTTGAAGGAAGGATGGAGAAACACACAGCATACAGTATTACAGGATAGGGATACATTTTACTAAACTGGAAAAAGAGAGAGGTAACTCAGCAAAGAACTGACAATTTTAAGGAAGAAAACCAACCCCAAACTTTGGAGTAATAATTGTAACTTTTCCTCTGAGCAAAATAAAAATTTAAGTAGACATTAATTAATTAATTCTAAAATTTAGTCCAATTCAGGACTTTTGGGAGTTAATGTTTTCCTTATCCTGGTGTACCAATACGCCAGGGGTGGTCAGCCTGTGACTTGGGAGCTACAGGAATGTCCAAGGAGCTTTCTCCTCCACTGGCTGCCAGTTTTGGGGAAGTAAACAGAAATTAGTGATATGGTGAGAAAGGATTGGTGATGAAAGTGAAAATAGTAGAGAGATTTAAATGTTACTACTTCTTGGGACACTTTCTCCTTTGACCATACCTATGTTCTCCACTTGCATGCTCATACTATCCATAAAACTCACCTGTGGGCCTTAACCTCTGCCCCCCCCCCTTCATGTGTAGAATTCACTTCAGTGTAGAAGTGAATGAATATATTTAGGAAAAAAGCTACAAAAAATGTCCAAACAAGAATGCAAATGGTGAAACGTGCATACGTAATTTATTTGTTTGATCATTGTGAGTCACCCAGAGTTGTTGAGTACATCTTGTGGTAGTATTGGAAGAATAGTTTCTGTCCTACAATCTCTTGTCTGTCCTACAATCTCCCTACATTCAATTTTATTAAATGACCTTGGGGTCTAGAATAATGTTTCCTTATCAAATTTTTTTTACAAAATGTATATCCTTGTCATGCTTTCTTCTGGGCTACAAAGCTTCAGATATTGTGAATTTTCCCCATATCAGAGTCAATCCAGCTCCTTGATTACCTAAGTTACCATCTCCTAAAATATCTGCATAGGTGAAATGCATTTTTAATGTTCATTTATTGATTTAATATAGAAAAAAGAGGGGGGAAAGGGGAAAAACAATCATAAAAAAGGAAAAAGGAAACAAGAAAAACAGTACATTACATGTAGAAAATCATACAGCCAAATTTCTAAACACATCATTAAGTCTTGATCACAAGAAATAATACTGATAATCTTTCCATTATATTATTATAGAGTCAGTTCACAACAGAAAGCAAATATATACTGATAAGCCAAGATTATAGATTGGGGTTTACTCTGTTTTTCAAATACTGACAAGTAATGGTCTTCACCTAGTTTATAAGGAAAAAGTGAACACATATCAACATTGCAAATCTGGGGTTGCACTGACTTTTTAACGTTAAAACACAATATTTTGTTCCCACCCTGCTTAATAAATCCATAATTCTTTCTACAGTGATGAATTCAAGTTTTTGGAATATATAAATAGTACATTCTCATCATTAAATCTATATTAATCTTTGTAACACACCATAATAAATAAAGTAATGGATATTAACCCAAACCAGGACAATAGGAGAACAAACCTATTATCATATGAGTAAATGTTGCTAGGTCATTTTACACTTCCAATACAACGAGACTGACTGCCAAGACTTTTAAAATATTCCCTGGGGTATCCCTCAAATGTGAAAAAGCATTTGTACAGCATTTATCTTTCCCTATAACTCAATGGATTTTTAACCATGTATTTGTTATA
Source organism: Charina bottae (assembly GCA_023362775.1). Taxonomy (NCBI): domain Eukaryota; kingdom Metazoa; phylum Chordata; class Lepidosauria; order Squamata; family Charinaidae; genus Charina; species Charina bottae. Next base: position 193,726,012 of record JALMGJ010000003.1, read on the forward strand.
ATTTATCAGAGAAGTTTATCTGAAATAAAAAAAAATGATATTTATACATCCACAGATGAAAAAACGATCCTTGAAAACAGGTATTTAAAAGAATTCAAGCAACGATTAAAATTATTACAAATGTCCGAACTGTTGTACAATATAAATAAATGGATAATTGAACATAGCATTATAATCTATATGCCAGGGTGACTGTCAATATTCCTGCATTAAGATTTAACAAATCAGACAATAGCTTGCACAGTCAGGGAAAGTTTACCAGCCTTCAAAATCACAATTATACAAGCCTCATTGATAGAAGATGGAAAAACCTCACTTAGAAAGGCATAATTATAGATTTTCAATAGTATTGGGCAAAGAATCCAGTATGTCTTATATTACTCAATGGCATAACCACCAAGATAGGGAACTAAGTAGACAGCATGATCATGTGTAATCTTAGAAACATCATGTATAATCTTATTCATAAAATAAAATTCATAAAATTGAATAATTTATTTCTTGGTGATATTTGATATTATTATACAATTCAGAGTAAATTTAAAAAATGATTTATTATGCCAAAATCATTGTAAGCTGTACTCTGGGTATCCTAAATAGTCAAGATATTATTACACTATTGGAACTGTTTCTGCTGAGAGACTAGTAATTTTATCAGGTCTTTCAATTGCTCCCAATATCTTTGCTTTATACAATTTAATAAATATTCTGTTTCAAGTACATAAAGGGTATTCACTTCCTGTTTAGTTTTATATAATTCTGATGTAGGTCATCTTGCATATGTATGCAAAAGGTCCTTAACTCCACCCCATTTCTGTTTAATTTTTGATGTTTTTTCTCATACATTTTAAACAGTAATATAATAATATATGTATGCCTATACCTCAAAGACGTGCCAAACAATAAATTTGCAAAATGTATATATGTATGTGTAGGGGTGTGTGTGTGTGTGTGTGTGTGTGTGTGTAAAATATATGCATGCTTCAACTCTTGTTATTAAATGGACCCTTTAATAAATATATATTTAAATACCATCTAGAAAGAATAGGATACTCTTTCTTGTTCTAATTGATAATGTTACTGAAACATGATCTGATACATCTATAATATCATAACTTTACTGATTAGTCAATTGACCATATCAAAAGTTGTAATAGCTATACTTCATTTATTTATCCATTCAATTATTGATTGACATACTCCAAAATAATCAATAACTTGAAGATTACATAAAGAAGTGACTTCCGACTTTCAACAAGAATATACAGCAATTTCCATAATTTCCATAATCAATCCCTTGCTCTATATCAAACCAAGATCACATTTTTTCTATAAATCATTCCATTAGCACATTATAAGAATCACTAAACACAATTGCTCCTTCCCCTTATATTGAAAAAAAAAGAAATATATAAACCTCCAAATCAACTTCCCCCCAAAAACATTTATTTCCTTCCTACCACTATGTCCACTATAATAAAAATCAGATTATAAAAACATTTAAATTTAACATTTAAATTGTCTACTTTTATGATTGATAATACTGTAACAATCTTAACCATATTAAACCTAAAACCAAGGAATTATTATATCTTATAAATCTTAAAAGTCAAACAAACCTTAAAAAAAGCAATCCAGTAAATCTTAATCCAAATAATTAAAGAGAAATGGAATCATACAAGCCTTAAAATCAATCCAAATAAACATTCTTAATTTTTTACCCCGCTTCGAAATATACCAAAGCATTTACATATCTCCATAATACACTCAAGGCATTTTTCATGCAGAAATCAAATAGCCCAACTGCCCCCCTTAGGAACTCAGACTTCTCAGCAAAAATCCTCCCACAGAAGAGAACCTCTTCTTTCCCATAACATTCCATCAGAAAAACAACTCCATTTGCAATCTGCAACTCAGACTGTCTTAACCCCTTCAACACCAGAATATAATCATCGCCTGGCATTTCATCAAAGACTTCAATCTCGCTGTCAGTAGTAAAATCTTGCACCAGGTCTTCAGCCATATGACACATTTTAAAGCTGATATTTTCCATAATGTCCCAAATATCTTGCAAAATAACTTGACAGGAATCAGAGAAAATATGCTTAAGCTCAGAACAAAACTCTGAGAAAGTCTCCTTGAGATCTTCCATGTTTCAGGAAGTAGATTATGGCGCCCCCTAGATACTTGACTAGCAGAAGTAGGAGTTAATGAGTTAATAGAAGATTTCCGAAAGTTGTTGACACAAGAAAAAGTATGCTAACAGGCAGCTCCCAGGGAAAGTGGAAACTGAAGATACAAAACAGCAGATTCAACGTGTAGGAAAATATTAAATCCTTCAAATTAAATACAAAAATAATAGCAGGGAGGCAATGATTTATTCTCTGTCCTTCTTAGTATTAAATGGGAAATCAAGCCAAAGCTTAAAAAGATTTAAAAATAAACCCAGAAACAACGATAGGCACCAAGAGAGATAGCTTCTCCTTGCTGTAGAAAGCCTGTCTTGGGGTACATAAACTTAAAAAAATATAAATTGGGTGGTTTAGAAATAGGGTGGCTCGACTTAAGTGTCCCTTTAAGGCTGCAGCGCAGCTTGGAAATGACAACGTCCTGGCCTCCTGGTGGCTCTTATTCAATCGTTGTGAACGCTGTTTGCGATTCTTGGGCTACAAGTTGCCGTGCGGAGGACAAATGGGTCGATTCTGAGCGTTTTCCTTACTCTGGAAAAATGCTCTTGGGCTTCAGGAAAAGCCAGCCTGAGCCCGAAAAAAAAAACCCGCAGACACAGCTGCTCAGTCGGCCATATTCCCACCGGAAGTCTTTTTTTTTCTTATGTTTCACACTTTTTTTAGTTTTTTTCTTTTTGTAGTTTTTTTCTTTTTGTAGTTTTTTTCTTTGTTTCAAACTTAATAAAATTCTTATAAAAAATAATCTACTTAACAATTTTGATGTAGAATTGAAAAAAAAAGTATATTCTTTTTGTGAAGCATTTAAAAGTTGTACATTCTCTCTCTCTTTAAATTAACATGTATGTATGCTTGCCATAATTTCCATATATGAGAATTAGATTTACGCAGAATTATCTGATCCACAGTCAAGATAAAAAGATATTCCAAATGTCTATGCAATATATCTTAGTAGGACCATCGTAATTAATAAATGCAGCACATTTAGTAAAATACTAAATCACCAATAAGAAACAAATATTCTTCGGAATCACTTTTTTCCCTACCAGAAATTCATAAAGAAAATGCACAGTAGATACAGGGACTGGGAAGAGCAGATAGACTACAAGAAATGTACAAATCCAGGTCTTCATAAATTGCAAAAGGAAGCTACAGTATTATGGATAGAAAATCTAAGGTCAGAATGCTGAGGGATTTTGTTAGGCACACATTTTTAAACACACCAATCTTATTAACATTTTCTGGGATACTACTGGAACAAAGTTATGTTTAAAATAGATCAGATTGTACTAAAATGTGTATCATACAGTAAATGCACACATAGTTTATAAAATAATACTCTCAAGAATAATGCAAATCTGTGAATTTTTAAATAAATGTAATTTATTATGCAAATGGCTTTGAATGACTATTTTACTTTTTTATAATTATTACATCAAACTAAAATATGTTAACAATGTGGATCAAAATTAAAAGGTTTAAAAAGAAAGAAAAAGTAAAAAGACTTATGATGAACAAATGCAAAATTGACACACGCTGGAAACAGATGTTTCCAGCTATCATGGCTACTTCAATGAAGAATAAGCAAAGTCTTCCTTTTCCCAAGTAATGCTCCATTTCTAAATAAAATGATTTCTCTGGATTCCTAAGGTAAGATTTATGATGATTACAGAAAAACACATTACATCCCACTTCAAATCAATTATCTCTCCAGTGATACTTGTCAGAGGAGGTTTACATTTAAGAAACAATGGTAAGAATTCTTACATGTTGATTATTTCATCTCCCAAGGGAAAAATAAATATTTCCCTGTTACAGGCTCTTATAAATGAAGTGGAATTTATATTTTAAAACACAGAGTATCAGTCTTGGTTTTAGGAAATGCCTTACATGCCACTGCTTAGCATAATTAAAGCTGAAGTTCTGCAAAACAATTAAATACAGTACACTCTCTGTTTCTGCTGCCTCTTGCGCCCTGTTCCAGTCTTTCAAACTTGCTGAATGGATTTTCATTCTGGTCAGATGCAGTCAGTTTTTCTTTTCTCCCTTCCAAGGAGCAAATATAGCATGCCAAGCACAAATAATTCTATGTAACAGAAAATACGTGACCATACAGTGACAGAAAAATAATACCTTCTGATTCTTTAAAACTTTCATTTCATTAAACTGATATTACTATTAACAAAACCTGAATCAATCTATGTTAAACAGTTTTATGTGAGCATTCTGCTTGGTTGTGGACTTCTACCTTGTGAAGTATGTTTAAATTCACCACACGTCAAGATAGCTAAAACGTCCTGTAGAATTGAACTTCGTTCCAAATGGCTGCTTATTTCTCCCTGTAATGGCAGACTTATACTGTATGCTCCCAAGGGTTTAGTAAGACAGCTGAGAAGCAAATGGAGCAAGAAAGCAAAGTAGGCTAGAAACAGCAGAACTTAAAAAAAAAGTACTTACACTTGTACAGCAGAGAGTCTCCATGCAGCCAAAAGAGAAAGATAAAAGTATATGAATGGACAGCAGAAAAAGCAGAAACAGTTTTAGAGGAGAGAAGGAAGGGGCAAGCAGTGCTGAAATTTGGCAAATAAAAAAGATATAAAAGCAGAGCTATGCAAAAATGAGAGATAAATTTTTCATGTTAAGAAAAAAAATAGCAATAGCTCTATATCAGATATATATAGATGCAAAACAAAGAATCTCCCTCCAGCTTAATTCTTTGAAGTGTGTGTAAATTGAATTGTACAGATGAACAGAAGGGGGAGGGTAAAATGAAGATCTTTCATATAGGATTTAACACCACTTGCAGGGGAATATGAAGATTTTTCATGTAGAATTTCACAGCTCTTTACAAAATTTTGAGAATCTTAATTTGTAATGGAATTAATGCATGTTTCTGGCCAAAATGATTAAGGGCTAGTAGTGCCTTCAACTTGAAGTGTACTAGTATTTATACAGTATCATAACTCAATGTTACCTGTTCTAATGTTCAAGTCCTGCTCCATAAATCTACGATACTTAAATGCTCAGTGAAGGGCCAATATATTCATTCAATATTCTAGTGTCAAGGACAATGATATTAACATGTAAAGTAAAAACAAAATTATTTTTATTGCATATTCCTGTTTTATGTATCTTCTGGAGGACAATCCAAGACCTTCAAATCAGTCCTTTTCTCTGGAGAGGCACAACCAAATAAATCAAGATTTTCAAATTAGTCAGTCCTCAACTGAGGGGGGGGGGGGCAAAACCAGGTTATCTTAGAAAAAATGAAAAATGAAGGGGGAAACGTTCATAAAATGCATATAGCTGCCCATCTTAAATACATAAATCTGGGCAGTGAACTGTCTGTCTTTAACTTCTGACACTGGTATATTTTCTAAATTAACTGGATGATGGATTTTATGGGAGGATTAAAGGGATGAATGTGGTTTTACGTATTTTTTTTCTATTTTATTGTTGTAAACCACTGTGATTCTAATGATTTGGTGGCATATAAATTTATGTAATCAAATAGAGAACTGGTAAACACGGTTCCTTGCAATAATTTGTGATAAAACCTACTTGTTGATAGGCATGCTTACATGGAATACATTATCATGGCATCATTTAAAAGTATGAAGGGATAAGAATACAGAAATAATGTATACCTTAGTTAAAAATAGAGTAAGAGGTTAATGTAGTTTTTTGTTTTTATCTGTACTGAAGATGGTCGGAAGTCACTCTTTTTTCTATGTCTCTTTTTATTTATGCAGTTTTAAGTTTGTTCTTTTTTTGTTTCTTCTTTCTTCAATCTCTTTCTATATTGGCATGTTTTACTTGTATTTTGAAATTTAATAAAGTTTCTTTATTAAAAAAAAGTATGAAGGGATGGATATTTTTTGGTGCCTTCAACTCAGCCTGGACAAGTTCATCCAAGTTTTTTGACCACATTTTTTTGGAAGTGGTTTCCTAGGGCTGACTCACAGTCTCCAATTTCTAGCCTGGTGCCTTTAACCACTACACCAAACTGGCTCTTTGTGAAGATTTAGTCCTCATTATATGCTGTCTTCGTTTCCTCAAATGCTAAGCCGAATCCATTAAGGTTCCCTGAATTCCCCAAATCACTGAGCTTTCTCTAGAGCATGTTCAACTCCCTTCTCTCTGCAATCATAGATGGCAGATACAATCAGATACCCCTTTCACACAAAGGATGCCCTGTGTCTCTGATGAAATTTAAACCTTCAGACATGTCTTTATGATTTCACAATGAACTGTGCTCTCAACTAAGCCAATCGTTAAGAGATCATCTGTCTGGCCATTCAGACCAATGGTATTTAGAATTTTTCTTAAAAGATAAGCACCCTAAAATCACTTTGCTGAATTCTGTGCCCAAGCCATAAGACACGGCTATGTTCAGACCTGACAGCAGAAGTTGGTAATTCACTTAATTAATGGGACATTGTTGTTGTTTTCTCAGATTGAATTTGGTTGTTTTAACTTTTATGCTCAAATAAAATGTTTATTTGTTCATTCAAAGTTGCCTGAAGATATATATTTACCGCAAAAGGAAAGAACCAAAAACGCATTTATTTTCTTCAGGAATGTTAGGATTTAATGTTGAAATCAAAGTAAATGAACTGAGGAATTCTGTTACAGGATGGAATGGAGAATGGCCTATTTTTAGTATATAGTGTGAAGTCTCCAGACAAACAGACTTGGTCTGAATAACCTATGAATTTAACCAAGGTCATTCTAATCGTGAATAACACTGATTATGAGGAAAGCCAAGCAATCTATTTTAAAAAATTCAATGTATAAAGCTATTAAGCAAAGCTTACTTGACATTAGATCAGTTAAGGAGTTCCAGTTTAGCTTTAGAAACACTGCAGGGAATTTCTCCTAATGTTAGTAATTAAATGTTGTTGGGCAAGTGTTTCTAAATCTGAAGTGCACAACTGAAGAACCACTTTTAAATAATAAAAATGATTGAATTGAAAAAAAGAAGTTGGAATATTGGAAAGCAAAACACTAACAGCCTCTTCTTTATTTCAAGGAATGCTTCAAGTCATCAAATGGATCCAATAAAATTAATTAGGAAATAAAAATATTGGATTTCTACAGTCCAATGCTTTGCTTGGAAGTGTCCCTTATGCTCTGAAAAAGGGCAAGGGTAAGGACAAATATTAAGGAATGTCCTGTGGGATGGCTGATTTAGTGGGGCAGGTAGCTTTCAGTAAATTCATGCTGTATAATTGATTATATCTCCCTAAGAGTCATTTTGCATGATCTTTTCTCAATATATCGTTACTAACCAAAAGAGATTGGCAGGGTGCTTTATCGGTTGGCTGCTGTGCTCTCCTGGAACTTACTTCATACATTTGTCTTGAAGCAAGGGATGAACTCACATTTACATCAGAAATAAAAATTCCCTAATAGAAATACAAATATTGGCTAAAAGGTTTAAGTATAAAAAGAACTATTTAATATGAAGTTTGACATACACTTTCTTTTCAAACTAACATTTACTCTTTGTCAAATAAAAATCTACAGAACATCCATATGTTTATATAAAATAAAGAAACTATAGTTTGCACATGTGGTTTTAGTCAGATTGCTGGAGCACTTGCTACATTTCAGGATTTTTTACAAGGTGCCTAGCAATGTCATGCAGGTCAGGTGATTATAATCCTTTTGTGGAAAATCTAATGCAGTAGTGTAGACATACATTGTTGTTGTTCAGTCGTTTAGTTGTGTTTAGACTCTTCATGACATATACTTCCAGATAATTATAAAAATAGCAGTCATAAAGAACAACAACGTTGTGCCCTTTTTTAACAGAACTATTTGTAAGAGATAGATTAAAAGGTAAAGGTTCCCCCCGCACATTTGTGCAGTCGTGTCTGACTCTAGGGGCCGGCGCTCACCTCCGTTTGTTAGCCGAAGAGCCAGTGTTGTCCGAAGACGCTTCCACGGTCATGTGGCCGGCATGACGCACGCGGAATGCTGTTACCTACCCACCGAAGTGGTACCTATCCATCTACTTGCATTTGCATGCTTTCGAATTGCTAGGTTAGCAAGAGCTGGGGCGAGTGCAGGAGCTCACTCTGTCACGCGGGGCTAGGGATTCGAACCTCCGAACTTGCGATCTTCCGATCGACAAGCCTGGCGTCTTACCCGCTGAGCCACCACATCCTTTAGAGATAGATATCAATCTGCAATGTTTAGTGCACAAAGCTACAAATGAGTCTTGTGGCATCTTAAAGTCTAAAAGTTTTGTTATGACATACGTTTCTATGAAATGTAACAGATATGAAAATACGAGGGTCTGAAGGCCTCATTTCTTCTTTGACTGGTATTCATTCCAAGAAGAGGATGAGGCCAGGATAAGAAATGGACAGGTCCAAGATTAGCTAAATTTAATTCAATTTACATTTAAATGAAATATAAATAAATACAACATTATTCTTCTCATATATTTATGAATAATCCCCATTACATTAAAAATATTGTTTAATAGTAATTTTTGGAGAGGTTCTCTAATGAGTTCCAAAATCTAAAGTTCAACTTTCTTACTGTGAATTATTGCTAACGATGAAATATTCTTAAAGTTTAATTCATTTAGTATAATGAACATGAAAATATGCATGAATAAAAATAATCAGAGACAACAAGATTCATAATAACAAATTACCTATATTTGGGTGATAACTTTTATAAACATACAAGAAGTCATAGGTCCACTTAAACCAATGTGTACTGAAAATACAGTTACTACAGTATGGACTGATTTATGGAGGCAATCAATACTAATATGTCAACAGTCAGATCTATAATAGATGGTAAAGTAGCATGAAATAAAAGGTGTCATAAACATTTAAGAAAGTGAATATGAAAAGTGAATGTTATAGTCTACATATCTTTTTTGACAATTGCTATTGCAGGTGTCAAATGAGCTAGAAAGTTTGAGAGATTTAGTCAAAGATTACAGATGTCTTACCATACATGTATCTAGGTCTTCAAAACGTTCAATTTCAGTTAGTTCTTCAACTGTAATGATAGAACGTTTAGTAGATTTATCTTCTGCCAATTCAATGTCCAATGATTCCTGGTGAGGCAAGGGTTTACCTCGCCTGGTCAAATGATCAGCCTAGAGGAAAGATTATAGTGGAAGCATTCTTTATAAAATGGAAATATCAATAATAGATAATTCTAAATAAAGTTGCCAATGAAAATGAGCCAAATTAGATGTACAATTAACCATGTGCAAAACTGAGGTGTGTTTGAAGGCCATCTAACCAACAGCTTGTTGGATGCTTGAAATCAAGATATAGAGTATCTGCAAAACATCTGTTCAATTTCAATGGTCTCTAGCAAAGCAGAGTCCATCAAACCTTAACTGGTTTCACTGTCATATTGTTCTTACAAAAAGCTTCTCCTGAAGTTCAACTGAACCCAGTGCTTATGTAACTTAAGCCCATTAAATCTAGTCCTATCTACTCAACTCTCTGAAAACAAGTTTCAAGTACTTCCATGTTACAGCTTTTCAGGTATATGAAAAATGCTTGTATCCTTACACTCAAACTTTTGTGTAATTTATCCACTTCTTCATAATAATTGTTTTCTATACTACTGATCATCTCCTTATTACCTGCCTGTTTAGATATGTATTTATCTTTTCTAAAATATGACAAGTACAAAACTATTAAAAAAGGTAAAGGTTCCCCCCGCACATTTGTGCAGTCGTGTCCGACTCTAGGGGCCGGTGCTCATCATCGTTTGTTAGCCGAAGAGCCAGCGTTGTCCGAAGACGCTTCCACGGTCATGTGGCCGCATGACGCGCGCGGAACGCTGTTACCTACCCACCGAAGTGGTACCTATTAATCTACTTGCATTTGCATGCTTTCGAATTGCTAGGTTGGCAAGAGCTGGGGCGAGTGCGGGAGCTCACTCCGCACGCAGGGCTAGGGATTTGAACTTGCGAACTTCCGATCGACAAGCCTGGCGTCTTACCCGCTGAGCCACCACGCCCCTTGCCCAAAACAAAACTATTACTCCCTAGCATTTAGAAACTCTTCTTCTATTCATGCACTCTAAAATTGCACTAACATATTTGTATATATACCATGATGGTTAGTTCATGCTGTGCTTACAATAAATTAGGATTTTGAGATCTTTTTCACATGCATTAATATTACATACCACGCTATGATTGTATATTTTATTTATTTATTTGTGCTTTAATGTTAATTACCTATTCTTCAGAAATTTGCCCTTCTTGATTTGCCTTCTATGATAGCTAATTTTGCATTTCTTTATTAAAACCAGTTTTTCTGAAATCCAACATATAAGCTTGACCATGTTTACTTTTGACCAGTAATCTAGCAAAACATTTCAGGAAATATTAAAGTAACATTCAGTTTGACATAAAAATAAACTGATTTTACATAGGATTCACCTTCCAGTGCTATCTCACTCAGTGTAAACAGAATGATATAGATAAATCACATATTATGGATCTTGGACACTCTTTTTGAATAGGGCAGATGAATGCAGCAGAGCAAGCAAATCATGTTGAACTGTAGTATCAACTTAAATACATGATGTTGTACAAATACTTACCAGTTTATGATGGCAATGAGACAGAGCATCAAGGATTTCATCTACTATTCGATCTGAGAGAAACGAAGCAACTGTCAGCTTTACTTCACTATGCAAAAATGGAAAATGAGAATACAAAATATGAGTCCACAACAGAAAATTTATACTACAGGTTATATTATGTATGCATTAGCTAGATATCCTCAGTTCTCCAAAAAGAAGTATGAGAATATACAAATGATAGAAAAGTTTCAAAAATAATTAATTATTAATTAATTATTAATCTTAAGCTTAGTGAAAAGAAAAGGAATGTTGCATTAACTCTCACCAAATGACACTAAGGTTTAAAACACAACGGTGATCAATGAATGTAAGATAAAGCACATGATAAAACATATGCTACAACCACTTTAATAAATAAATCTGGTGTGTTCAAGTTTTTTTAAATTCATTTATTTCATTAAATTTATTATAGCTGCCCACTCTAACAGACTCTGGGCAGCTTACAAAATCTAAATTTTATGTCAAGAATTAAATGCTAATTGCATTTCTTTCCTCCTTTTCATAGCCATTTATTTGTACAAGGAAATTATTTTACTGCTTCCATAGCACTTAGTATTATTGCATGATTGCAATTTATTTTACTATGTAATGAGCAAACAACCTAAGCTGAAGTACTTGCATTTACATCAGCAATAGCTTAAATACTTAATTTTGTTGGTGAGATTCCAAGACTATTGAAGGGGGGGGGAGTTGTCTGTTTGTTTTAATAGTATTATTTAAATGAACAAAATTGCCATACTATAACTACATACTATGAATACATGCAATTTACCCAGAATTAATTATAACAACCTCTGTTGATAATTGCAACAAGTTCTATTTATAATTAAAGTCTCTCTTGAATCTAGCTTGACTCTTGGGGAGGAGTGGAACTCTCCTTTTTTTTGGCAGCAATATAGAAGTGGTTTGCTATTGCTTTCTTCTCATACGTTTTTTGATATTCCAGTTAACCTACAGCCCTGAAATTCCCAGGTGGTATCACATCCAAGTATTAACTAGGTATGCTTAACTTCAGCTACGGGTTCAAATGCTAGTAGAGAACAATTTGCAAGACACCAAACTAAAATAATATATTTTAAAACATTTAAATTCAATTAATATTATTTCAGTTTATATTTCATTAATTATTAATTAGATAAATTGATTAATAATTAATTAATTAATTAATTAATTGTTGTTGTTATTATTATTATTATTTCAGTTTATTTAGAGAGCCAGTTTGGTCTAGCGCAGAGCTTTCCAAACTTTTCATGTTGGTGACACACTTTTTAGACATGCATCATTTCGCGACACACTCTTACAGCAAGGCATCATTTCGCGACACACTCCTACAGCAGGGCACAAGGCAGGAACTAGGATCCGTGCGGAATCCTGGCAGGGCTCAGAGGCAGCAGCAGCCGCAACACATCCAGACACTGCAGCCGACACACTAACGTGTCCCGACACACAGTTTGGAAAGCTATGGTCTTGCGCAGAGCTTTCCAAACTTTTCATGTTGGTGACACACTTTTTAGACATGCATCATTTCACGACACACTCTTACAGCAGGGCATCGTTTCGCGACACACTCTTACAGCAGGGCATCATTTCGCGACACTCTTACAGCAGGGCACAAGGCAGGCACTAGGACCTGCACGGAATCACAGCAGGTTTGGAGGCAGCAAGGCACAAGGCAGGCACTAGGACCTGCACGGAATCCTGGCATGGCTCAGAGGCGGCAGCAGCCGCGACACACCCAGACACTGCAGCCGACACACTAATGTGTCCCGACACACAGTTTGGAAAGCTCTGGTCTAGCAGTTAAGGCACCAGGCTAGAAACCAGGAGTCTGTGAGTTCTAGTCCTGCCTTAGGCATGAAAGCCGGCTGGGTGACCTTGGGGCCGTCACTCTCTCTCAGCCCAACTCACCTCACAGGGTTGTTGTTGTGGGGAAAATAGGAGGAGGAAGGAGTATTAACTATGTTGGCCACCTTGAGTTATTTATAAAAATAATAAAGGCGGGATAGAAAAATAAATAAATAAATATTCCATAAAACTGACTAAAGACTGTAGGCAAACTTACAGTAAATCTTATGTCTGTAAAGAAAATGAAGTTTGCTTCAAGAAAAAAAAATAAGGATATTGTACCTATTAGATGAGCCAAATATCTAATAACTGGAATCTAAGGCATTATTTTATAACACTCTGCTTCAGAACAAGTATGAGCAACCTGTAGCCTGTAGGCTACAGGAAGCTCCCAGCTCTTTTTTTTTTTTTTGCCATACTTGGATCCACCTCCCTTAGGATTACCTTGTGAAATTTTGGTGGCAATCTTCAAGTAATAGAAATATACGTTCTTCATGTTTTTAAAAGATAAGCAATAAATTTTATGGTTTCAGCTTCTAGAACAGGGCTTTCCAAAGTGCCGCCGCTGGTGACACACCTGGCGGCGGCGGCGGCACGTGCGCGCACGCCGACGGCACGCGGGAGCGTGCGCGCACGGCGGCGCAGGGGGGCGTGCGCGCACGGCGGCGGCACACGCACAGTGGCAGCGCGGGAGGGGCGTGCGGCGGCGCGCGTGTGCATGGCGGCCGCCGTGCACGCCGCCACTTCCGGGTGGTGTGGCGACACACCACGCTGTGTGTGGCGACACACTTTTGTGTTGCGACACACAGTTTGGAAAGCTCTGTTCTAGAAGAATTAGTATACTTATTTGTATGTGTGCTCAAGTAGGTGGCATACAAATGCTGCTAATGAATAAATAAATATTTTATCTTTAAAAAAAGCCAAGCCACTCAAATATGTTTTTGAAAGGCATAAAAAATTTGCCCATCTCTTGTGCCATCACCATGTCACCATGACACCTCTTGTGATCTTCGGTAGTTTAAATTTAAAAAAATAATAGTACAAAAATAATACTATAATCTGAAGCCAGGAAAAAAAAAATTGCCTTTCCTTGCCTGAAAGTATAGATGGGAACAGTTTTTAAAGTCTAGAATAGCTAATATTAAGGTAATCACCATGAATTGTTCCAGAGAGAAGTAGCTCTTTTAACAAATCAAGTTATACGCTCAGTCCATAGATGAATCTACAAAGTAGTTTGGCTCACCTAATTTTATTAAGGATATCAACTCCAGACTGCTCCAATAGAACATTTTTAACAAAGGTCCGAGGAATGGAAATTTTTTCAGTACATGCCTCAATCAAGTCTTGTCTTATATGTGCTTTCTTCATTGCACTTGGACAGAGGTTTTCGGCTGCATCTACCATTGACTCAAGCAGTGTCTGTAGCAGAAAGTAATGGGAAGCAAACTTTTAAAAGAAAACTACAGGAACCACAGCAGCATCTCATTCATAATACCACAGGCATAATCTGTGTTTTAAACAAAAAATTACAAAGCAAAATACAGAGATTGTAAGAGAATTCAATAATAGCCTTCAGTACTATTGCCAAAGACTATTGATTAGTTAGTATTTTTGAAGCAGCTGTTCATCATACATAGCTTGAATAAAGCATAGTGTACTGAATTTATTTGTTTCTAATAACATAAATCCATTTCATTAAAAAGAAATATCTCAAAGCATATTCAAATATTAGTAAGAACTCAATCTTTAGGTTTTGGTTCATTTATAGTTTGCACAACTTTTTGAAACTTGGGACTTTGATAAAATGATAACTAGAACAGAAATAAAATATTTTGGAGTAAACAACATGAAATGATTTTATGAAGGTTTTCATTAAAAACTTTTACATTTTTCTTTTATATAAAAGCCAACATATTTGGTCAAATATGCTCTCTTTTCTCAATTCTTTCAATGGTTTTGTTAAAATGAGAAATTACCAATTTCAGAACATACTGTGATACAAAACCAACTGAAAACCATAATGTTCTTAATAAGCACACAACTGGAATGACTTGCAAGCATCAACATGTTGGACTGGACTGTGTGTCTGTAAGCTTTCCAGGACTTATTGAAGAGATAAACAGTTTAAAATGTTTTTTTTATTCAGTCAAAACCATTACATATTTTACTCTGGGCATTTCTAATAGCAGAGATAATATACGACTGAATTTCTTTTTCAGTAGAGAGGCTACTAATTTGCCAGGTCTTTCAACTTGCTCCATACAATGAATATTCAGTTTCAAAAAATATATTGCTTCAAGTCTATTTTAAGTTTCTGCTTAGCACTCATAAAATAATTCTGGCGTAGGTCATCTTGCTCAAACATTCTTTAACATTTCCCCCATATTTTCATTTCCATAAAGCATAAGCAGTAATGCTTCAATTAACGACCGAGTTGCCAGTCCCAATTGTGGGAGCTAAACAAGGACTGCTTGTATTTTTTTCCTCAATCACTGACTACTTTCTCCACCACAATTTTCCCCTTTCAATTTATATTGCTACCCACTTGCCAAGTGACTCTGGATTTTAAACAGAGGATTTTAAAACATCAAGATACAGATAATCATTTTTTAAAATGCCAGGGACAATAACTCACACTAAAAACTGATTCATGTAACGCCTGGCACTGTGCTGGGGAAGAACCAGGCCTTCAGGGCCTTTCTACAATCCGGCAGGGTAGGACCAATTTTGAATACTTGTTAATCAAAGTGACTACGCTTCTAGTAAAGTTTAGATTTTCACTTATGTACACTAGACCAGGGGTCGGCAAACTTTTTTATGCCAGGAGCCATTTTGACATGCTCGAGGACGTTTTGAAATGCTCGAGAGCCAGGGGGCGGGGTTTGTGGGCGGGGGCCAATCGCGTGGAAGGGGACGGGGTTTGTGGGCGGGGGCCAATCGCGTGGAAGGGGGCGGGGTTTGCAGGCGGGAGCCAATCACGTGGAAGGGGGCGGGGTTTGCGGGCGGGAGCCAATCACGTGGAAGGGGGTGGGGGGCTCACGGAGGGAGGGGGCGCAGCCAGTGGCTCCACAAACCCGGCCAGGCCGCCCCACCGGGAGTGGCGGAGAAAGAGCTGCCACCCTCCGGCTGGCAGGACGGGCGCAGGAGAGCGGAAGGCTGTGCCCTCTCCACCGGGCAGGACCCGCGCCTCCTTCCCCGCCGGCGCCCGAGCACAGACACCAGCCAGGACCCCGCGCGGAAGATGCCACGTGCCGCCAGCGCCTGACGTCAAGGCGGCTACGCTTCCGCGCCCGGCGGGCGGGCGAGGCAGGGAGAGAAGGGGAGACGGAGGGGCTCCCTCTCTGGCCTCTGCGCCCCTTCAGGCCCGTCTCTGCGAGGCCCGGCGCGGCAGGGAGGCGCTGCTGGCCCGGGACGTGGCGCTGTCGGAGGCGGCGCAGGAGCGGCTGCAGGGGCTGCTGCGGCTGGAGATGGCGCTGCTCCGCGGCATCCAGGCAGGGCGGCGCAGGGGGCCTGGCCGGGGCGGTGGTGGTGGGGGGACGGAGCCGGCGGAGGTTTGCCGGGCGGCAGGACGGGGCGGGCGGCGCTGCTGGGGCTGGTGGCGGAGCTGGAGGGAGCGGAGGGACCAGGCGTTCCCGTGGGCGCAGCGCGCGCTCTGCAACCCGCCTTGGAGAAGCGGCCGCGGGAGGCCCTCCGGGTGCACCCTCCCGCCTCATCAATCCCCCCACCCCACCGTTCGGCGTCCTCTCCCCCCGCTAACCCGAGCCCTGCGGTGGCCAGGGGAGCCGAGCCAGGCTCGGACCGGAGGCGGCCAAGGGGAGAGCAGGCGGCTCTTCGCCCTGCGCCACCCTGCCGCTTGCGTCCCTGGCCCGCGCCCTTGCCGAGCACCTGGATGCCACGGAGCAGCGCCATCTCCAGCCGCAGCAGCCCCTGCAGCCGCTCCTGCGCCGCCTCCGACAGCGCCGCGTCCCGGGCCAGCAGCGCCTCCCTGCCGCGCCTCGCTCAGTGCGAGAGCCAGGGGGCGGGGTTTGCAGGCGGGGCCAATTGCGTGGAAGGGGCGGGGGTGAGTTCAGCTGCGGAAGAGCCACACTCAAGGGGCCAAAGAGCCGCATCTGGCTCGCGAGCCGCCATTTCCGACCCTTGCACTAGACCAACCAATCTCATTGATAAGAGATGCTTCTCTTGTGGCAGGAAAATGAGTTTCTTGCCCAAAACAAAAAACAAAAAAGAGCCCAATTTGGTAATTTGGTAAAATGGCCTCCTATATTCTTCAAAATTAACAGAGATGTCATATTGGGCTAAAATGAAGAAAAACCTGTGTATGTGTGTACAGTATATATACACATACAGATATAGATATAGGCATGTGCTAACATAAATATTTACAGAGGTCAAGGAAAAGAAATGATTGACATTCATAAAAAAGCTAAAATAAAAGAAAAATAAGAAAAAAAGAATGTAGATAGGGATATAAATGGGTAACAGTTTATAATAGTCAAAAGACTAAAATATAGTCAAAGCAAAAAATAAAACAAAATGAAACCTTATTTACATTAAAGGGCATTGCCCTGAAATATTAAACATTAATAAATTGTTAATAACATATTGAGAATAACAAACATCTTGTATTCTTAGTTTAATAGCCACTGCCATAATTTTGGTTGTAGCAAGAATCACCTTGAAATTTCTGTCACACAACAACAGATTAGCATATTCAAAATTGGACCTGTCTGGTATTGTTTATAGTATGGGCTAGATCAAAGTTCGGAAATGGTGGCTCGCGAGCCAGATGCGGCTCTTTGGCCCCTTGAGTGTGGCTCTTCCACAAAATACTGCATCACTGTCCCGAACGGTCTAAAATAGAACACCGCTCTACAAATACCGTCACGTGCCCAGCTAAGCCTTCGGACGGGTGCGGTGTATCTACGGCAGGGCTTTCCAAACTGTGTGTCGCACAATACTGTGTCACCTGGCGGGCCCAAGTGTGTCGCACAAGAACCCGGAAGCGTTGATGGCGCACGGGTGCAACTCCACTTCCCCGCCGCACAGCTGATCCCCGCCAAACAGCTGATCCCCGCCGCACAGCTGATCCCCGCCGCACAGCTGATTGGCGCACCGCACGGGTGCAAGTCCACTTCCCCGCCGCACAGCTGATCCCCGCCAAACAGCGGATCCCCGCCAAACAGCTGATTGGCGCGGAGATTTTCCACCCGGGCCCTCCCCCCCCAGAATACATCTCCAAGCTTTAGCAGAACAAACCGTGAAGGAGGAGGAGGAAGAGGGTGGTGGTGATGATAGGGGGAGGTTTGAAAAAGCAGATCCAAGCACAAAAGTTAGTGAGTCATTTCGGTGGTAGCTGGAACAGCTTTCTTGACTCCGGCCTCCCTCCCTCTCTCACTCTCTTTCCCTGGCAATGGATCAGTACGGGGGGGGGGGGGAAGGGAGGAGAAGGCAAGGGAGGGAGCGTTCAAGAGAAGTGGATTTAAAAGAGCGGAGGGGGGCTTTGTATACAGATGCCTGCGTGTTAATTCTTCCGGCGGTGATGCGATTCACGCCCCTAATTGATTTATTTTTAAAGCTACCCCCCCCGCTCTTTTAAATCCCTCCCTCCCTCCCTTGCCGTTTCCTCCCTTCCCTCCCAACCCCCCCCCCGCACTGATCCATCGCCAGGGAAAGAGAGCGAGAAGGAGGGAGGCCGGAGTCAAGAAAACTGTTCCAGCCGCCGCTGAAATGACTCAGTAACTTTTGCGCTTGGATCTGCTTTTTCAAACTTCCCCCCATCACCCTCCTCCTCCTCCTCCTTCATGGTTTGTTCCGCTAAAGCTTGGAAATGTATTCTTCACCCCTCTGCCTTGCCCAGGTAATTAAAGCTTTCTCCCCTCTCCCCCCAATATTCTCCTTCACACACACACCCCGCGCTGCCACGCTTCGCGTTACTATTCGCTTTCTACTCCGCTTCCCTGTTTTCTCCCTGCAGTTTTTTACTTTCTACTCCGCTTCCCCACCGCACAGCTGATTGGCGTGGATATTTTCCACCCCGGGGTGCCCCCCCCACTGTCACTTTTTGCAGTGATCAGAGGCTTTTTTGCCTCGCGACTGCAGCTTTTTTTGGCAGAGGCAGGGCAGGGCAGGGCAGCTGCGGGGCGGGGCAGGGCAACCCTACCCTGCCCTGCCCTGCCCAAGGTGGAAGCCAATCGCATGGGGCGAAGGACAGGCAGAGGAGAAGATCAGGGAAGCGGACTTGTCTCCCAGCAATTAACTCGGAGATTATACAATGCTGGTGGCAGGTGGGGAGCTGCAGCTACATTCTGCCACCCAAAATTGTTTTCAAGGCTCCCGCCCACAAACCCTGCCCCCAGTACGTGCAATTGGCTCCCGCCCACAAACCCCGCCCCCTTCCACGCGATTGGCTCCCGCCCGCAAACCCCGCCCCCTTCCATGCGATTGGCCCCCGCCCACAAACCCCACCCCCTGGCTCTCGAGCATGTCAAAATGTCCTCGAGCATGTCAAAATGGCTCCTGGCATAAAAAAGTTTGCCGACCCCTGGGCTAGATCAATTCCTGTCAACTCTCTGCATAGAAACTTCTAACTAGAAGAACATATTCCAGTGACACTTTGTTACTCATTTACTGCCTATATATATATAAAAAAACCACCCTCCTAAAGCAATACAGAGCAAAACCAAATAAAAACCAAAAATATCTAAAAGCATTTAAAATATACACTAGGACTCCCAGATGGTGCATAATGAAATTACAGTACAGGAACTCCACCCCTGAGTCAGGTCAGCCTGTTTCCCTCTAAAAAGTAAAAAATTGAAAAGACATTTTAAAAATGGCTATTCCTCAGAGTCTACTGTTGTAGAGATGGGCGGTGATAAATTTGTAAATAAATAAATAAATAAATAAATATATATATATATATATATATATATATATATATATATATATATTCCGATAATCCTACAGCAATAAATTTCTCAGCAGTAGCTGATTCCTAAAACTTTTTCATGCCAGTATTATCCAGGGATAAACAAAAAAAAATTGGAAAAAGAAAAAATTGTCTAGCTGTCAAATTGGCTTTAGTGAATAGCTTCCACTTCTGAATTGTTTGTGCAGGAAGATCTGGAAAATTCATTATTTTGTTCCACTAAGATTTTCATCTGCATAAATTCAATTATTTGAAAAGATTTTATATCATGGAAAAGAACTTTTAAAGTGGTAGAGAGCTCAGTTTGCTTTTCTTTTTATTTTGGATCTAGGCTGAATTCAAACAGGTTTGTCATCTTTGCTATCAGATCAACAGGCTGTTCTCTCTCAAACAAGGGGGGGAAATTTTGTTTTCTCGTTCTTCTTAATTTTGGACTCATTAACTAAGGGAAAGATGCCACTGACCAGTACTTTCAACAGGAAATATTCTGATTACCAATTAAGCAATGAAACAGTCATGACGACTTTAATATGGCAATTTTTTACTTAGAATCTCTTCCTCCTGATCTTTTGACTACTTTCTATTCAACACACCAGATTTACAATACTGAATTGATGGTATATGCAATTTTTGTTGTGCACAAAATTATTATATATTTGAACCACATTGCTTAAAGCATTTGGTATAGATTATTGCTTCATATTGCTTGATAATGAGAACTTAAGATGGATAATTTGGAACAAATATGAAGGATCTGAATTCAGGTTTCAACGATTGCATAAGAGCTTATAGGTGTTATTTATATACTGTAACTTGTTTACACAATTATCTTAGCAAGAGTGACTTGCCTTAATTTGCTTTTATTATTTATTTTTTAAAGGAAAAAAAAACATTTTTGTTGAGTGGGAGATTGGGCAGGGTTAAAGAAGAAAAATAGGTGCCTTAAGCCTACCAGAATCAAGACATCTTGTTCTTAGTCTTTGAAAAAATATAACTAAATATAAAAATATAACTAAATTTCAGTGGTATAATCTGGAAATGTTCTGCCAAATTTCAGCGGTATAATCTGGGAATGCTCTTAGAGCAGCAAAGTAGGTTATGGAGGTTTGTATGTAGCCTGCAGGTTGCCCACCACGGGTAAAGGAGAACTAGTTTGGTTGTATTCCTCTTTAGAATGCTTCCCATATTTCATTTTATAACAACATTTTTTTAGTCATTAATACCTTGAGCTGATCATCGACAACCCTTGTAACTTCCCCAGCCATAGATTCTAGGATTTCCTGAATTGGATTGGATAATGAGCCATTTGCTCCTGCCCATGAAGCTCCACCAAGATGATACAGGTTTGGTAATAACTGTAAAACAAATTATAATGAAGCTAGCATCAATATCTACAATGATTTCTTAACCAAACAAGCATACATTTAATGTGTTTTTTAAATTTTGAAAACTTTAAGATTTAAAAGTTTTAATGTTATTACTCATTCTAATGGAATTGGAACACTAGCATTACAAATATCTGCAATCTCTTACTGTTTTGGAATTCTTAGCATCCTTCATAAGTCTTTCAGCTAATTTCAGATCCTCTTGTATTGTTTCAATTCCACAGTTTCTTAAAGAGTTGAGATGGTCTTGTACTTTGACACATATTCTGTCTATCATCTACACAGGAATAAAATGGGAAAGGAAACAAAAGGAATACTCACACGCATAGGAAAAGAAGATAAAACTAACAAATAAAATAACAATAAATCGGTTAGATAGGCTTGGGAGACTTCACATTCAAATATATAATGAAAATATATAACTTCACACATTTCTGAGGTTCTTACTTCTTTCTACTGTTATTCATTATTGAGAAATAGTTAAGATATTTTCCAATATCTGCTCCATAGAGTTGAGGGTCTTTTTGCAGAGTCTGGGAGGCAGCAGAGAAGGCTACCTGGGGAAATTTACAAGAATCACCTCCATCCAATGTTGTTTTTGGGACGCCTCCCCAGAATGCAAATCTGTCCTGTGAATGGAAGGGCACCTCTGGATCCAACCACTGAAAGCAATCTTAATCATAAAAGAGGAAACGGTACCTGCTGTGTTGTGCTAGTAACTATACCCTGCTGTAATCTGTATGCTTGCTCTTGCAGATATTTTCGGGTCTCATGATTACGAAGCAAATAATTTTCTATCTAAGAGCAGAAATTAAAGTTAGATATGATTCTACAAGCTTGGATTTTAAAAATTAAGTGAAAAAAGCATGTTAATACAGAAATAGTGCCTAACCATACAATCTTGTGCTTGCATGATCAAAAGCAGATTCCGCTGAATTCAGTGATGCTGATTTCCAGGTAATTAGTACTGGACTATAGCCTTAGTTTTATCAGTAAATGTAGGAAGTACCTTTTGAAGTGCCTCTTCTGTTTTCTCAGGGTTTGTTTTCAGTGCTTGTGAAGCATCATTTACAGGTATAGGCATGAATCTTAAGGTGTAATTCCTTTAAAAAAATTAAAAAGATTAGATGCACAAAAGAAATAATTACTTAGAACGTTCCTGTATGCACTCTGATCCTTTTGCTGTATTTCTATACATATATGATAGTCAACTTGTGTTTTATCTTTTGTGACATTAAATTGCAATTGAATTAATGTTTAAATAAATGAAATAATATAAACTCATATATTATTGCTCCATTTAGATGTCTTTATAACCTGCCCTTTGTCTGAGAACTTCAGGCAGGATACCCAAGGATCTCCTCTAACTCTAGGTTCACAATTACAGTTCTCTGAGATAGATTGGCCTGAGAGACAATGACTGGCCTCCAGTCACCCAGTAAGTCCATGGTTGACTTGGGATGTGAACCTGAGTCTTCCCAGTCCAAATTCAACACTGGCCCTCACTGTAGTACTACTGAAGTATACTACAGGTTTACCATTAAACTATTTGACCTGAGAAAAATAAATATAATTGTAGCAACTAGGCTTTCAATAAAAGTATGATCTTAAACTGAAATTTCTGAAAAAGTATTTCAAGACAGGGATAATGTAAAACTATGATTCACCCATTTTAACAGTGCCAAAATTTGTGTTAAATGAGTTTAGATTAGTTGGTTTTTGTAGTACTAACTTTAAAATGCACCCTTGTTTAAATAAGACTTGATATAAGCTACTGAAGGAGAAGCTGCCCAATCAATACACTCTTGGAAAGTGCTTTTTGAACATTTCCATCATAACATTCAAGCATATTTCTCAGTATTATAGTATTTGATGCATTTTGCTCCGGCAATATAAAGATTAACAGATCATACTTTATTGAAGAAAGTAACTAGCATGAGATGGCAATACTCTTTGTTTTTCTTTACACTGTTGTACAGATGTCTATAACAAGAATACGATTTTAAAAACCCGTATCAGTGATTTTGATATAATTATGAGTGAAATGGTTATGTTTCTTATTTGTTGTCAGGAATGGGTTAGATTACTTCTACAGATAATGTTTCTTATTTTAAGAACAGAAGAATAAGCAATGTTACACAATTTTGCTGGGATATATGCTAAAGACAATGTTTTAATTAAAGTTAGAAATATATTGTATGAAAGGCAGCCATTTATTACAACATCGACAATGGAGGACAGCTTCCCAGTTTAGAGCTTTGGTTAACAGAACAAATGGGTTCTAGCAATGACTCCTGGTATTAGAAGTGAAGAATACGAAATATGACTGGAGCTGTCACCTTCATAAAATCACAGCTGTTATATTAACACCAACATTTCTGCTTTCTGTCATTCACTCTCTGTTGCCTATTTTTTAATCTTGGCAGTCCAGAAGAAAAGATCAATATTTTAAACAGGATGTTAGTGAGCTTTTTCTGTCAACAAGATGTATGTTGTCAGTTTGTAAAGTAATTTTCCCACCCTCAAGTTGGCCATTGTCCTCTGTAGATTAAATGTTTTGATAAATAAACTGGTACTAGGTTTTAGTTTTAATTACACAAGAATCATCGCCTTGCAAATTTAGTTCAGGCTTAAAAGTGTTACTCATTTATACAGGTAGTTCTCGGTTAATGATGGTAATTGGGACCGGAATTTCTGTCACTAAGCAATGCGATTGTAAAGCACAACATCACATGACCGTATTGCTTAGTGATGGCAATCCTGGCAGTCCCTGTTGCCGTCATTAACTGAATCCCGCCGTCATTAGGCAAGGACCCATCCCCATCTAAGACATTCCCGGCTTGGTCCCGCTCAGCTTTGAGCCTCAGTAAGGTAAGGGACTGTGCCCTCTTGAATTCCACCCACCTATCTCCCCCCATTTCTGCCCTTTTGGCCGCCCTGCACAGCGGCACTCCTCGGCAATGGTGGTGCTGGGCTGAAGTAGAGGCCTGGTGCATTCAGCAGTCTCAACTGGCCGCTGCCCCCCCCCCCGGCCTCTACTTCAGCCCTGGTGCCGCCACTGCCGCTAGGAGTGCTGCCTCAAACTCCACACCGTGGCCAGCCACCCCAGCACAAAGCCCCAGCCACCCTGCACTCCGCCGGCCCTGCTGCCCCAGCCGACCTTCGCCGTCTTCCTCCTCCCGCTGCTGACGAGCCTGGCCCTATGCAAGGCAGCTGCTGGCTATGCCAGGCCTTTTTCCTGAGGCCACATGCATGCTTCTCCAAATGGTGCACGGCTTCTTGCGAGCTTTCAGAAGGCCTCAGAAGCCTTCTAGAGCATGCGAGAAGGCCACGCGCCGTTTGGAGAAGGGCACGTGTGGCCCCAGGAAGAAGGCCCGGTGCAGCCAGCAGCTGCCTCACATAGGGCCAGGCTGGGCACACCTTGTCAGCAGTGGGAGGAAGAAGATGGTGAAGGTCAGCTGGGGGCGGCAGGGCCGGCAAAGTGCAGGGCAGTGGAGGTGGTTTGGCACTTGGCTCTGGGGTGGCTGGCCGCGGCACGGGGCTTGAGGCAGCACTCCTCGGTGGCGGTGGGGGCTCCAGGGATGAAGTAGAGGACCGGGGGGGGGGTGGCGGCCGGCTGAGACTGCTGAAGGCCCTAGGCCTCTACTTCAGCCTTTGGGAACTGGGCGTAAGTACCATTCGTTCAGCGCCACCATAACTTCAAACAGTAGCTGAATCAATGGTCATTAAGTGAGGACTACCTGGTACTGCATGAATCTCAGTGAGAACAGGGCTCACTGAGATCCTTCAGGCAATTTTGATGTAGCAACTTAGTCTCTCCTGCCTTTAGTTTTATTAAGCCCTTACTTAAGTGTCTTCTTTCCTGTTTGTATTTTCATCTGGCAAATTAAGTTTCCTTTTCATCTGATACATCCATAAGGATATGCTACGTAAGAATATATTACATAAGGAAAAACAGGCAACTGAAATTAATGTATTTGATTGAAATGAAAATCAAAATATGTTTAATTTGGAATTGAAACAATATTGGTGAGATCTCTATTCATTTGATATCTATTTTGGATCTTACATTCACATTTTAAAAAGTTTAGCTTTCTACATTTAAAAACACTCTATCCTTCCTTCAGCTGCAAAACAAGGCACCTGCTTTTTGCAATATGTAAATGCATTTATCTGAAGTTATTAAAAATCACATGCATGTGCACACATACTTTACACCTTTATAAACAAATCTAGAAACAAAACATACTCAAGATCAGTCCTTCTTCTCCTTTATTAAGGCTTATGATGCAAAACAATCAAATGTCTTAATTTAAACTATCCTCTTTAACCTTAGTTTGATTAAGCTATTTGGTAGGATAGGGAAGGAAAAGAAGAAAGATCAAAATAACCTAGTCTCTAATTTTTCTGATCAGTTTCATAACATGAATCACCATGGGTCCAAAACTACTCTATACATATTTGAGGAAATTCTAACAGAGAGCCACATAGAACTTACTTTTCCAGTGCCACTGCTATATCCTGGAATCCCTGAGCAGTGATATTGTTTTTGTCCCATATAACAGTTCTATATGGAAACAGAAATTATGGATTGAGTGATGAAAATGTTGAAAACAACCACATATGCATTAATGTCACACAAGCATTTTCAACAGGTGAGTTGGGAGAAATATTGCAGTAAAAAGAGTAAAATAACACTTTTCTAATGAACGCACAAAATTGGGTTAAAATATGCAGCCTGTACTTTTTTCATAATTTGTACTCTAGCTATGTCTTTCAGATATTGCATTTTCCCCTCCCACTCTAGAAGTACTGTATGCCTTTAAACTTGGTCAATGTATATGTATTCTGCTACATCTTCCTAAAATAATACTACTAATACTAAGTCAGTATCAACAACATACAATCACTAAAACAAACAAAATGAAATGAAACACAGAAAGAAGCAAATGTTCCACCTCACCCCACCCAAAAAAAGAGGCAACAAAAGATCCCATAAGCAATAAAGACCAGCAAGGATCATTATCAGGATATAAAAATCTCTACAAGCCAAAAAGAGATATGGGAAAACAGAAGAGTAAAAAATGGGCAGGACTTAAAACCTTTAATAAAATTATGAGATCATGAATTGCAAAAACAATCTGGGGTAGATCTTTTGAATGGAGGGGGGAAGGGAAACACAAAAAAGTTACTCAGCACTAACTCACAATTCATTTGTTCCAGATTGAAGCTTCCTATGCAATTTTTCAACTAGTAATTAGACAACAAGCACAGGGCTTTGACAAGAATCTGGATTCATGGAATACGAAATAACTAAAAGTTAAAATGCTGCATTTTTAAAAAGCAATTATATTGATCTCATTGTGGTGTTTTATGTGTTGTTTTATTGTTGTGAAAGCCTTGGGAGTTTATATAAGCAGAAAAGCAGGATATAAATTGAATGGTAATGATGATGACAATGATGGTAATATAGATATTCAATACCTGAGTTTGGTGTTTATCTGAAGAGCCTTTGCAAGCATCTTTGCACCCATGTCACCCATACCATTTCCACTAATATCAATTTTTGTAAGGGATGTATTGCTGCCCAAAGCACTGATAATGATAGTAATCTCTGTTTTCAGTTTAGAATCTGCTAGAGAGAGAGACTGCAAAGGCTGGGAAGTAAACAGATGATAATATTACTTCACTTTTTAAAGCTGTTTTCAAAATCTTGGATCAATTGACAATAGAACACAATTAGATGTGCATGAAATGTACAATATTATTGAATTTACACCCTATTATTTCAACAAACAATATAAAAATAAAATAAAGAACACGAAGTCAAGAAAAATTGTCATTATAATATTGTGTCATGTTATCTTAACAAATATGACACAGACTAGTTAACCTGATGAACTGCATTGTTGTCCAAAAATGCTTATGTCATAATAAATATGTCAGCATTTAAGATATCATGGGACTTTTCATTTTTTTCATGTAGGAAAAAATCAGGGTAGGAAACAGCTCTAGTTACATAGGGTATACTAACAAAATCATCTGATTGGAGGGGGCCTTGGGGTGGTATATAACCTGTAGCCAAAACTGAAGATCCATTAAATATTTTTGGAGGGTCAAAGACAAAACAGATGCATTAAGCCTAGCTTATTTTAACCTATACTTCATAAAAGTTCCTAAAACTGCGCTACGAACACTTGCTATTTTGCTGCTTAGAATAGGAATCAATACTGGGTCTCAGGGAGCTTCACGTGGTCCACAGGTTACCCCAGGTGCATTCAGTCTGAGGCCCCAGGGATAAATGTAGCCTAAAATGCCAGGGTACATTTCCTTGAGACCTCCATAAGATGTTATCCATTTGTGTTTTATGAAATGTGACACAAGATGAGATTAAAAGTAATTAATAAATCAAATAAATCAGATACACCTTTATCCTGATGTTAGCAGCCTTAATCTTCAGGCCTAAATAAATATGACTACATTGTTTAGCCCCAATTACGAGAGGATTGCAACAACAGAAGCCTCATTTGCAAGCTTTATGAATGAAAACAGATCAAAAGGAACAAATACAATTCCTCTTTATTTAGGCCTGAAGATAACTCACTAACCATTCTTTAAAGCAGGGCTTTCCAAAGTTTTTCCCCCCAGCGACACACCAACCGGCGTTGGTGTGTCGCCGCAGGAAAACCCGGAAGTGCCGTCCTTGCGGCAGCGTGGAAAAACCCGGAAGCGCTGCTGCCGCTTTCAGGTTTTGCGTGCTGCAATTGGTGTGTCGCCGTGGAAAAACCCGGAAGCGCTGCGCTTCCGGGTTGTGTGGCGACACACCAGACTATGTGTGGCGACACACTTTTGTGTCGCGACACACAGTTTGGAAAGCTCTGCTTTAAAGACATGTCTATATGCTGCAGCCTTCCTCTTATCCCCAGGCCATAGCTGAGACCTTGTAACTTGTTTTTTTCTGATCTGATGTTTTAATAGTGTCTTCTTTTTTCTCCCCAAACAAGCATTGCTGTTTGCAAAATTTATATTGTTTTGGCAGTGACCAAGCTGATGATGCCAAAGAGGCTGGAGTCTGCCCAGCTCCAGTTGGCTGCTACAGTCACCCCCTTCTCTCTAGCTGCTGATTCTCTTCTATAGCCATTTTAGTTTGTGCTATTGGGCTGATGTAACAGGAGGAAAGGAGCAGCAGGACCAACATCACTAGAGAAAGCAGTAAACCAGGACTTGTCTAAAGTGATGACTGCCAGGGGTCTGAGAGAGAGGTTGCTTCAGAGAGGTGCTCGACTATTGGTTCCCCTAGTACTGCTGTATCCTGTTGTGGCCTACCTGTCAAACCCAGGTTGATCTGCAGGGCAATAACCCCAACCCTATTGGGGGGGGGGGCGGCACTTGTTGCTGCACAGATGTGACAAAGAAAGAAAGGTCTACTGATAAAGCTGTACTATGACTGGTAGAAAAAAATAGAAGCTCTCTAAAGCAACCTGATGTAATGAACATGAATTTGAGTAAACTCCAGGAGACAGTGGAGGACAGGAAGGCCTGGCGTGCTATGGTCCATGAGGTCACGAAGAGTCGGACACGACTAAACGACTGAACAACAACAAAGCAACTTGCCTGTCAGTTGAGGCACTTTTTTTCTACACAGGTCTGACAGGCAGGTTGCACCAAGATTGCTAGAGCATTACTTATATTTAAAGGTCCTGACACATGGCTAAACCCACTGCTTTAGGCATCTGTCAAAAACTGTGTCTTCCCCCAGCTGCAGCCCCAGCCCAGGAGCAATTGGAGGGTGTTTTTCCACTCTCATGGAAATCTAGCAATCACTGCATCTTAACTTGTCCCACAGTAAACTGTTAAGACATTACCACTAACTTCCTCATTAGAGGCAGAACAGAAACCAGCTACGAAGACAAAGCAAATTAACAAATTATGCTGCCGTATTCTGTAATGCTTCATGGACTGAAGGAAAGCACATTAGACCGGCTGCCTAGATGTGTTCTAAATGTGGCAAAACACACTACTTACTGCATAATAACAACTGTCTAAAGATCCAGTACAAATACTGAAAAATGCAATAGCAATGAAAAGAGGCTTTTTTTTTACCAACAGCATATGCCATAGCAACACAAGTGAATCAGCACCTAATTAAAAAACAAACAAACCAAGATTGTTGCAGTTTTCTTGATAGCTTAAAAAAAGATAACTAGCTCTTGCTGCAGCCATGCAAACTTTAAGTGAGTTATTAGAAACTAACTTGGAACATTATGCAAATTAGAAACCCAGTGGACTGCAACTGTATAATTGA
This sequence comes from Charina bottae, assembly GCA_023362775.1. Classification (NCBI taxonomy): domain Eukaryota; kingdom Metazoa; phylum Chordata; class Lepidosauria; order Squamata; family Charinaidae; genus Charina; species Charina bottae. Next base: position 193,755,301 of record JALMGJ010000003.1, read on the forward strand.
AAAGCCTATCCTTGATACAGAACTGCAAACATTTTAGTTTAAATGACAGCAACATTCATTTTCCTAATCTCCAAGTGCGTCCTTATACATAATTTAGAAAGGATTAGCTTCAGATTGCTATGGTATTTAGGAAAGGTAGCAGTTCAACTGAGAAGCTTCCAACACAAAATTATAACAGGTTCATCATTCAATGAGTTCAGCAGAATTTGTTTACATGGCAAAGCACATTTAAACAAATTTTTAAAAAATCAGTAGAAAATGCAGAATGTACCACTATTATGGAAAATGTTACGTAATCAGTTTGTTTTTTTTCCATATCACATAGATCCTCCAGATATGTGGTCTTTTTCTACAGTCTGGCATGCCTATTTTTTGACATGCGTTCTCTGCTTCGAAACTCTCTGGGACATTAATACTGACTGACCCACAACTGACCTAAATCTGCTACGCCTGAAAGATCATAGTATCCTCCATTATCTAGTTCTCTTTCCTCAACAGGCTATTTACCCTGGTCACCTACAGATTAATTCAGTGTAAATCGTAGTAATTATTTACTTGGGCCCTTTACATATTATCTGGCCATGTTGATTTGAGAACTTAGAGAAGGGGAGTAGTAGAGGTTAAAAATAACTGTTTCTAAGAATCAAAATCAGTATACTACACTTCTAACTAAACATATTATTTGGGTTAGAAATATTACTGCTTTAAAAAAATTACCAAATGAACATGGATATAACTAATATGGATGCAACATATGGCTGGGAGAAAAATGTAGCATTTTAGAATGAATGGATTCCACCACCACGTTTGGATTATATCTACCTAAAAATAAAACTGTCTCTCATATCAAGTCTTTAAAGGCTCTTCACAAGACCTATATGCACATTATTATTCACATTAATGCATAATAAGCTTTTACTTTCTTTGTTCAAGATTTCATGTAGTAGTTGATGGATACCAAGCAGTATCTATGTTAGAGAAAATTAGAATTAATCCTTGGGGAAATCCCTCTAACTCTGCACTGTACAGTAACATGAAGATTATGAAACACTGCACTGTATAGTAGTAACATGAAGATTATGAAAATTTGTACAGTGAGGCTTTTAACTGCCCTTATCCTTTATCATTTTCTAAGCATGGGAATTTGTCCATTTTTAGTTGTTTAGGATAATTTCCAGGCTCTCTGGTACTTGGGGAACTTTTTCAATTCACATTTATTAAAAAATAAAGTGTTTTCATTCAATATACTTTATCAGGTAAACAGTTACACAACATGTAAACTATTCTTATGTTTGTAAATTTTTACTTTTATAATTACTATTTCCGTTTAAAGGACATCCTCAATTTCTGAAAGATCTTTTAATCTTTGCCTTGAAAATCCAGCTTGGATATAGGGCTCCATTATAAGATATGCAGGTCACAAATGTTCTCTGGTTCAATTCCCTTCCCCTATCTCATGTGAGAATTAAAGCAAAAGTGCAGGAAAAATACATCTGTATTAGGTACAGAGAACTTGAAGAAATCTGGCCCATTTGAAATAACTTCTATCCAGAAGGTTAGCCTACTGTTGCGGTCCCCACCCTCTGGAACAGCATCCTCCCAGAGACAAGGATGGCACCCTTTCTCCTGGGGTTCCGGAAAGCTTTGAAAACCTGGCTTTGGACCTAGGCCTGGGTTTGATGTTTATTATTTGTTCAATAATAACCCCGATTTTGTTTTGCTGTTTTTGCTGTCTATTAGATTATTTTAGTTTGAGCTGTCTGTGTGATTCAAAGCTTTTAGCTGTTTTTATGTTTTCCCAAGTTTTGAACACCACCCAGAGTCCACTGGAATTGGATGGCCAATACATTTAAATAAATAATAATAATAAAATATTGATAAAATACTAAAACTATTTATTTATTTGTTTGTTTGTTTGTTTATCAAACTTATATCACCGCCCATCTCCCCCCACAGAGGGGACTCTGGGCGGTTATTTGCATGGAAGATTTGCATGGAAGATAAAACAGAGAAACAACCAAGCAACCAGGCAAACTCTCTTATTCTCCCAAAGTCTTATTTTTTTGATATTACACTTTATTAACACTTTTCCAACACCAGGTTGATCTATATTTTCAGCCGCTCAGGAAGGAGGGAGAAGCTTGGTCAAAATTGGCTCTGGGTGGGACCGACATCTCACCCACCCAGCCAGGTGTTATGCATTACCTGGAGCTGTTTGGGTGATATACAGTATGTGAAAGGGCGAAAGCAGAGATGATCAAAGCACTACCTTCCCTGCTGTCACTCTCACACAATGCAAACCATCTGTTTGGCAGATGTGAAAAGACAATTGGTTGATTGGCCTATGAAACTAGACACCATTTTTAATAGATGTGTCATATTCTGTTTAGTTCTTAAGTAAGGAGTTTGCCTGCACATAAAGAATATAGAGTCTGTAATATGAAAAGGAACAGAATGCAGTCAGAATTCATATTTAGCAGAAGTATTCAGCTAAACTATTTTTAAATGCTTAAATGCACTGTTAAGATACATTTTTTTCCACATGTATGTCTTGAGCACTCCCAAAGGTTCCATCCAGAGTTCCAGCCAATCTCACCCTATAGGTCTGGCGTTTTAGTCTTATGTACCTACCCCTCATTGATTGTTTTCTTTTTCTGAAGAGACACTCAACATTTTACTGAGCATACACACACTTTGTTGTTGGGATTATTTTTTTCCCATGTAGAGATGTATTTATTTGTTTATTGATAAAACTAGGGTTGTCTCCAAAGAACACCGATGATTAATCTTTCTTGGTCGCTGCTGGAATCACTTCTGTCATCACTCACTACCTGAGTTTGCTATCAGCAATCAGAGACCAAACAACAAAATTTTTCTCACAGATCAAGCAACACCACTTAAATAAATGAACCCAGAAAATGGAGTGTTCGTTGACGTTGCAAATAAAAAAAAATAGTTAAAAGAAAGGACAGGAATATTTAAATACTATTTTCTATTAAACTTCAAAGACTGCTGTGCCACATAAAATGAAATATAGACCCTTAAAAATTTTACACGTTCAAATAATACTTTTTACAATAGCCGACGTTCTATTATTTATATAAATTTGAAATGGTAAATTAATATGAGCAATATTTTCACATTATTTGTGATATTTTAATAATACTCAGTGATATGCTATGATTCCTATGACATTAAATAGTAAAAATAATACTTACTGAATCTTCATCTTGAATCATCTGTACTAAATTATCAAGTACAGGAGACAGATTTCTGAAAAAGGCAGCAAGCAAGAGAAAAAAGTGAAATTGCTTGTTTTATATTTTTCCTTTTATAAAAAATGAAAAAAAAATAAAAATCTTACTTGGATTTCATGTTGTTAAAATTTTTGCCCAATGCCAAGTGTCTTATTGATCGGTTTTTACTAAGCCAGATTATAAGTGTTGAAAGATCAGATTCTAGGCCTGTGAAGAATTGAAATATCAAATTAAAATATTTCCATGGAGCACTTTTTTTAGATGAATTTGAATTAACCATACTAAAATTAGATTATATGATCCTGTTTCCAACAGTAAAGTTGTTTTACACACTGATACCATTAAGTTCTTTGTTTGAAATTTAAAGTCCATCCCTCCTAATAGTTTTTATACAGTGTGAGTGTGAGTGTGAGTGTGAGTGTGTGTGTACATACATAAACAGATAAAAAGAGAGTTGGGAGCCTCATTAAGTAGTTGAGCGCCAACTTCTCTGTATCTGAGAACAATTGATTTCAGTGAGATTCTTGACCCAGGGTGACAGATTTGAATCTCTACACCATTTCTTTCCAAGGTGCACAGGATCACACTGGGCATTTGTATGTTATGCTGAATCATAAAATATTAACTAGCAAATAGACAATTTTAGTGCCTCACACATAGGTTCTAAACTGTCCCATGAGCAGCCAGACCAATGTTGCCTGGAAACTATCCATTGTGGTTTATTATCCCACATACCTCTGGTTTATGATAATTAGTTTAGGGTTAAACTAATCCACCAAGACTAATATTATCCTGCATTTGGATAACCTCTTTAACTATTTTGCAAACCACAAAAGGTGTTTATCAACCAGAACTATTTTGCTTGATGCCAATGCAGTAACTTTGTATGATTCATATTCCTTAAACCAGGGGTACCCAACCTTTTTGGCACGAGGGACCGGTTTTGTGGAAGACAATTTTTCCATGGACCGGGGGGGCGGGATTTGCAGGCGGGAGCCAATTGCGTGGACTGGGGGGTGGGGTTTGCAGGCGGGAGCCAATCGCGTGGACCGGGGGGTGGGGTTTGCAGGCAGGAGCCAATCGCACGGACTGGGGGCGGGGTTCGGAGACCAGCATGGTAGCCCGGTTCCTAACAGGCCACGGACCGGTACCAGTCCGCCACCCAGCGGTTGGGGACCCCTGCCTTAAAACAGTTTTCTCTCCACACAATATTTGGACCACTGTCAATATGCTGTCTTACCATTGTCTGAAATATCAAGGCTAGCAATATTATGTATTTCAGCTATGCATCCTTCTAACACTTGTGCACCACCCGATCTTAGCTGGAGGAAAAAAGGAAATATTAGATAATTTAGCAGCTAGACAATGTGGAACAATTGGCTGAAATGTTACAAATAAACTTAGTTAATTGTTAATATGCTGTTTAACCAATCTGACATTTAACAAGGTATATACACTACAAATGATTATTATCATTGATAAAAATAATTTAATTAATGTTCTCTTAAGTAATATATTTTTAAGAGTCTATAGCAGCTCCCATAGGAATTCCAATGTTCTCCTGATCTAAACAACAACATTCAGTTTTGTGCCTACTATTATTAGGTTTCACATACCAATCCCCAAGGTTTTGCAACCTGTTTAATCAAGACTTAAGTTACATTCTATATGGGTCTTAGCCACCAAGCTGCCAACTGGATACTTAGACAATTGAAACAAGAAGAAGAGAACAAGCAGAGCCATATAAGATTGCAGTGAACTCTGAAGTGCAGGTCTGCTATTGTAGTGAAGCAAAAGATTTGGCTGAAGGATTGTACAAATGAAAAGCATCTGATCCACATTTGAAAAATAATGTAGCGTAGTTCTTTTGTACTGTAAAAAACACACACACAGGTGGACAATTTTGATATTTTAAATTATCTAGCATGGCAAAAGATCAGGACCAAAGAAAACCTGATAATCAGGAACAATATTATGCCAGAAATCTTCCACACATACTAACCCTAAACCCCAGCTTGATATGTGAAGGATTGTAATGGGAAGAAGGAATAACCTTGAGGAACAGGAGGAAGAGCTGTAACCAAGACAACAGTAAGATAAAAGAAATCTGAGTCCAAGCCAGATCTATAACCAGAGTAAGCGTCTCAGACAAAGCCCTCCCTAGATAAAGGGAGGGAGGGGGTAAGTGCATTCAGACTTGCAAGATTCTGTACTATAGCCTTACAATACAAGCAGTATTAGCTTGCTGACTCTGGTTTCCTAGTTTGGTCTACCTTGGAGGGCTGATACAGATTTAGATGCTCTTCATTTCAAAATGCTGGCAGGAAACCTCTGAACACAACTGGTGACTAATTATATTTAGTAGTATTAATTATCAGTAGGAAGCATGAAGGCAGACAAAGTTGCACACTTGTCTTGCAAAGTACTAACAAACATTACAAACATATATCAGGGCTATCATATTTGGGCCACAAAAGTTGCATATATTTCTGTCTCTGTCTCTATCTGTAGTCCTCTGGATTTTTGCAAACCAAATATTAGAGATTGCATGAAACAGGAAAAAATGTTTTGAATCAGGAACAAAGTCATTTACCAGAGATTCCGCCTAACTCTTTGGGATCAGCCATGTTTTGGCATAATCGAATCCCAGACAAGGTAAATAGGGCAAGGCTGGTGAGTATTGCATCCTTTCTCCCCTCCCTTTCTTCTGTAGCTCACAGCATGGCATATCCCACTGTTCCACCTGCTTCCCCATATACCCAGTGTTTCCTTCCCCTCCTTTCCCTCATCTACTGCTGATTACCAACCTGGGCACCTATACCTTACTCTACTGGTCTCAATATTAAGGAACATGCTTACAGCATGACATGTCTTACTAACTTACAGTGGTGCTTAAAAGTTTGTGAACCATTTTGAATATTTATGCATAAATACGACCTAAAACATGATCTGTTCTCCACACAAGTCCTAAAAATTGATAAAGAAAACCCAATTAAACCAATGAGTCAAAAAGATTATACTTGTTCATTTATTCAGGGAAATTATACAAAGCTACATATTTCTGTGTGGCAAAACTATGTAAATCTTTGCTTTCAGTAACTGGTGTACCCCTCTTGGGCGGCAATAACTGCAACTAAACATTTTGGAAAGCAATAACTGTAACTAAACATTTTAGGTCATATTTATGCAGAAATATTGAAAATTCAAAATAATTCATAAACTTTTAAGCACCACTGAACTCCCTAACTTCCCAGCTCCTTCCCTTTCCTCTGATCTTGAAAAAGCTATGCAGGGTTAGACCTGGTTAGTACTGGATGAGAGATCACCAGGAAATCTAAGGTCTGCTGACCAGACTGGGAATTTTCTTAAAAATCCCTAAAGTTGGTAATGGCAAACCACTTCCATACTGCCACCAAGAAAACAACATGGATGATGTGTCCCTGTAGTTACTAGGAGCTAACGAACTAAGATAATTATGTGAGAATTACATATATTCACATTGTTTTTTTATTAATTTAAATAATTTTGTTTCCAAAATAAAATGTTAATTGTCACCAAAATATTGTAATGTCATCACGCAAAAAATACAGATGCTAGACCAGAGCTTTCCAAACTTTTCATGTTGGTGACACACTTTTTAGACATGCATCATTTTGCGACACTCTTACAGCAGGGCATCATTTCGCGACACACTCTTACAGCAGGGCACAAGGCAGGCACTAGGACCTGCGCGGAATCCTGGCAGGGCTTGGAGGCAGCAGCAGCAGCAACAGCAGTGACACACCCAGACACTGCAGCCAACACACTAACGTGTCCCGACACACAGTTTGGAATGCTCTGTGGTAGACTGTTGTCTCATCTTACCTAGCTATTATTGAAAGAGCTACACTGATTTAGTACCAGGCCAAGTACAATTTGGGAGCAGGATAACTGAAAAAAAATCTCCTTCCGTATCAACCTGCAAGATAATAATTAATTGAGGTTTTTCTGATTTTGCCTCATTCTACAAATATTCATTTGGCATCAGGCAGGAAGAAGGCCTTTTCTGTTACGGTTCCCACCCTGCAGAATATCCTCATCCTGGAGATAAATCATGTGCCAATCTTATTAGAATTTAAGTACATGCTAGAAGCATCTTTATTCATCTTAACCCTTGATACTAAACTTGATGATGCTTCTGTGCCATTATTCACGTCCAATTTCTAATCTTATTATTTTATACATTTTAGTATATTTCAAATTGTATCAAATATATTTAATACTGTGTATCCCTCAGAGGTACTTGACACAAGAGGGACATCAGTATTTTAAAACAATCAAACAAATGAGTATGTAATGCAAAGAAATATTTTAAAATCCTGAAATGGAAAAATAGACATATAATGTGTAAAAAAGTATACATATGCATTAAATCATTAGTTTTTTAAAAAATAATTACACATTTTATATTAAGTGCATATCTGTGAATCATCTGTTTGAGAACATGTACTTTTGTTAGTCATTCTAGAATTTCAATGGGCCATTTCAAACTACTGAAGTTAGTCTCTCTACCTACCTGTTTATCTAGGGAATTCAGTGTATTCAGTGGCAAATATTACATGGTTGTTTCAGTATGTTTTAAATATCAATAATCCTTAATAAATCTATTCAATTTTAAGTTTGCCTGAATTAAACCCCATTCACACAAAGGATAAGTCTAAAATTCACTGAGAAAAATATCAGCATCCAGATTTTTACCAGTTAAAAGGATGCATGGAAGAAAGAATTATATAATGGATAGGCAGGAAGTGAGATGCTTAAGGGTGAATAATTAAGAGGCTGCTAGTAAGCCATGATGTGTACTTACACAGTGACCAAGCTAATGGAAGCAGGAAGAAAGAAAGGAAAAATGTTAGCACTGAGCAACTAAAAATATTTTATATATTAAAATCAGCAATATATAAAGGAATGAAGCTTTGGTTCAGAGTTAGTATGCTAGATATTTGTTGCTGGATATATTTGAGATGGGGTGTTGTTGTTTTTTTTGTACTTCTCAGTGATTAAGTCCTGAGTGTCTGGACAGAGAAGTCTCAGCTGCTGTGCTTTCTGCTTGATATGCAAGCAATCTATAAGGAATGGATTCATATCAATAAGTAAGTGTACTTTGTCTGCCTTTTTACATGAAGTCACTAATTGCACTAGTGGTAAAAAGTATGGTTTCACAATAGCATGAAGAGACCTTACACTTAAGAATACAAGAAACAGACTATCATGCTGGCCAATAACTGTAAGGAAGATTTTGATTTCAAACAAAACAGAGAACATTTTTAGTTTTGCCTATGGACCTCTAAACACTTTTCTAATTGCTTTTTTTTAAAATGCAGACTTATATGTAGAATCAAATATTCATCTGAACCTTCCCTATTCCAGAACAGAGTGCCATGTCTTGCTGCTGTTCAGGAAAACAACAAAGCAGATACACATGCACGCACTTGCACACAGAGACATTCGGGTTCTGTACATTCAATGTACTTTTAAAGACCACTTATTACTTCTTAAGCATGATGACACATACAAAGTATATGGATCATATATTTAAGGAGGTTACTATTTTGATATGGATGCATTTGCAAATATTTCATACCTCACAGTTACTCAGATCTAGAAACACCTCCTTCAAATTTTGATTACAAGCAAGACCAAGTAAGAGAGCTCTGAAAAATAAATTGGAATTATATGGAATACCACTATAAAGTTTACTGAATCAGCAAGTCAGAGAAGTCATTTCAATTATATTGCTGTTCTTTAAGAATTTGCTTATTTGGTGCGCTATCCCATATTTGGAATCTGAAAGGGATATGCTAGATAAATGATGCTGCTTCAGAACAAACCATGCTATGGAGAACTGGAGAGCCTTCAACGGCACAGGGTGTCAAGCTCCCCTCTACACCCAAGTTTTCTTCTTTATTTTATGGTTTGAAACTTGAGGAAGGTACTAAGCAAATTCTGACAAATCAGATATAATGACAAACAAATGCCATGAAAACATGAATCTGCAATGTCTTCAAACTTCTAAATAAAGCCAAAACATTTTAATATCCTTTAACTAAAGCACATTTATACTGAAACAGTAAGTACAAATATATTCAAATATTTTAAAAAAATAAGCAACATAGGATATAAGATGGAAAAATTACTGTATTTTATCATTCATAAAACAGAAATCAAAGAACAAACAACCCTATTAACTATCCCATAGGTTTTTAAAATCTAAATTAAAGATTTTGGGGACACAAATGGTATAATGTATTAATTTATCATATTCAAGTCTAGATACAGAATTGCCTAGATCTTAATCCCTTCTCCTCTACGCATAATGAGTCAACATTGGATATCAAAAGTCAAGTCAAAACAAATTCATACTGAATATTTCACTTCTGACATTTACTCTCCATGTGAAAGCCAAATAGCTATTCTCAGTCTCACAAAACATATGGGTCATTTTCCCACCCACAGTAAGGTTTTCATAAAACACTTTCACAATGAAATTAAAAAATTGTTTACTTACTTTAGAGGCTCAGGTGGAAGTTTAGTTCCTGAAAGGTTGATTTGCATTAAAGCAAATGAACTGCTGAAAAATTGTTTGAATGATGGGGGGATTTCCTTGCTCTTTCTTTAAAGAAGATAGGTAAAAAAACAGCATATTCCATAAGCTCAAAATATCTTCAAAGCATGCACAAGAATCCAGAGTTATTCATTACATAAGAGAATTTAAAGAGCTACGTATATCTTATACAATACTATAGTAACATTCATTAACTACTCTTAATACCTGGACCAATGATTATAGTTGGATGAATGAAATGAAAACAAACTTGAACCACTACTTTTTACGTAGCCATATTGTCTCTTCACTATATATATATATATATATATATATATATATATATATACACACACACACACACACACACACACACACACACACACACACACACACTGCATGACATGCCCACAGTATCAATGTAGGAAATTATTCATGCCTCTATGTTGTGGAAAAATGGCAACGTTACTTTTCCGTCAAAAATAAAAATCCTCCCTCAGTCACTGTACAAATATTTATACATTTTGCTAAAAGGATGCATACTTAGAACTAAACTGTTCCATTAAATTCAGTACCATATGTTAGAGTACGTATTATAAATTCGGAAGTAAATTCTCTGTACAACCAAGTATGCCTTCAATCAATATTTTGAGATTAAGCTAAGAGTTTAGCTTCTCATTCCAATCAAACCATCTACCATTCGCTTTTTCAAGCCTGGGAATTCTTTGAATATTAGAGTGTGCGGTATGTGCTTAACAGATATACCAGTTCCTACTATGAAAACAGTATGTAAAATATATGATTTATTTATTTATTTATTTGTTTGTTTGTCCTAGGCACTGCCTGACTGCAAATTGTCTCTGGACAGCTCCCAATGTGAGAGAGAGAGATGATAGGTAGATAGATAGGTAGGTAGATAGGTAGATAGATAGACAGACAGACAGACAGACAGACAGACAGACAGACAGACAGACATATAGATATAATCAGAATAAAAACATTACCATGTAACAAGATGGTGAATGCAGTGCACAACAACAGAACACTATCACACATCCAACAAAGGGCTCCTAGGGAGCCTGGGAGAAAGGCCAGGTTTTTAAGGCCCTCTGGAAAGCCATCAGGGTGGCCACCTGGATTTCACAGGGAACCTCACTCCAGAGAGCAGGTGCCACAACTTATCATTACATCATGACATTTGCAATGGAAAAACAGGTATACAAAACATTTTATCTTTATATTCACATTAATTTTTTATACTCTTCTATTGCATCTCTCTTTGTCCTAGCATATTTAAGAGCTCTCTGAACCAGGTCTTCTGCAAATCTTTCTCACAGGCTGCTTTAAACTTCTCTTAGTGATGCCCACATTCCCTACCATCACCAATCCTTCATATAAAAGTAATGGTACTGTCACAACTCCACTTCGACCAGTTTGGGCAACTTGTGGTCTTCCATTTGTGATTGAACCACAGATCTCAGTATCCCTCACATTGGCCATGCTGACTGAGCTACTTGGAGTTGAAGTTCAGCCACACATGGAGAGCCACTGTTATCCCACCTAATTTAGATTTTAAAAACCCCTAAGAAATACCACTAAGGGGAATAGCCATAAGGATAAAGAAGGAAAATTACACCTAGAATAACAGCACTGAAATGTCCATGTGTTCATGGAAAATATTTATGAATATAATACAAATCAGTGTAAATATCTTCACCTCAAGCCAAATAGCAGTCCCAATTCGTTTCATGTTTGTTTATTTAAGAAATTGTGTGGGTTTCCTAAGTAATCCTTACAGAATTTAATAAAGCTACTCCTCTACTATGGCAATTATGTTTCAAACCAGGTCAACACAATACTCACTGGGGCCATAACACCCACAACATCTTTAGATGGCATCTTGTAACCCAAAATTAAATAGACACATACACACACACTCACAATCTTGTGAGATTGCCAAATTTCACAAGACTTTTACTGTTCTTGCATGAGTCTGCATGAGGATAGGTGTGATGCCATCTGAAAAAGTTGTTGACCCTTGATATAGATTTCAGTGATGAACCTCAATCTCAAAGACAATAGCACAAACTATGTATGGTGAAACGTATCAATACAATTAATAAAAATAATTTTAGAAAATATTTTTAGTGCTTTGGACTGGAGTGAGGAAAAGATGAGCGATATAGCACCAAGTTAATGCAAAGCATAATATTCTGAATGCTGACCTGTGTGAAAAAACTGTCCTTGACAGATTTAAGATGGCAAGATGCTGAAGGCAGCCATGAAGAAGTGCTCCAAACACCTAAATCAGAAAGGAGTAAGATAGTTAAGTATGTACATAAAACAATCTGGGATAAAAAAGTGGGGTTTCTCTATAATAAATTAATAAACGTTACCATGTCTAATGCACACTCTGTATTTGATAAATCCAGATGAATTATGGCATTTGGCTGAGCCAAAAAATTACACAGGAACTGTATGGGTGAAAGAGGAAGAAATAAAAAGTTTAGCTTTCTTATTACATCTGTCTTAACTCTATGAACTCAAAAGTAGTAGATAAATAAATCATCTTTCAACATATGGACATTACAAAGCAGCTTATCTTGGAAGGTCAACAACAGCCAACAACATCCTTTGATGTTAAATAATCCATCCACCTCTATTTTAAACTAACAATGATTTTTTATTAAAAAAAAGATTAGAATATCATCCACCTTTCTTTTTTCTTTCTCATTTTTTGCCTTGTATTTATTTACTAAAACAATAATAAAAGAAAAAAATAAAAATAAATAATTGTATTATTGTATTGTATCATCCAACTTTCTGTCAAATAGTGTAACACACCCTTATCATTTAAAGCCAAACATTTGCAAAAGCAAACAGGAGTGCTATTTATTTGCATCTGCAACAAGTAATTTTTTTCCGACTAGCATTTATATTACTATGTCCTCCACCTAAGTGACAAAGAGCACCTCATCAAACTTGAAATGCCCATTCTTGGTGGAAATTCTGCGAGTTGCAATTTCAACACATCTAGAATGAAAAGCAGTTAGAAAAAGTCTGATTTAGAAAATGTCAAAATTAGAACACCTACTGAAAGATCGTCACCTCGAAGAATATTTCCTGAGAGATCAAGGTGGGTGAGAGTGGTAGCTAACAGCTGGTTGGCACTCAGTGACTGTGAAAGGCTGTTCACCCCTGTAAGAGAATGACCAAAATTTGCTTCTTTGTTGAATAATGTATTAGTGTATCTTCTACAAGTATACAGTTTCCACGACAAACTGGGTTGTTGTTTTTTGTTCTGCACCTCATCAAAAGAACATCAACACCAAATTTATAAAAAATTATTAGAGCTATCCTGGAGGAGGCTCCAAAATTATGTGAAGTAACACAATCCCCCATCTCCCTCAGAAGGCAAATGATATCATTACTATACCTTGCAGAAACAAATGTGTTTTTGTTTCTGCAAGTGAAGTATAGCTGCTTCACACAGGCCTATATGATAACAGTGCTTTGAGAAGAAACAATACTTTCTGTACAATCGTCACCTTCAAATCTCAAGTGTGATTTAAAACTGCTTTTATATACAGTATATGCACAGATAAAGCCATACAATGTAAGTACAAAGATTCACATCAGCTGATCTTAAAAATATTTGTAAATAATAAATGGAGTTGGCAAACAAATAATTAGAGGACAATATGAAGACTGTGAACTATTCAGGACTAATTACAATACAGAAAGAATAACTTCTATACAAGTTACTGAATTGACCTAGCCTCTCCCATCAGGCTTCCAGGCTAAAGGTTACCAAACCAAACAAATTTGACAAGTAGGAAAAGATCAGTTAGAAGAAAACCTAGAAGGGCATTAGTAGGGAGCTAATTATATGGATCATTAACTAGCTTTACATGTCACACTAAGGTATGATCTACTTAACAATGGTTTACTGAATAGTAAACCATTGTTTACATGGTATACTGAATATAATTGGCTAGTTCAAATAAAACAAATCATTATATGGCTTAATGGAATCAGGTCACTAAATATTCTACGGAAGAGCTCTGTTTAGATAGTTTGACAAGGATATAAAGATGTTGCAAGTTAGAAAAAACTCAGAGGGGAAAAAAGATGAGCAGGAAATTTGCTCTATAAAATTCAATGGTAATCTTAATTTGTAATAATGGTAGCTAACCTGTAACTGTGGTTCTTTGAAAGGTCATCAGTGAATTTATAGACATAGGTCCTCTTGCACCCATGTCCATTAAACTACTGGGAATGATCAGTAAAGGTTTTAGGGGAAGCACCAACAATGCAGGATGGATAAGTAGATATTGTGAATTCACAGATACCAACTCAAAGAACCATAGTTATAGGCAAAGTGATCTGTGTGATTCATACACATGGGTCATAGACTGGCAGTAGAGCTAGGAGTACACCAAAGATAACTCTGCTATCCTGAACACATCAAAGATAAACAATTGAGACAATGGTGTAGCTCAGCAAATGCTACTCTTCTTAAGAATGCTGCCTAAGATGACACAGCTTTTTTGTAGAGGGAACTCAAACCTAAAAGCCACCTCTCCAGAATAATAAATGTATAGGACCATAGGTTCAAACTGTTTGGAAAATAGCAGTGGGACTCATTTATAGGAACAGGAGAAGCCTGTTTTTATAAATAAACATAAAGAATAGAATAAATGTAGGAATTCACAATTCAAGAGGCAGAAAAGTCAAATAATTCTCTCCAGTAACAAATACAGTGGGCGTGGATGATTCGAAGTCTGGGTGTCTAAATGACATACTTAGGTTTAGTGCAGGCTGAAGAGATCTATATGGAGTGGAAGATGAATACAATCTCCTTAGGCCTGAATGAGGAAGATAAACCAAAGCTGGCATGAGTAAGTAAATAATAAATAAATCTTTTTGGTTTTGTAAATAATCTTCACTAAGATTATGATGAGCAATGGGAAAGGCAGGAAGATGTAGAGGATGCGGTCTCACCAGTAACACTGGAAAGCATCTCCCAGTTCAAACTCTGCTTGAAAACTATGGACACTGTGTGTTCCCTTGAGTAGAGAGCTCCCACTTATGACTTGTTGAGTTTGAGTGGCTCAAAGAAGCTCGAAGAGTGTTCTGCCTGATGATGTGAGATGGCTATGCTTGGCTATAAACCAATCCCATACCTATACCAAGGAAATACATGTTGACCTTCCCTGGCTGTTCAGGTCCTAAATAACTATAAAATTGTCCAATATAATATAGCCTACTCAATTCCTAAATAAAAGCCTGGAAGATTTCAGTGCTCTGAATACCTGCTAGAGTTCCAAGAAATTGATATGAAATTGTTCCTGGACCATTTGTTTCCTGGACCCTCAAAAATGAACAGTAAGTATCCCAACCTTGTCTGATGCATCCGTGTAATGACTGATGGCATTAGTAGGGAAAACAGCATTTCTTCAAAGATATCCATCTGGTTCCTCCACCAAGAGAGTGGAGTCTGGAAGATTTAAAATAGCCTGAAATTACCAGGCCAGAAGTGTTCTCAATCAGGTGAATGTTTTATGTTGCTAGTGTGGATATCTAACCCCAAGATGAACCAATACCACACAGCCTGGGGAAAAGTTGAAGCTCCTTTCTGTTTGGAGCAGAAATGAAATTCCCTGTGGTGCATCCAGACATATGTCAATATATTAAAGTTCCTGAATGGACAACAAATGTGACTTTTCTATACTGAGAAGAAAACACACACTGGGCAGTAAAGGATCTAGTTCAGATTACCCAGAAGCTATAACACATATATTCTGAAGCCTCAGACATATTACCATAACCATATGCATTTAGCAAAGCAAATACAGAAGCATCTTACACATTTGCTTGCTCTGATGTGTGAATACTGACAGCATAAAGGTGAAAGAAAATATGAAAGCATCCTTCAAATTCAATAATACAAACCAAAGATGGATGCAGAGTACACTATATGGAACCTTCTTACTAGGCATAAATATTTCCTTGGCCAAACTGTATGCAACCATCCTTTTAGTGACAAAGTACCTAGAATATAACACACAGTGCAGCTTGCAGCATGAAACTATTTTTACAGTTTCTGCCTTTGCAGAGCAGATCACCGATCTTTTCCAGAAAAGTGGACAAAAGTGGGCCTGGCTGGAGAAGTCTCATTGATGGATAACGCCATAATGAACTGGAACTGATAACCATGAATTACAATGAAAGAACCCATGTATCTGTGGAAGTCAACTGCTGAAGTGACAGAACTGGAAAAAAGATAATCCCAAGAGTGGAGATGCTGATAACTGAAGCCAAACAAAGACACTTGGAATGCTTCACAGATACTGTAGATCTTGCTGCACTGTCAGTCTTGGAACTGAGGAACTGTTTGCCAACAAATGGTACGTTTTCCATATGGATTTGGACCTACTTGAGTTAAATCAGTGGAAAAAAGCTATGTATAGCAACAGAGTAACCGATGGAGCCATTTGAGAGCTAAGTCACCTGCACATGTAGCAGTGTTTGTTCACTGCTTGGCCACCTGTGTGGCTTCAACTTAGAAGAACTTAACAAGTATGTCCTCTTACCCTCAGGTGGTTGAGAAAATAAACCAGCTGATTTTTCCCGTAGGAAAAATTGAAACACAGTGAGACAATGTTAGTTATTAGCAACACCGAAGTCCAGGCCATTGTAGAAGTAGAATTTTCAGTTGTTGCCTCCAATTTCTTGCCTTTCTTGTTCATATTCTGGAAATGTTGCAGCTATAACAAACAGCAGTAGAATTTGGAAGAAGGTGATGAAAGAGAAACAGCCTTCTTTAGAGTTTTTGATGCATTTGAAAATGGGAGGTGCAAAGGATGGTTTCATCCACAAACACTGTGCTGTCATGCACAAATTGAAAGAAGGGATCCTGAACTGGTTGATCAGACTGTGTAACTTCCAAATAGACTGTATTATGTACTTCATGTAACTACAGATATCTTTTGAAGTTGAAAAGTGGACCTGGTTGCCTATTTCTGTTTTTGGTGAGGACAATGAAGATACAGAGCAACAGTACAATCACAAGCATATGAAACTTTGTCTTATAAGTTAGAATGCCTCACATAAAGATCCTTGTCCTGTATGCAAGCCATTCCCAAGACTCTACCTGGTTCATGAGGAGACTGTAGTTAAGTTGGTTTAAGAATTCAAAATGTGGATGGTCAAAGGGGGTTCTTTGGGAGCAGCTACTGGGGTAGGCTTGAGATCTCAGCAAATGGAGTGATACCCTTCTCAGCTCTGGGAGTGCCTGGGAGCTTGACACAACAATTGAACTTGGTCAACAGAAATGTGCCATTTATGATGGAGAGTGATGGAGAAAGGCGGGTGTCTCTTGGACCTTATGGACCAAGAAAATATCCACAATTTAACAAAAATAACTTGAACTTGAGAGGACAGACAAAACAGATCCTGGAGAAAAATGTCTGTGAGATGTAGAACACTTACTCACATTTCCTCTCTTTAACACAAAGTTGAATATCATCTGTATGGAAGAGTCCAGAAGAAGCAGAGGGTCTAGTGTTACTGGGCCAATCATCAGTGTCAAATCTTGTGGAGAAAGGTTCAGTGAAGCAGACTGAAAGCTTCTCAAAATAATGTGACTTGTCCTTCCTCTTGTTGCCCTCAGACATGTGTAATCATGCATACTTAATTGCCTAAGATCAAAGCTTGGTAACAAATGGCTTGCCAGGGATTGGAGGAGCTGGTGATGTTCCTATGATCAGAAATTTAGTGTGCACAGTCCTGGTGCATGTAGTGAGTTCAAAATAGCTAGGCTTTGGAAATGGCAGAGTCTGAGCTATGGAGTCTTTAGGTGCTGAAGTCACCATGAATCCAGTCAAGCTGAGTCCTACTCCTACAATGGGAGGAGCTATTTTTTATGGGCTTGTTTAGTAAAAATCTGACATTGGTAGCAAGATTATACAACATGCCCACCTCTCAAGCAAATCAAGTAGAAGGAGGAGGAATCCAATGGTGGAAATTTGTTGTAGCTGATTTTGGTTGCTATATCCAATTTTTAAACAGTGATGTGATGCAAGATATTGTTCAAGCTTATTATTAATCTTACCGCTGGAAAACTATGAAATGAATAAATATTCAAATAATAGAGCCTAAAAAGAAAGATAATTTATTGTAATTAAGCACATTTATGAAATATACCTTTAGGTGATAATGAGGTTTTAGATAAATTTAAATGCATCAGCCCCTTTGGTAGTTTGGCAAACTGAATACTTAATGAAGATACACCTGTAAAAGAATAAAAATGAAGCCAACAGCAAAAGTGAAGACATTTACAGAGTAATTACTTTTAATTTTCCATGTTGATTGATGTGATTCTGTTGTTACCATTTACGGTTTGGACCTTAAATGGTGAGTTCTCACTGTTTAGTCTGATTTTCTGGAAACTCAGGTTTATAAAAAGGAAACAATAGCCTAATGGCACAGAAATGGAACTGTTTAACAAACTAAAAATAGCAATAATGGTGATAATTAAAACTGCCCAGGGTCCCTCCTTGTGGGGGAGATGGGCGGGATGGATATAAATGTGACAAATAAATAAATAAACAAACAAACAAACAAACAAACAAACAAACAAATTGTTCTCAACATTTAACTTATCTGTATATTTGTGTGTGTACACACACACACACACACACAAACACACAATGTATATCTCTATACCATACGGGTTTGTTTGTTTATTTATTTATTTACTATCCCGCCTTTATTATTTTATTTTAATAAATACTTTCTCCTCCCTGGAAAGGGTGTCTAATATAGGTATCTAAGCATACTAATTATAAAATCTTTAAATTAACTTGGGTAGTAAAAAACAAATGTATGAAGCTGAAGTTATTCTGCCAATATTCTTTTAGCTCCTAAAGTTTGGACTATGATTCTAAGCAGACTTTACAGAAATATTTTTGAATTAAATCAATGGAACATAGTTGGCACATAAATAAGTTTGACTGTTACTGCAAGTTTTCAATTTATTCTAGATTACTGTTGTTCTGAAGTTAACAGAATCACTGCTAGTAAAAATAAAATGTATGTTTGCATGTTTCTATTTCTATCTATTTCTCATAGCATCCATGGCTAGCCATCATGACCCAAAAATAACAACATGTCATTTATTTATTTATTTTCTATCCCACGTTTATTATTTTTTTATAAATAACTCAAAGCGGTGAATATACCTAATACTCCTTCCTCCTCCTATTTTCCCCACAACAACAACCCTGTGAGGTGAGTTGGGCTGAGAGAGAGTGACTGGCCCAAGGTCACCCAGCTGGCTTTCATGCCTAAGGCGGGACTAAAACTCTCAGTCTCCTGGTTTCTAGCCCAGCACCTTAACCCACAGCTTTTCAAACTGTGTGTCGCGACACAAAAGTGTGTCGCCTGCGGGGCCCAGGTATGTCGCATCAAAACCCGGAAGCGCTGATGGCACGCCATGTGCGGCCGCGGGCCATCAGCGCTTCTGGGTTTTCGCATGGCACACAAGGACACCGCTGCCGCCACCACTGCGGCGCGCGAAAATCCGAAAGCGCCACAGCAGTGGCGGCACGCAAAAACTGAAAGTGGTGGCGGCGCTTCCGGGTTTTCTCACACGCCGCCGATGGTGTGTCGCCGTGGGAAAAGTTTGGAAACCCCTGCCTTAACCACTAGACCAAACTGGCTCTCTATTATGATCTAAGCTCTATCCTTTCATATTTGCATCATTATGTTTCATGCTGGCATGTAAGAGTTGAAGACTGTACCACAACAAACATTTTATCACTCCCTCTACCCCCATGGATGCCTATGGCCGATCTAGTTATTAAGCATCTTTTGTTAACATAAGAGACAATTGATATATGAAAGAAGAAAAGTTCTTCACTAACAACAGGAGATATTTACAAAGCATAATGTTGTTTGATTCCAAGAAAAACTGAAAGAAATATACTAATCCTCTTATTGGGCTTGTATTATGAGTGGGAAATGGAAGTGTTACAGTACCTCTGTCCTCTAGAGGGTTGTTAGCAAGATTAATTGTATGAAGTCCTGAGGTGGGATTGTGGGATAGAGCATTGGCCAATTTCTGTGCAAAATCTCTAAGAGACAAAAAAAAAACCCATTAAAAATTATACTGTATTTAGCACTATACCATATTCATGAGCTTAGTATGAACTGATTATATGTGACACTGAATTGGAGAGCCTATGTAGAATATTGCATTCAAGTATGTGGGTTTGCACATACTTTATGTTGTGTTACTTGCAACAACTGATTTCTGTGTTGAATGCTGTACTAAGTATGCAGAGAAAGAAGTCTATACAGGGCAGGAAAGATGCCATTTCTACTTTTAATACCCCCCCAACTGTTTGCTACTGCTTTTGATGAAGTAATAAATATTAGAATAATGCAGCACTTCGGAAATAATCCGCACAAAGTGTTTCATGTGATTCCGGTACAAGATGTAGCTGCTTTGAAGACTTGCAGCCAGATGCTACGTTCACCCACCACCATTACTCTGAAACATCTTTTTAGAGCCAAATCATTGCATACTCCTAATACACATCAGTGAGTGATTCAAAACAGACATTGTATTTTTATTTTATACCTGTGCTGCCTAATGGCAAATAAAATCATTCATACATATTGGCAAAGTTGCTCAACATCACATGGGTTCTCACAAAGAGTAGCCCACTTGGCCTAGATCATATTGGTGCATTAAAATGTTTTAAGATTGCTAATCTCATTTATAGACATATCATGCACTTATACAAATGTTGTATCTTTTTAAGCTATGTTGCAAAGAAGTTTATCCATTAAGATACAATCTTGATTTTGTACATTTTGTACAACTACTTAGAACTAGGCCTTACTGGGTACGGTCACACAGCACAGCTGCTATCAGCAATTCTTTAAACTATGAATGTATGCAATGACTCCTCCCCACCACCCCCAACTGACACAGGTGCAAGCCACCCCATCAGAGATGTATCTTCTGATGGCCATAGTATGAAAGGGGGAACCCACAGACTTGTAAGAAACTGTGGATCCCCTCTCTTGCTTCTTCTGACAAGTAGTAGTACTAATGCCACATTTGCATACTATGACTCCTGGAAAATAAACCTCAAATAGATGGTTTGAAATTATAACAAAGCTGTTCACAGTGAAACTATGGTTGGAAATAACCGCAGTAGGTAAATATGCCAACTCGGTTCAATGCTGTTAACCCCCAATAAGTATATTACAACACCGCAGCTTCAGACTTGCAGCTTCCTCTGATGCTATTGGGCTTTACTAAAAATGTTACTGTTGGTTAATTAAAAAGAATGACTTACGTCCTAAGACCAGCATTCTCTAGTACTAGCTCTTCCAATCTACTGGATCTGCTCACAATTCTTAGGATCTGCTCACAAACATCAGTGGACTGTCATAAGAACAATGGTGTAACATTAAGGACCAATGGAAACATTAGCAATGCAAGAAGGTGAGAGACTGACTGCCTTAGCTCTGAAGAGATGCCTCTTTTTGTAACTGAATACTCATATAAAAAGTATTAACATTGGTGCAAGAAACTTACAGCATGAATTACAGACAATTACAGACAATAAATACATTCATATTCATGCAGTGATCTACTCACAAAACTCTACAAACTCAGTTTGGTGCCCTACCACACCACACAAGAACCAGCTTTTGTCAGCAATGATGTAGCCCATATGAGGTAAGAATATCACACATATTTTTTTTTCTAGAACAGCTTAGTATCAAGAAATGTTGGCAAGTTAATGAAAAGATCAGTGAATTCACTGAGTTACTGTTCCTTCTGCCATATTCATATTAGAACAATGGTCACAACCAGTTGTAAGGAAAGATAGTTCTTATGTCAACAAAACAAATATAAGTGCAGAATAAGATTTATTTTTATTGTATTTAGTATTCTATTCCTTTAGCTTGATTTTGGAGTAAGTAGTCCATAATGCATCTAAAGTTAGTAAGATCTAATATTCTGCAAATGAAATGAGTTTCTCCAGCTTTATCTTACTATCTGTACAAAACTGCCCTATTCAAAATTAAAAATGAATAAAGTACAGGCAGAAAGCTGCAGGACAAAATGTTCCGAGTACTCCCATAGCTTCTAAGAATGCCAAATAATTAAGACAATGCAGAAATTGGAAACACTTTTTCCCAGTGTTACAAAGTCATATGCGTAGGTGGTGGCCTGAAGAACCCTACTGGAAGCTTACGTAAGGTCAGAATCAAAGTACAAATTACTCTGCTGATTCTGTTCACTCCATTTTAAATATGCACACATACATGTAAAATATAATTGTTAGTTTCATCTAAACAAAATCAGTTCACTGTAAAATTTCAGTGACATCTTAAAAAACAGTATGCTTTGATATAACCTGCTTTTTTGAATTTATTTCTTTTCAATTTTCATAGACTAGAAGGCCAATTTCTTTCAAAAGAGTTGTGTAATTTCCAGACTGCTTAAACAAGGAATATTCCACGTCCTCCTCTGAAATATTTGATACAGTTTGCACAATTTAGTTCATTTAATTGCAGCAGAGATATTTCTCAAACATTTCTGCTTACATATTTTTCTTTTTATTAGGACTAGAATGTTTGAAGAACTCTGGATCAATTTTTTTGGCATCTTTAAAGATGTCTGAAAATGCAATAAGCAAAAGAAAGTGGTATTTCTCACTCCCTCTCAACTCTCTCTCCCCTCCAATATCTACATGGGTGAGGTCATTTGCCAGTTTGAGTTTGGTATCATCAGTATATCTATAATACTGGATAAAGTAAAGCCAGGCTGCTCACTAGAAGTACTAATAACAAAACTTAAGCTAAAATGTTTAGTACAAATAATGAAAAGGCAAGTGCCACTGATCCTGATCCTTGGAAAAGAGGGGCCAATAAAAGACACAGTGGCTAGGTACTATTACTGATGACACAAAGATAGGTTTAGAAGAACTAAAAGTTAATGACAGATAATCCTGGTGCAATGATATTTATCAGGTCATGAAAAGTCAGAATGAAACAGAACAACTACTCTTCTAAAATAATTATATACTCTACACAACAAGATTCCCCAAGCACCTTGAATCATCCTGCATCCTAATACTTACTAACTTTAGATCCTTGGAGGAAAGCTTTGTAAACCACTGATTGTATTCCAGGGCAGCAACTATTGGTATTAAATCTCTAAGGAGAGAAAAAAGATCATATATTGAAACAAAACTTTTTAGACAGAACTGATTTGGGAGAAAGAGGATTAACTTTTAAATGAAGGAATAACTCTGACAGATTGAAAAGGTAGGAACTCTTTTTATTATAATTTTTCCCTCACATTAACTCATGAACCTTAAGATGACCTGAGTTTTGGCATCTCATACCCAATAAATAATAAATGCCTGCTTAGGAAGTGATTTCAGCAACCAAATTACAATGTATTTTTTTTTAATTTCACTTAATCCCATATATTTTAATCTGTTATTTATTTATTTATTTATTTATTTATTTATTTATTTATTAAATTTATATTGCCGCCCATCTCCCCTATCGGGGACTCTGGGCGGTTCACAATAGAAACAGTTAAAACATAAATAGAAAATTTACAATATAATAAATAATATAAAATCCAAATAAAATCCAAGATGTTAAAATGGTGATACTAGGAGGCTTCATGGGACCAGCCATCCCCAAGAGGAGCTGTTAACATTTCCCTCCCAGGCAAGCCGACAGAACCAGGTCTTTAGATCTTTTTGAAAGGTCGGGAGCGAGGAGACCCGCCTCAGCTCTGGGGGTAAAAATATTCCAAAGGGCGGGCACAACTGCAGAGAAGGCCCGCCTCCTGGACCCCGCTAGATGGAACTCTTTAGTCGATGGGGTCTGCAGCAAGCCCTCTCTGACTGATCGGGTGGGACGGGTCGATGTTCTGGGGATGAGACGGTCCCTCAGGTAACCTGGCCCTATGCCATGTAGGGCTTTAAAGGTGATAACCAACACCTTGAATTGGACCCGGAAGCAAACTGGTACCCAATGCAGCTCGCGCAGCAGAGGTGTCACATGTGCCGATCTTCTGGCCCCAATAACTGTCCGTGCAGCTGCATTCTGGACCAGTTGAAGCTCCCGGATACTCCTCAAGGGTAGCTCCATGTAGAGCGCATTACAATAGTCTGAAGGGAACCAAGCAGGCCTGGACCACAGAGTTTGGCTTGGAAAATACAATGTTATGATGTTTCCCATAGTGCAACATTGCTAGAACTCCACTGAACCAAAGCTAGTGCCTGAACCAAAGAATTGTCACCCAAGGATGACCCTTGAGATGGGCCTCAGCAAGGCCCCAAAGAATTCTGCATAGAAATGCTAGGTGCTAAATAGTAATTCTACCTTCCTCAGGAATGCTTACCAGCCTGGGGCCCCCTATCTGGTCAGCATCTTCTTCCTGATATAAGCTAACCTGTTTACTTGACTTTCCTGTAATAAATCTTTGTTCCCCCTCCTAATATGTAAATGTGTGAAGATGTGATTTAATGGTTCTGACTTCTGTGATGTAGCTATGTGTGTATAACCTAAATGTCTTTAAAGAGTTACTTTTATCTGTATAAGATGTAATTGTAAATCTCTAGCCAAAGACAGTTGCACAGGATGTGCCCATGGAACAATTGGTGTGAAAATTCACAGGCCCCTCTCATTGTAACTATGTTGATGACCCACGTCACCTCATGACCCGATAGATCCCAGAATCCCTCAGCCCTGGGCGGGACCCTGATCCCCAAAAGCTAGCCAATCCCAGGGAATGGTCAGAGGACACCTCACCCACATATGGGCATACCATCATCATCCTCACTTCCTGCTTGTATTTTCTGTATAAAAGTTGTGCTCTATTGTCCTTCGGGATAGTGGTTCCACTCAGAGGTCACTTCCACGTGACAGCTGTATGGTCTGCCATCCAGCAACCTTGTTGGCCAATTAAACTTGCTGCTGTTCCTTTTACAAAGTCTCCTTTGTGTATTTGGTTTTCTCTAAGAGGCGCGTGGTAAGTTTTGGTGCCTTACAAGTCTATATGGGAGATGACAAGGGCATGAGTGACTGTTCGGAGGGCATCTCAGTCCAGGAATGGGCATAACTGGTGCACAATCCGAAGTTGTGCAAAGGCCCTCCTGGCCACGGCTGCCACCTGCTCTTCAAGCAGGAGTCGTGAGTCCAGGAGAACCCCCAAATTCCGCACTGGTTCCGAATGGGGCAGTGCCACCCCATCCAGAACCAAAGATGACAACTTCCTAGACCCCAAGCGGTCATCAATCCACACCCACTCCGTCTTACTAGGGTTCAGCCGAAGCCTGTTGTTCCCCATCCAGACCCCTACGGCCTCCAGGCACTGAGATAGGGCGGCAACCGCATCACTTACTTCACCCGGGATGGAAATGTACAGCTGAGTATCATCAGCATATAGATCTCACCCAGCGGCTTCATATAGATGTTAAACAGGACAGGAGAGAGCACCGAGCTCTATGGCACCCCACACAAGAGGGGCCGTGGGTCAGATCTCTCCTCCCCTATCACCACTGATTGGGAACGGCCCTGGAGGAAGGAGGTGAACCAGTGCAAAACTACACCGCCCACCCCCAACTCCCTGAGCCGTCCCAAAAGGATACCATGGTCGATGGTATCAAAAGCCGCTGAGAGATCTAAGAGAACAAGGATGGATGCACTTCCTCCATCCTGCCCTTGCCATAGATCATCCATAAGTGCAACCAATGCAGTCTCCATGCTGTTCCTCTTATAAATTCTTCATTAAATTAGAGGCACATATGTTAAATGTTTGCATGCTGACTACAGCAGAGCCTCATTAAGTGTTACTAAAGCACTTATTTTACTAAATAGTTCAAATAAAGTTTATATGCATGTATTTAATATCTTTGAATAGCATATCAAAGATTAAAATAAAATGTTAACTCTAAAACTCAAGCTGTTCTGATATAAACTCATATTTTTCAAAATATTTTTCTATTTTAAGAATACATTTCATCCTCAAGTTTCTGCTAGGAAAAAAAGACGTATTTTAAATTACATATAAAGGTAGCAAAGATAAACATTAGTGTATCTTAAAAGCTCCTTTCTTTCCTTGCATACGCAGCTTTTCTTCATCAAAGGCCTAAGCGATTAATAGGTTTCCTCCGACGTTCAAAATGGGAAAACTAACCTTTGCACTCAGAGAGGATGACAGAAAATGAGCATCAAAATCCTTGCTGGCTTTGCTTCTGATATAAACAAGTCCATCCAACAGGGATCC
Organism: Charina bottae; assembly: GCA_023362775.1. Taxonomy (NCBI): domain Eukaryota; kingdom Metazoa; phylum Chordata; class Lepidosauria; order Squamata; family Charinaidae; genus Charina; species Charina bottae. The sequence goes on from JALMGJ010000003.1 coordinate 193,781,483, forward strand.
AAGCAACTACTGTGTGTGTTCCTCAGTGCTTCCCTAGGTATGGGGGAAAACCCTACACAATTTTTTGTTTCCCCTTCAATAGCAAGCTGTCAGGTTGCCTTTGTTAACAGCTGTAACTGTAAGAGCTGAAGTTACTCAGGCAGGAATCAAGAAAGCTTTGAGAACCATTATGTAAGCATAGAAGAGATGTCACGGACATTCAGGACTGGGAAAAGAATGGCCAAAGAGTCTCTGTGTGTTTGTGTGTGTGTTTGTGTTTATGTATGTGTATATGTTTGTATACTGTGTATGTATATATGCACGTGTATATTATTTGTGTATATTATTTATGTATGTGTATGTGCATGTGCGTGTGCGTGTGTGAAGGTAGGTAGGTGGATGGCTGGTGCCTTTTAAATGTATTGGATTATCATTAGAATCTTTCATACACTTTGAATGAATACATTCATTCATCCATAAATTATATGGACATTGGGTACTTATATTTTGACCAGAAGTTATGTAATATTAAATATATTCACACACCAGTCACACAGGCTAGACAGCCATCAGTTGAAAATACCTTCATTTCCTGCACTGTGTACACAGTTGGATAGGCAATTTGCCTGAATGCCCTCAGAACAATGTCTTATCTTCTGAAGATATACAATATTTTGAAATTGTAGTATAAAAACCTTGCATGTTGAGTGTTTGCTAACTTTCTTCCATGACTAAAAAGGAACAGTAGTTTTGATACACAACTAGTTTTTGGAATTACAGGTAGCCCTCATTTAGCAACCACAACTGGGACCGGCAACTTGATTGTTAAGCAAAGCAGTCACTAAGTGAAACATCACGCTTTTACAATTTTACTTCAGCTTTCCTTTGCCTTACAGAAAGGTCGTAAATGTGAGGACTGGTTGCAAAATTACTTTTTCATCACCATCTAAACTGCGAATGGTCACTAAACAAGACAGTCACTAAACAAGGACAACCTGCATCATGTTTGTCCTCGTTTAGCAAACACAACTGGGACTGGCAACTTGGTTGTTAAGTGAAGCAGTCGCTAAGTGAAACCGTGACTGTGCTTATGAGCTTACTTCAGCTTTCCTTTGCTTTACAGACCTGCAAAGGTCGTAAATGTGAGGATTGGTCGCAAAGTTACTTTTTCATCACCATCGTTAACTGCGAATAGTCACTGTACAAGGCAGTCACTAAACAAGGACTGTAATATGTTTTAACTTTCACTGACTCCTAACCTTTGAACAAGAAGCTATTTTTCTGACCAGTATCCTACATGAAAACCTTAGTGAGTTCTAATACACTTCCAATACAATTTTAAATATTTAATTTTGATAAGCCCCATTCTATTAACGCTATTATTTCCAACTAACAGAATACGTACACTTAGAAAGTGTTTTACGTATAAACCAGTAGTTCACAATTCATAAGCACAGTCAGGATCCAAACTGGAGGTTTGTAAGCTCTTGTTTAAGTCAGTTGTTTGAAGCAAGGAGCAACTCCAACCCCCCTTATAAAACTGCATGCCATGAAGTATGTAGGGCTGCAATTAGAAGGAACACTGCTTCAGCCAATGTATGAATGAAAGTCCTTTCTACTCATGTATATCTCATCTCATAATTGAAAATCAATGAAAACACAGAGCAAGCTTCCCAGCTGTTGCAACCCTGCTGAACAAAAGGTTCTTCTGTTAGTATCCCAGTGAGATCAAAACATTATTACTGGACAGATGTATCCTTCACATTAGATGACTACAGTACACTTCCATTTATGCAGGATCTTAGTATTTACCTGTGGTCAAGATGGCTAAAGTCTTGCAAATTTAATTCCCTGGTATCTTGAGTCAGATAAATGGTATCAACATCCTAGTTAGATAAAGAAGAATGAAATACATTTTAGAGGAAAACTATTTAATTTATTAGTACAAATTGCTTATATGATAGATAGACTTTAGTTAAGGCTTTTTGTTTCTTTTAGCCTCAGTAAGCTTCCCCAGTCTTATTTCTATACTTACCCACTGCACTTCTTCCCTATACGGAGAACCCAGCCAGTCACAAACACATGCATACATTTGAGAGAAACCACCTAAAAACAAACAAAAAAGAACACTAACCATTTATCACTGTGGGGAATAAGTTCTTAAAAGCTGATGCACATATCCTGATGGTAAGCTGTTTTTCTCTCTCCTTGGCACTTACACTGTCCTACAAGAACAATATGCAACTAACTGAATCTAGAGCACATTCCTCTATAATATACAGCAGGGCAGGATAAGGCATAAAAATAGCATCTTCCCACACTGCTCAAAATTACTCTTCACTCTAACTACACCTTAGGACTAATTATATTTTTCCAAAAAGCAAACCCTACACCAGAAATAGAACTAAGCTTCCCTGTACTGGTAATGCCAGAAACTGCACATTTCAGCTGAAAAAGCACACACTCACCACAGGGTCCTAATTCTCCTACAGTTTGACTGTCCCATAGAGTCTGGAGATTAACCAGCCTGTCTGGGGGCTCCATAATTACTTTCTTCATTATTCTCCTATATGCAAGAAGTAAATGCACACATGAATTAGAACTCATTAAAATGTAGTTTGTTATTTCACACTTATGTACTTGAACTGCAAGCTTCAATGGGATTATGTCCCACGTCTGACATTTGAAGGAAAGGGTGAGCTGAAATGGAAGGTCTGCTGCCTCCTTTCCCTTTAACCACATTTTCTGCACTTCTAACATGGTGGACTTGAAGTAATTATCCCTTAGCTAACATAAATGTTGAAATTCTGTTAGATTTAAGAACTATTCAAACCCTATGTATTTTATCCATATAAATCCCAAAGAACTCTGCAAAGCTACTTCTCAATCTCTGTGATCTCATCTTTGTGATATTTACAATCATCACATTGTAACTGGCTACATCTGATTCTTTAGAAAAACTATTTGGAATCGTTTACCTTACTTTTTGGCTATGATAAAATGAAAGATCTAGTAATTAAGAATAGTGATTGCACATAATGAAATCTTGAAATCTTCACTGAAACAACACTGACATTTTTGAAAATTAGAGTACTTTCCAAACTCTAAGATCACCACCTGATAACCAGAAGCTGCCAAAGAAAGTATTGTATTGGTATCGTGCAAAAGAGCAGCAACTATAATAGCTGGACAACTGGACAATGTCAGTTGTTCCCTGGCTAGATATTATCTCCCACCCCTAATATTAAGTCTAGTTTGTTTTCATAAGGATTGTGCAGCGCTTTGAATTTGAAAGGAAAAAATTGTTTTGAATTGTGCATAGATGTGTACATAGTACCTGCCACTACCTCCTTAAAGCAAACACCTCTTTTCCTGGGAACAGGCTGCACTTATGGAAGACAACCATGCAATTCTGGGAAAAGATGCAGTTGCTTTAAATGGTAGCTAACAGATATTACACGAGTGCACCTCCATGCTACAAAACACCTTTTCCTATTTCAATCTAAAATGCTGCATAGCCCTTCTGCTCCACCACTTTTAAGTGGTTTGAGTCAATACATCCTAGTATATTATACCAAAGAATACCCTGCTGTATGTTGACCACAGGGTACCAGGTTGATACAAAATGTATTGAAACCCACCTCATTTTATCTTCATTGGATAAATTTAATAAACATTCTCAAATGTTTTTCTAGAAACGTGGAAAAGACAGAACAGCATCACTGACATACACAAATGCAACAGGTGAGAGAAAGAGAGAGATGAAGTCTATTCTGCTGAGCATTTATCCCAATGAGTACCTACACTGGAGACAGACCAGGGAATATTCTCCTAAGGCATGTTCCAATATGTGCTAACACTTCATGCACATCTTCAGATGAAGTTAACTTCATAGAAATGTTGCACTTTTCAGTTTCTACAATCAGCTGTAAAAAAATGGGGGAGACATGAGGTAACCCTTTAGATAATCCTTAAAAATTACAAATATGTCAGTAGTGAATATTTAGTAACTTAAAAACAATACATTCAAAATCAGTTAGGATCTATGCTTCTCTGTCTGAAAGGAGGAAGGACTGCTGAAGCATAACATGGGCAGCCTATATGATCTGGCATGTCTTAGGCCAGAATCAGTTTTCTGCCCCACTCTAATCCATGACAAAACTGCAGTTTAATATCCCCTGGTATTACCAGGCCATATAAATATTGGAGTAAACTGGTTATTATAAGATCTCCGATTTACACATTCTGTAATTTGCTTTTTCAATCTGCAGCACTGTTTCCCTTGAGTCTTTCTCCAAACGGCAGGATGTCACAAAGGATCTGTGCATCTGTATGCTTATTAGGCCTGTGTAGTACTTTAGATTTGATTCCAGAAAAGGGCTTTGGAACACACAAGAGTGTGAACTTAGCATCTGTCTGCAGCTCTTTAAAGCAGCTAGATCTTTTCCTGGAATCACATGATGGATCTCTCAGCTGCCACGTGATTCCAGGAAAAGATCTAGCTGCTTTAAAGATTTGCAGACAGATATGACATTCATGCTTCTAAGTGTTCCAAAGCACTTTTTTTGTAACTGAACTTGAAGGACTGCACAGCCCTAGTGTTGGCGTCTGTGAGGGAAGGGAGATTGGTGCAGCAACCCATCTCCATATATTTGAGAGAGGAAAATGCTCATGGATCAACACTGCTGATACTTTGCTACTTGTGAAAATGGAATGAAATGGGGAAAAGAGTGCAATGAACCCTTTGGCCATCTCAGGACAAAAGAAAACATGGAGATCTCTCCCAAACTTAAGTATGTCCTCCCATTCCTAAAGGAGATGGAAGAGGAATTGCTTCCCTATGAAGTGAATATTTAAGTAACACCCCTTCTGAACTTAGGAAAAAGTTGTAAATAAACTACTCTTACAGTCATCTCCAGCTGATGTCCACTAAACATGCAAGATCATATCAACACAATAGTCCAATATCAACTTTGGTACAGATAAAGTTGATATTGGAGTATTGTGTTGATATCTGTACCAAAGAAATTCGGAAGCTATTCTTTTTCTATTCTTTTTTTCCTTTCTGCACTCCTAATTTTCCTTTCTTTCTGATCTTTTCTTCTCAACTCTTTTTTTGTTTTTTGTTTTATATTTTATCTCTTGTTGAAATTTAATAAAATTTTATGGAAAAAAATACTCCAATATCAACTTAAAACATGAAGGTACTACTTGGTATCTTCTATTGATTAACTTCATGTGCTTTCTGCTTCCTTCCCTGGTTTTCTGGTTTGTGAGTATGTCTTTCCTGGGAAACAGCTTGTGGGGAAACTACCATTTGAAGCCATAATTTAAACTTAATTTCCAGTTGTGGTTTGTGAAAACTCTGGTTTGCCTAGCTCATATGTACAGCAATAGTAAGCCATAGACTGCTATGATCTAGCATGTAAGAATTGCTATCCAAATAAGTAAATGAAGAATTTATGGGAGCCTGGGGTTTGGGCACAAAAGCATTCTTGAATATTATATCCCAATCATGCTTTTTACTGAGAAAAACATCTGTAGAAAATGCATATGCATAAAATAAGTCCCAAATAAGCCAAACACAAAACCATGGACTTAAGGAAAGCTTTGCAAACAGCAGAATGAACTTCTGCTGCCTCCCCCGCTTCTTATTTGTCATACAATATTTTTATGTTTTACATTCACAGCATTTTTAATACCTTATTTGAACATGGAAACTAAAACTACATTCAAATTGGTCCTTATTTTTTTTTTGTGAAGGCAATCATTACTTTTTGTACAACCAAAATCGAATGAGTTATATCCATACTGCAGAAATATTCATTTTTTTATCTTCCTATGAATGTTCCTCTCAACATAATCCAGATAATTTCTTTCATATCACTAATTTATTTCATCTATTTGAAGGATAAAGCTGTGTGGCGGAACCATCAACTTGATTAAAATATTCTGGGATTATTGTACTGCAATTCTGTGTAACTAAATATTCACCTGGCCTGGTTTATTGCAAGTGATTCCTTGGATTTCCAAGTAGCTGAAAGTTAATTCTAGCTGCAATTCAGAGAGAATAGAAAATTATTTTGCTGTATCAAAGCATGGATTAAAATACATAGTAAACAAAAATTAAACTATCAACCATATAATTAACATAAAATTTATAGTAATGTTTTTTTCCTAAAGCATCATTCATTTAAATGGCACAAAACATACACAAAACACGACCCAGATCTAATGGGCTAAAATTTGACACACAGGTAACAGAGGAAGATGGCAGCAGAGATAATAAAGGAAAAATGTACATTTCAGGGTCTGTCTGTATAAATATATACTCTGTTCTACCAGTTTAATCCTGACACGATCTGATTTGTTCACTGTCAGGCTTCACCTCCCAGATAGGAATGAATCACTTAGGGAAGCTCACAAGAAAGCCAAAAACTTCAGAAGAGTAATAGTTAGTGAAGAAGGAGGAAGCCATAATCAAAGAATTTAAGCAACTTAATGTGACTCAAGAATAAGCCACCATTCAAGATCTCTTACATATGGCATTCCTTGCTATTCCATGGAACAGACTATCTGGCCCCCTCTTTTCAGCATGCTTGCCCGCCTCCTTCTGTCCATCATTTTTATAACTATCTGATTTGCTATAATTTTGTTTCTCACTGACAGTGGGGGAACTAATGCTCACAATCGCATACAGTACACCCAGTTACATGCTTTCACCAGAATAAATGGAAAATGGTAGGCAACTTCATACTATGTATTTAACAGCATGTATTGTTTGGCCTTTAGTTATACTCACTTTCAATAGGGCATAAGGATTAGTGGATTGTGAGAAGGAATGTGAAAGAAATGGCAAGTAGCATAACTATGGTATCTATTTGTAAAATACGAATATAAATATAAATATAAATATAAATATAAATATAAATATAAATATAAATATAAATATAAATATTTATTTACAGTATTTATAGGACAGCCTATAAATCAGGGCTTTCCAAAGTGCCGCCGCTGGCAACACGCCAGCGGCGGCGGCGGCACGGCGGTGGGCGCGTGCGCACACGGTGGCAACGAGGGGGGCGTGCGGCGGCGCGGGGGCGTGCGGCGGCGCAGGGGGGCGTGCAGTGGCGCGCGTGTGCACGGTGGCGGCGGCAGCGGCCGCTACCACCATGCACGCGCGCGCCGCCGCTTCCGGGTGGTGTGGCGACACACCACGCTGTGTGTGGCGACACACTTTTGTGTCGCGACACACAGTTTGGGAAGCTCTGCTATAAATACTCTAAATAAATATATAGCCAGGCTAGGGGCAGTTCCTGGGATAAACTTTGGAAAGACTTGAATTATTTCAGGGAGGATTACAAACAGGGTGTTCTACGAGAATATGAGAGTAAACAAAATGGAGAATGAGACCAAATTAAGATTAGGAATTTGTGCTGGATCCAAGAGTGGACAGACAACTACTGTAGAAAGAATTACCCATTTCTTTTTTATTTATACCTTGTCTTTCTATGCAATCAAGTACTCAAGGCACCTCACAAAAATTAAAAGAAAAAAGAAAAAGTTTAAAACCATAAATTAAATGAATATAAACATTAATTAATAGTTAACGCCTAAGGAAATACGCATTAGTTAGTCTTCTAAAGGCAAAGAGGATGGAGCCTAAACACGACTCCCAAGCAAGGATATTGCATGGCCTGGGAGCAATGCAAGCTATGAAATTAATTGGAAAAATGCACGTGTGAGAGAAAGCCCTCTTCAGAATGGTTCTTGTACAGATTTTAATGGATGGACAGATTCTTGGGAAAAGAGGTTCCTCAGATGCCAGGCCTTAAGCCAGTTATGGTTTGAAATGTTTATGGCAATACTTTAAAGCAGTGCTTTCCAAAGTGCCACCATTGGTGACACACCAACGGCGGCGGCGCAGGGGGGGGCACGTGTGCATGGCGGCGGCGGTGCAGGGAGGTGCACAGTGGTGGCGTGCACGGCGGTGGTGGCCTCGCTAAAACGTGGAAGCGTTGATGGCGCGCTGCTGCTGTCTTTGCTGCCGCCTGCGCCGCCGCACACACTCCGGCGCTGCGTGCAGCCCCGCCGCACACGCCCCGTGCCGCCGCTTCGTGACACACTAAACTGTGTGTTGCAACACACTAAAGTGTCTCGACACACAGTTTGGAAAGCTATGTTTTAAAGTATGCCTGGCAAGCAACTGGCAACCAGTGCAGATCTTTCAGTGCAAACATTGAATAACTTGCAATAGTTAGCAGCCTATAACTACTGCATTTTGTACCAATTGCCCAAAGTAAATCACACTATGACAGTCCAGATAGGATGCAACAAGGTGTGGTAGCCAAATCTTACCATTCAGTAGTCAGTGCAGTAAGTTGAATGAAAGATTTGGTATGGAATTGAACTAGGGAAGTGAAAGTAGAGGAACACTCTTCCTTGTAGAAACGCTGGAAGAGTACTTAGACAGCTAAAAGATAATCAGCTGAGGACAGAATTAGAGATACCATGAGGATAAATAAAAGCAACAATGTTGCATCAATTGTGTCTAAGACAGCAAATATAGAGAGTGATTAGACAGAAAAAACAAACAGGAGTTTGTTAGATAGATGCAGAGTAAGAAGAGAGGAGCATAACCAAAGAAATTGTGTGTTCTGAAGGATTGTATACTCAGCACAAGGGTGAAAAGCAGCTGATTGCAAAGACTATGTCCTGAGATCTGCTCATTGTTGGTGACTGAATGAGTATTTCTTGCTGACTAAGCAGATATTGTAGAAGGAATATAAGGCAGCCAGATTCCAGGGACCTAGCTGACTGAATCAAACAAATGAACAGAGCAAGCCAGAGTTTGCATCAAATCAACAGTGTGTCTTACCTAATCAGAAAAGGAAGCAAAAAGGGGAAAAAAGCCTTCTCTTGGCAGTGGAAAAACAGAAATACAGATGAAAAGGCAGTGTCTGCAGTATTAACATGCAATCCTTGTGGCAGTGTGCTTCTGTTTGCAAACAACCTGACATATTTGCAGCAAGTGCTAACTTAAAGCAGTACTTGAAGGATTGGTGTAACAAGTGACCACACTTCAGCTAAAGAGTAGACGATTTGATTTGATTTGATTTGATTTGATTTGATTTGATTTGATTTGATTTGATTGCCACCAATTCATGGCAGCTAACAACAGTAAGTATTTAAAACCAAGGACATACTAGAACAGACAGGATTGAAATCTCTAATATTGAAATACAAGAAAACATCACTCCATAAGAAAGAAAAACAAATTAAGAGGCCAACCCAGTGGACAATTAGAAACAAGAGACACAGATGATGTTCTGCACAGCTGGAACTTTGAAACAAGTTTCAGGCCGCAAATAAGAAAAATTTTCCACGGACCGGGGTGGGGGGTGGGGTTTGCAGGCAGGAGCCAATTGCGCGCACCGGGGGGCGGGGTTTGCAGGTGGGAGCCCCGCGGCCCACTTCCTAACAAGCCACGGCCCACTAGTGGGCCGTGGCCCACAGGTTGGGGACCCCTGCTGTACAACATTTTTATTCATTGCCCAATGAAGTAGAAGAAATGCTGATCAGATTTGCAGATGACACACAATTAAATGGGCTAGCTAACCCTCCAGAAGATAGAAATAAAATTGAAAACTTGATAGATTAGAGAAAGGGCACTTGAAAGAATGAAATTTAACAGAAATAAATACAAATACAAAGTTCCTTTGTAGGAAACAGAAATAAAAGGAAACAGAAATAAAATGCCCAGGTGTCAAAGGGTTACGGTTGGAATTATGGTTAGGAAATCCTGGCTTAGTAATGGTAGGTAAAAAAGATTTTGGAATAGCAGTTATAATCAAACTGAAAATGATTCAGCAGTGCTATGTGGCAGCAAAAACAAAAAGCTGCACCTTCAGAAGTAAACAAGAGTAAAAGTAAAAGTTCTACTTTATTCTGCATAGTTCAGATCTAGATAAGGGCAACAGGGATTACTGGGGACTGAAAACAAAGTAATATGAAGAGAGATTGAAGGAATTTGTAATGTTTAGCCTTGAGAAGAAGACAGGAGATATACTAGCATTATTCAATAACTGAAAGAATACACAAAGAAGGTCAAAACCTGTTGCTTAAGTTTCCAGAGTAGAGATCACGGAATAATAAATTTAAGATACAAGATGGCAAATTCCAATGGAATACCAGAATTTTTATTTGTAACAGTAACAGCACTTTGATATTGAAATCATGGGATGCATTCAAAGGGACAAGCAGCTAATTTAAAACATTCACCTTCTACTCTGCAACAAGGAGAAAGGAACTTTTCTTCTGTGTCTGAATAGAAAACTTATTGCAAGCCATTAATTTGTATTTTAAGACTGCTCTGTGTTAATCATGGTTTTCTGTGCAGCTCAGATATTTTCCCCTCAGGATTCACCACTTTACAGATTTTAAATTACCAAATGTATTTTTAAAAGCTCAGCTATATCCTCTTATTTCCTGATGTGGCACATTTAATTTGGCATGTTTGCCACAATTCAAGCTTTGGTAATGTTGCTGCACTACAGCTAAGACTCTGACTAATGCTTCTATATATGCTGCATATAATCAAGAAAGAGAAAATTAAGTGCCACTCCTGTTTTATTTTGTTAGCCTTTCCGAAGTAGTTGTTACCAAAGCAAAAATAGGGACTTATGCCAGCATCATGTTAGCCATAATGGTGTCCATTATAAAGAGAAGCTCAATTAGATCTGAAGAATTCTCCAACATAATGCTAATTACTGGACCTACTTCACATTTTGATATGTTTAAGTAAACAACAGAGGGATTTTTCATTTAAGAAACAACCAAGGACATAATCCAGCCAAATGATCCGAAAGAGTCTTTGCATGATTTTTTATATAACTATTTCTGTTAATTGTCCCAGAAGGCTACTATAAAGACTGATTTCTACTCATTTGGATTTAATATATATAATATTGCTTATATAAAGCAATAATCTGAATGTTCCTTTATTAGCTTCATATTATCAATAATTTAGAGCTTACAAAAGATTGTGAAGTTAAATAATCTTTGAAACAAATGGATACTTTCACAAAATTCCACATTCAACAAGAAGGAAACTGTGCCCCTACACCTTCAAGAAGATTGCATAAATTTGTTCCAAGTGTAACAGTTTAAACAACTTAGAAAAAATGGGAAACAATGCACAGCATTTTCTCTAAAATGTACTCTATTAAACTATTCTCAACCTCCTTATTATATTCCAAGACTATGACCAATATATTATCTTAAAAGTAAGTGAACTCTGCTAAATTATAGGATAAAAGTAATAAAATTCAGCCTTACCTTGGTAGGAATACGGGAAGTTAATATAAAGGCCCGACATGATGTTAGCACCTACAAAATAAATAGCAAGTGTTTACTTTTGGAAAAAAGAAACAAAACTGAAGCATTTATATTCAGAAATGTTTTCATGCTATAAATTCTTAGTATCTACATGACAGACAAATCTATGGGAGTTTTAGAGCAACCCTATTCATATTTCCTCAGTATCCACTGAATGTAAACAGTCTGTATAATTTTTTTTATTTTTTAAAATTTTTATCCCACATTATTTTTATAAATAACTCAAGGTGGCCAACATAGTTAATACTCCTTCCTCCTCCTATTTTCCCACAACAACAACCCTGTGAGGTGAGCTGGGCTGTGTGTGTGTGACTGGCCCAAGGTCACCCAGCCGGCTTTCATACCTAAGGCGGGACTAGAACTCACAGCCTCCTGGTTTCTAGCCCAGCACCTTAACCACTAGACCAAAATTATAGAATTGGAAGTGTTTACTCTGTCAAAGCAGCTTGTACTGATTCTTTTAAGAGCCCTATCATATGCAGGCTCACATTCAGCTTATGAACAATTAAAGCACATCCGTTTTACAAATCAGAATCTGAAGCCAGGTCTCTCCTTTTGTGTTTTGGGACCTTGGCATTCATATACTCTCACACGTGTGCATGTATACTACCAACACTTAGGCACAGATAGAGTAGTAGAGGGGAGGTTAAAACTCAACCATCCCTGCTGGCTGGCATAATTTTGCACTTCACACAGAATATAAACAGCTAAGGCTGCATGAGGCATTTCTTCTCTATTATGTTATTTGGTAGATATCAGGAGTCTAATTATACTAGAGCAGAGAGCACAGAGGGAGTCATTCTTATGATCATCTTTTCCAAGAAAAATTATGGAACCAATGGAGGCACTATTTTGCATAGCAAATGGCCATACAATTTGCAAGGCTTCCAGAGGTACTACTCAGATATTTTTTCTCATCCATTCAGTCGTCTCCAATTCTCGGAGACTGCCTGGACAAGTCCCTGCAGTTTTCTTGGCAAGGTTTTTCAGAAGCGGTTTGCCATTGCCTCCTTCCTAGGGCTGAGAGAAAGTGACTGGCCCAAGGTCACCCAGCTGGCTTTGTGCCCAAGGCGGGACTAACACTCACAGCCTCCTGGTTTCTAGCCTGGTGCCTTAACCACACCAAACTGGCTCTCACTCCTCAGATAACTGGATGTAAGACCTATGTAAAGTTGGGCTCTAGGTAATAGATGGGACTGCAGCTACTGTATTGACCTTCCTGTTCTGTAGCAGCTTCCCTGCCTGAGCTGCTCAATGCCATGGTTAGGTTGGCAGTGGAGTTTCTCAAACTTATAGTACTGGGGGATATCAGCCTGCCTTCCCTGGGCACAGTGTCTGAAACAACTCAGATGTCTGCGACCATCATGGTAACCAAGGACCTGAGCCAAGACATCAAGGGCCAACACACAGTCTGGGCTACATGTTGGATTTGGTTTCTGTCATGGGGCAGTGATGACATTATCTGGAGTTGAGGGATATTTAGATTAAAATCTAACTATTGAAAATAAGTGGAATATCTCTTTCTGGTCCAACTCTAACCCCAAGGAAATAATTAATTTTATTCGGGGGGTGGGTGGATGTCACACACATGGCACTGCGAAGTTTGAGAACCCCAATCTAAACCAAAGGATGCCAGCAGAAAGGCTGTCCCAGTCTATGATGGGTTACTGTGACATGCTTGAAAACAATCCATAACAAAAGCTAAGAGAATTTAACAAATAACATGAAGAAATATCAGATGGAGGAAACCCCAAAATATTAAGGACAGAAAGAGCGAAAGGGAAACAGGATGAAGATATATTTTAACTTTACATCCCCCCTTGGGCTGCCAGACTTAAATAAGCCTAAATTGGGAGGTGGGAGGGAATAACAGCCTTTTATGTAATCTGTAATTACGGTTTGTTATATCTATGCCATTCTATTGACTGTTTTAATTTTTAATTGTAACAATTTTGAAGACTATGTGGGAGAAAGACTCCCACAAATGAAAATATTTGAAATAGATACAAAGCTATAGAACATGCTGAGGAGAAAGTTCACATTCACAAGGGAGAACATGTTAATACTGGTGCCCTATTTTCACATATCATTGCTGGAAGGGGAGAAGTGAAGGACAAATCCTTTCTGTATAAGCCATTGTACAACAACAACAACAACAACAACAACTTCATAACACTACAATGCTGATTGGCAGGACACCCATTACAGACAAAAAGAAATATATCACTTAGCATATGGTTAAACTATAATAGCTGGGCATTTGGGGGATTTGCTGTCCTAACGCATCTGGAGGCATCACAGTGGGTAAAGCTGAATTACGGAATTTACTGACACAAGATGAGGAGATACCCACCAACTAGCTCCATATCAAAAAGCAGAATACCAGATACTTGGAAACTACAGCAGGAAAAAACTATTGCCCTCTTGTGGACGTGTAGTAAAAAGTAGAATGCTGAACTATTTTTGGTCTGATCAAGTAGCACTATCAAGTTTTTATCATTAACTTTGTTTTATTTCCCTCAACTTGCAGAGAATGCAAATGAACAATTATAGAGCTAAATATACTTTCTTCATTGTATTTTTTCTACTTCGGCCCTAGTTCTCTCTCAATTTCAATTGAACATACAAATATTGCCTGTAAGTATATCATAAAGAAAACAGGAGTTTATGGTGCAATGAAATTAAAGTGAGGGAATCGGTAGAAAGTTTACTGAACATAGAAAATGGTGGAATCTTAAGAAGTACAAATGTTAGCAGAAAGGTAGTAAGTAGTATATGGTCTGTTGCAAGGAATGAATATGAAAAGAATAGTTGTATATATGGTATAGCAACCATCTCATCTCCCTATTCAGTTCAAAGATCCCTATATAGTATTCAGTTGTATTCAGATTTATAGCTCTTTTACTGTACTTTATTTATGATTTCAATTCTGAGGCTGCCCGACTCCATAGCAACTCTGGGCAGCTTACAGATAAAAAAGAAAGAAAGAAAGAAAGAAAGAAAGAAAGAAAGAAAGAAAGAAAGAAAGAAAGAAAGAAAGAAAGAAAGAAAGAAAGAAAGAAAGAAGAGAGAGAGAGAGAGAGAGAAAAGATAGATAGATAGATAGATAGATAGATAGATAGATAGATAGATAGATAGATAGATAGATAGATAGATAGGATAAATGCTGGCTACTAGGGAGGAAGCTAGAGAAGAGTAAACAGACACAGAGTGCAGCTTGTAAAAGCTATAAATCTTTACTATAGATAAAAGCAGAGTTGTATATACAGTTACAGCATTGCAGTACCAAAAAACAGCTTACAAGCAGTGTACACAATCTTCTGTGTTGCTTCCACTGATAGACATTTAAGGAGCACAAACCTGGCAACAATCCCATAGCCAGGTATAGCTACACACTTCTCAGTCCTCAGGAGCAGAACACATGGCTACTAGACGAGCAAATGTCAAGAAGCAAAGGAACCATTGTTCACAGCTAAGATATACACTTACCAATTTTCTGATTGGCTGAAACCTAGGTGTGAAAAACACCAAGCACAAAGCATAGAACATAGCACATAATACAACCTGCCAAAGGGTGGCAGTGTTGCATCTAAGCAAGCATGCTGTCTCCCCCTCCCAACTTTCCCAGGGCACCTCTTCCCACAAAAGTTTCAGGGGCTAGACATAATAATGCATCACGTGACATCTTCACTAGCCACCTGGCTTCATATCTATGAAAGATATGAAGAACGCCATTCACAGCTATGAGAAAGCTTTGTTTTATGCAGAAAGCGATTTGCCATTTCACATGAGAAATCTGACTATATATATATATATATATATATATAGAGAGAGAGAGAGAGAGAGAGAGAGAGAGAGAAATGACTTGCTTCAGAATTAACTATTTTAACTTGAAAATTTTCCATCTCATTACATAACTATATTAAGATGAAATAACTTATCATTTTTACCTATTTAATCATTAATAGGCAGTAAAATTTAATAAACAAATTCACCTAAAGTAGTTTTATCAATCAAGGTGTCTGAAAAGTTGGATAAAAATGCCAGAGAGCTTGGAGTACAGTAATGCTATTTTTTAATCCACATATGTCAATCAAGTGTTTTCATAGTTTATAGAAAGATGATCAACTAATGTCATGCTGTCATACTTATTTCAAAAATTTCCAAAGCAATAAAAACTCATTAAAGCATTACATTTATCCTTCTACTTATACCCTGTACCCCATTATTGGTAGAAATGGTTACTGTTTTATCATTTGAATCCATCAAATAGTTTAGTTGACATCTGCCCATTTCCCCTTGGCACATAACCAAAATGCACATATACTAAAGCCTTGCCTAGACTAAGGATTTGCCTTCATATCTGCTCTCAGGACAACCATACAGACTTGCACTTTAGTATGCACACATATACGTGTCACTGGCATTGGTACCAATCTTCACTTAAACAAGGCTAGTTATGTCACATTAAAATGAGAGAATGAAACTATGTTATTTAAAACAGAGCCTATTCGAAATTAACAACTTTTGTTGAATGAGTTCAACATTCAACACTAAGGTGACATCTTAGTAACATGGAACTCCATGAGTGTAAGACATATTTACTTGGTGTACAGAATTCAGTCCCTATAATGTAAAAATAAAATATGTATATAGTGCAACTTTCCCAAGTCTAGTGCCTTCTAGATGTGATATGACTACAACTCCCAAGATATCTGAATAGAACCAAACTTTGGGGAAGGTGATAGAGTGAGTTGGTCTCACAAAAGACAAAGTTATTCCAACCATATTTGCAATTGTTCCAGCAATTTAGCTGATGGTGCTTCAATTCAAAGGAGACAGTCTCCAGGCAGCAAGTACAGTTCAACAAGATCCCATCAAGCAAATGAGGAATTTGGTTTATGTGGAACTTTAAACCATTCTGAATTATTACCTCTCTCTTATAATCTGTGGATGATGCAGTGATTTTACAAAATAGCAGGTTTGAGTCACAACATTTTTATTTTGAAATTTATATTCATATTAATTGTCTTAATTATTCTGTGAGGGGAAAAGAAGATGGACTAGAATAGTCTTTTCAACGGTACAATCCTCTGAATATCTTACTAAATTAAGTGGATTGAGAAAATTCTGTTTGCATTACAGGAAGAGGTTAGAGAAGTTATTACAGTTCAACCTAGCTCTCTACAGCTCCTGAACAGCTTGTCTAGAGGACTCTGAAACCATTGAAACAAGCAACATGTAGAAGAGGTAATTTGGAAAATATTGCCCTTCTATCCTTTTTCTTCAGTTGGATTCTTTTGCTGGATGCTGGCACCTTTCATGAACATAACTGGCCATCCTGATCCAATCCTATATATGTTCTTTATTTTATGCATATACATACATAGGACAAGCTTAATTCAGGTAGCCAATCCTTGACAGAGTCATATGTCATTCTTTTAACTCTACATACTAGAGATTGAATCTGGGAGTTTGTGCATACAAAGTATATCTTCTATTAATAAGCAATATTTCCCATACCAAACAGTTTTGCTATATACTCCATCTTTCTGGGAACTTTCTGTTGTTTTCTCTATATAAATGACAAACAACAAAGTTGTTGTTTTTCCACAGACAAATTGAAGAAAAGACACAAGCACTATATGCTTAACTAGACAAATATTTTATTCTGGGCTTGAGAGATCAATCAGAGAACCAACAAACATTTCCAAATATTATATTGCTTTTAATATTTTAATGCCTTATGATCACTTACCCTAGAACAGGAGTGAGCAATATATGGACCTGCAGACACTGACAGAATTTCCTTCATTCCTCATCATTGGCCATGCTGGTTAGGACTGATGGGAACTGGAGTTCAGTGAGATCCACATATTGCCCTTGCCTGTCCTAGAAGTAAAGTTAAGAATAAAATAGCAACATATAACAATGCAATAGCAGAACTGCCTCTCTCTCTCTCTTCCCATATACTGTATCTGTATCCACATGTGTGTGTTTGTATAGTTAAATATATCAATAACCTTCTTTTATTTTCAAAAAGAAAGCATCATAAATAATTGGTCTGTACATTGTTTCTCGTTTTGCTTTCAGCATCTTAAGTTGAATCTGCACTTCTGCTAATTTAGTAAGTTGCAACCATAATTATATTTCTTATGGAATAAATTGATTTTACCCATGGTCTTGCAGAGAGTTACAATAGATTTATATTTTCTTCCTGGGCAAATTGGTCAGCCTTCCTTCTAAATTAGTGAACAGTTGATAGCTTTTCCAGCATGTCTGAGCACTCTCACACATACTGTGTGCCGTTTTGTTTCTACACAAAAAGGAACCTGACAATAGCTTTTGCTTGTTCAGTGCTTTTCCTTCATTCCTTATTACTGTCTGATTAAATATGTCAGTTTCAATATTTTACAGAGCACAGCATTGTCTGAATTGCATACATGCTGAGTTTTAAATAGACAGGAAGCACAGAACCAGCATATCCAGGTTTTGCTTTTCTTTATAACAGGCAGAGAATTTAAATAGAAACAGAATGTTCAAAAAAGGGAAGAATTTAATAAATAATTTGTAGGCTATCCCCTTATTTTTTTTTCTGTCATCTTTATAAAAATAGATGTATAAAACCATTAGCCAAAGTTACCAATTCTCAATATGTAAAGTGTGCATCTTAGTCAGAGAACCAACAATTCTCTTCGATTGGAACCATCGATCTGTAATTGACTGAGAACAGTCAACGGAAATAATCCACCACCTTCAGACCAGCCTGGTCAGAGTATATATCCCATTTTTATAATCTGGTAGGTACTAAGGAATTAGATGAATTTAATATTTTACTAAAAGCTGTCCTCAGACCCAAGCTTTCCTTCTCTGCTTTATGGAATAGCTCAGCAATTAGGAAAGTGCTACATTAACAGTTGAAGAGCGTCCCTTCCTTACTTTAGCGCAAGAATTTGATATACATGAATGCACATGGGAAAGTTACATCAACTTCAGACATAATTCTCCACTCCAAAGACAGAACTATTTGCTACAGCAAGGAATGCAATAAAAATCTGCCAAAATTCCTAACTTATTACTGTTTTCAGAGGAACAATTCTTAACATGAAAAACAAAAAGGCAATTATAGTTCCATGAAATAATGTCTCTACAATATCTAGTTTTCATTAATATTCTAATTGCTTATTTATGGCATCTGCATACTGCTGCATAAGATAAAATTTTCTGGGTGACTTATGGTATGTGCGCGCACACACACACACACTTATATGACCTCCCATCTCATTGAACATGACTTTGGGCAGCGTTCTGTCTGTCTGTCTGTCTGTCTGTCTGTCTGTGTATACATACTATACTTCTTGGCGATCACTCGTAGCCGAGTAAGATTGTCTTCCAGGGGTAAAATCTTAGCAGCGGATCCGTAAGTGGCTGTAAAGGCCAATTCTGGATCCGCACAACCTCCCACAATGAGGGCATAGGTTTCCGGGTGGAAGACGGTCACAATGAGGGTTTGCTTGACATGCCTTCCTCTTAGCTCGTTTCTCCCTTTCGCCCTGTACTCGTGCTTCTTCAAAGTCCATAGCACCTTTAATAAGGGCTGACCTCCAATTGAAACGCTCATGAGTTAGGGCTTCCCAGTTCTCAATGCTGATATTACATTTTTTTTAAATTAGCTTTGAGAGTATCTTTGAATCTCTTTTGCTGTCCACCAATATTCCGTTTTCCATTCTTAAGTTGGGAGTAAAATAGCTGCTTTGGAAGACGATGGTCAGACACTATACACACTATAACTAACACACATACACACACAAGCATTCAATTATACTAACACTAACACTCTATACACATACACATTCAATTATAGGCAACATAAACGTAAGAAATAAAGCTAACAGCAGTAAAACATACAGGCTAAAATGTGGTTGGTAAGTTTGTGACTCAGTGTTATTTGAACCGAATAAACTATTTGCTTAGTTTATGATGTAGTATGTTGTATGAACCTAAGCAATATAGTTTACCAGCTGGTTAAAAATGGCTTAGCAGACTGTGCAAACAAAGCTCATGGCTTACAGACATTCAGTTTCCCTGTGGCTTTTTCAAAATATTTTCCTTTCTTTTTCATCCAAGTTACCCACTAATGAAATAATTCATTTCCAAGACAAACAGGGTGTTGACGATGATGGTCAAGGAAGCTTATCCCTAATATTAAAACATATATTCTCAGCCTGATTTTAATAAAGATGCCAATCTAATTGTTGTAAACATGCATTACTTCACTTAGCTTTTCCAAATGTAATGACCTGCCTGTGGCTGGGATCAAAGAATTTCCTTGACACATACAAGCTATTCTATGAAAAACTGGGGATTTCCTAGGTTGTTTTAAGACTATAGCTTCTTATGCTACACTGAAGAACATTCTAAAAAGTCCCTAAATATTGAAAGAAGTTTGTCATACACAATTAAAGACTGTATTTATAAAGTGGCCCTCTAGAGCACTGCTTCCTGGGCTCTTTTCATGACCCATAAATCTAGGCCACAAACAATTTCATCTTCCTGAGAACTCACAAACCATTCTGAAGTATGTCCAACTTCTGTCAAATGAAATCTATGTATCATGGGAACAGTGATATAAAAATACTGAAAAGCCATGCAACTTGAAAGAGAAATATGAAAAAAAAGAGTGGCAAACAGCATTCAGTCCTACACTTCTGTTGCTCCCCCCCCCCCCGTTCTTATTACCACCACTATTCCAAAAGGTCTGCTCCAGCCAATTATGACTGGGAATTAATTGTGTGAATTTTATTTCTTCACTTTCCAATCCAAATGGACCAGGAAAGGCTAATGAAGGACTTGGTGCCTGGGGAATATTAAAAATATAGTACCAGTTGAAGAGTCTGAAGAGTCTGTAACAACAGGCACCACATACTGATGGTTCTGTCAGCAGTAACAGTGTTGATTATTGCTCAATATCAAAAATAAACACATGGGACAACAGGGTTGGCAGAACTAGCCATCTGTTCAGTTGAATTTAAATCGTAACTAACTTGTCTCACAGATTTCAATGAAACCTATGTTAAGTTTAGTCTGGATACATCCCAATATCATTAGCTGGTTTTAATAGAAGGTCTTGCAGGGAGGGTTGGGCAACCTATGGCTGATAGCAAAAATTTAAATTAAATTAAATTAAATTTAAATTTATCATTTAAAAATGGTGATAGAAAGTGCTTACTGGGGATTCATAAAAGTAAATAAGTTGACTCTCTGAACATCAGTCACATTCAGAAAGTAAAAATAGGAAAAGATGAAAGCGGACATTTCAGTACGATATGGCTGCAGCTTGAAGCAACAACAGGCTTCAAACACTTTTCAGAAAGAAAGAACACCCTATTTTCCTCCTCTGTACAATGCATTGATAAAATTAACTATTTCTGGATCAGGGCAAAACACTTTCTGAGCAAAGCCAACATTTTGAAAAGAAACTTCAAAAGCAGAAACTCGGTTTCCTGAATTTTGGCAGTGAAATGTATCTAGATTTAGAAGCAGCACAGCTGCCAAATTAGATAAATGCATGGGAGGAGGGTTTTTTTTTCTTTTTGCAAATACAGGTAACTCCCTGACTTAAGATATTTTGTACTGTTTAACTTTGTAATGTGCCCAAAAAAGGAAAAAGAATCACACAAGAAATATGAATGAAAACTACTAAGATATGTCGATGAAGGTTCTCAGTCATCCAGGTGGAACAGTCTGTAGCTTGAATCATGTCAACTGGATTTCTATTTTCTCAGTGGAAACGTTTCGCTCCTTATCCAAGAAGCTTCTTCAGTCTGAGCAAAGTTAGTAAGGGAATCCTTAAATATGTTTCTAGGGTGGCTGTGTGACCTTGCACCTGGGGCTAGGTCATGGTTATTTGAGACGTTTATTTCTAAGTCCCTTTATCATCCAAAGGAGGATCGTTAAGATTACCATGCTGCTGTTGAGCTTGTGAAATGGTCTTAATCTTCCTAGGCACAGAAGACAAAGCAGGAAGGAAAATAGGGGAAAGATTGCACCTGTCTTTCCCCTATTTTCCTTCCTGCTTTGTCTTCTGTGTAATTGCTTTATATCTTCAATTGCTTTCCAGGTAAAGGTAAAGGTAAAGGTAAAGGTAAAGGTAAAGGTTCCCCCCGCACATTTGTGCAGTCGTGTCCGACTCTAGGGGCCGGTGCTCATCTCCGTTTGTTAGCCGAAGAGCCAGCGTTGTACGAAGATGCTTCCACGGTCATGTGGCCGCATGACGCGCGCGGAA
Organism: Charina bottae; assembly: GCA_023362775.1. NCBI lineage: Eukaryota > Metazoa > Chordata > Lepidosauria > Squamata > Charinaidae > Charina > Charina bottae. The sequence goes on from JALMGJ010000003.1 coordinate 193,803,144, forward strand.
CACTGTTACCTACCCACCGAAGTGGTACCTATTAATCTACTTGCATTTGCATGCTTTCGAATTGCTAGGTTGGCAAGAGCTGGGGCGAGTGCAGGAGCTCACTCCGCACGCAGGGCTAGGGATTCGAACCTCCGAACTTGTGATCTTCCGATCAACAAGCCTGGCGTCTTACCTGCTGAGCCACCACGCCCCCTTTCCAGGACAAACATACATTCTTGCAATTCCATTCATAATTCAGCAGCTAAACATTAAACTCTTTATTTCTATATTGCATCCATTGTTGTGTCGTCAGTTGATAATTCACAGGATACGTTTTTCTGTTCCCACAAATTGTTGGATTTCATGACTCCCCACCCTCAATCAGTTCCATTATTTCTTTTAAAAACGGTCATATTTTGTGATGCATCCTTGTCCTAAAGGAGATTGCATACTGCAAAACTGTTATCTAAACTGACATTCTGAACTACTTTTCAAACTATCACAGTCTTCAGCATGCTATCCTCTGAATTACTCCTAGATTCCTAGTCAGCATTGTCCTGCCTGAAGACCCCAAGGAAGTCAGTTATTCGCAGATACTAGATGGGCATGAAAAAGGTCCAGGCTCTGGCAGAACAATGCGTAGTTAGAACTTACTGTAGGGATTGGCAATGTAGCACTTAGCAGCAGGGATGGAACTATGGTCTGTGTCACCTGGGGCAAACATGGATTCAGCGCCCCCCCAAGGGTTAGTCATTTTGGCGCCCCCCGGGTGTCATTTTGGCGCCCCCCCAGCGCCCAGGGCACATGCCCAACTTGCCCCCCCGTTGCAGCCCTGCTCAGCAGTGTTTACAATGCCCCTTGTTGTTTATTCGTTCAGTCGCTTCCGACTCTTCGTGACTTCATGGACCAGAGCTTCACGCCAGAGCTTCCTGTCGGCCATCACCATCCCCAGATCCCCCATGGTCGAGTCCGTCACCTCCAGAATATCATCCATCCATCCCCCTCTTCCTTTTGCCTTCCACTTTCCCTAGCATCAGCATCTTCTCCAGACAATGCCCCTAGATGCTATTAATGGGGACTACACACACACACACACACACACACACACACACACACAGAGCGCTCGCGCTCCCTCCCTCCCTCCCTCCCTCCCTCTGTGTGTGTGTGTGTGTGTGTGTGTGTGTGTATGTATGTGTGTGTGTGTGTGTGTATGTATGTATGTATGTATGTATGTATATATATATATATATATATATATATATATATATATTCAAAATCTTGAAGATTCACAAACCTTAAAAGATTTCAGACAAGAATCTCAAAATCTCAGGGATTTGATGATCACTGCCATTTTAAAATATTTATGATTTGAGGAGGCAGCTATGCCATCTTATATTGCTGACTAGAGCTACAAGCAGGATTAACTCTCAGCAATAGAACAGGCCTTTCATTAATGCATCAAGGCCTTTAAAAACCAGACAGAGCCAAGATATTCCTTAGCTCAATCATGGCTTGCTGGTAATTCAAGCTTTAAAAAGCCCAAGGTCCTTTCTAATGCTTCAGATTCTGCATTTAAGGTCCCTCTTCTGGAAAAAAAATTCTGAGGGCAGAAGAGAAATTTGGTTACCAGCAATGTCCATTCCACTGGTATACTGACATTGTTAGATACAACCATTACAGAAATTTGTATGGTTATAAATATTGCTTTTGTTTTGATACCTTTCTTTTCAGATGATGATGATGATTTTATTAATTTTTATGGCTACCCACTCCAATAGACTCTGGGCAGGTTACAAAATCCAAATTAAGGTTATATAATCAAATTATTCCAATTAAGCAACAACAAATGAATTTTCTCCTATAGCAATCTGGATTGGAAGTTATACATTCTAGTTTTCTCAAATTGCTTATAGCATGACAATATATATCCATAGTCTGCAAAAGATCTGACTATTCCAGATCTTGGATAAATCAGAAAGCTATTTATATAGTTATTTTCCATCCCATTACAAATTGCTGAGCCATTACTGTATATCATGAATCATTTCCTCCTTTTTTTTATTTTGTGGAGCTCATATTTATGCATATCAGAAAGATGTGGCTTTACTGTAAATACTGACACTGTCCTATTCATTTCCTTGGCTTTCCCAAGATTCTTAGAATAACATTTAGACTAACATACAATGTGTTGGTGTGTTGAGATAAAGCTCAACAACAGAGTAGTACACCCAAGTGAAAAATTCTCACATCTCAGGTCACGAAGATATTTTCTACCAAAAACATTGTTATTATAAAAGAAAATTACAGGTTGGAAATAAGCTATTCATAAATATTTCAATATATAAGAATCTTAATTATGATGATGTATGTATGTATGTACATACAGACATATATACACATATACACAGACATACACACACACACACACACACACACACACACCTCCTCACTACTACAGTATCTTCTTAGATTGCCTTTGTGAATTGGGGTTGGGACACTACTCCTACTTCTAGCAATAAAAGACAAAACAGTGATGTTACTCCTTGCCACCTTCTCCAGCCCCTTAGGATGGGCACTACCATGACAATTTACCTTTGTCCAACTGCCCAGAGAAAAAAGATAGACTCCCAAATAAAGCTATGTATGCCTGTAACATGTATGTATACCTGTAACATCCACTTTTTACAATTTCTAGGAACGCTTTTTGAGCCAGATGAGGTCCTGAGACATTCTTGTAAATAAAGATGTTGCAAGAAGTTGGCAAAAGCATTAATAATTCAGCTTTCAAATAACATCTTCATAACTGAGTTCTGAAATCCTAAATTGAATGTGCACATAAATGAATTGGTGCTAAAAAAAGGTAAAGGTTTTCCCCTGCACAGTTGTGTCCGACTCTAGGGGCTGGTGCTCATCTCCGTTTCTTAGCCGAAGAGCCAGCGTTGTCCGAAGACGCTTCCGCGGTCATGTGGCCATCATGATGTGCGCAGAACGCTGTTAACATCACACCGAAGTGGTACCTATATATCTACTTGCATTTGCATGCTTTCGAATTGCTAGGTTGGCAAGAGCTGGGGCGAGTGCGGGAGCTCACTCCGTCACGTGGCGCTCGGGTCTCAAACCATCAACCTTCCGATCGACAAGCCTGGCATCTTAACCACTGAGCCTTTGCACCCCATTGGTGCTACTAGGAAAGATATCTGTCTGCAGGTACTTGTGTTATTAACTAGAGCATAGCTTTCTAAACTGTGTGTCGCGACACACTACTGTGTCGCCTGTGGTGTCCTGGTGTTTCACGCGCAAACCCGGAAGTGCTGATGGGGAGAACTGGAAGGAGCCCCGCTGATTGGCGGGGGTGCCGCTCCTTCCGGTTCCCATCAGCGCTTCCGGGTTTGCGCGCGACACAGCAGGACACCGCAGGACACACCGCCGCCATTGGTGTGTGTCGCCAACATGAAAAGTTTGGAAAGCTCTGAACTAGAGAAACTTCCATGGAGGTAACCTCTAGTTCAGAGCTTTCCAAACTGTGTGTCGCGACACAAAAGTGTGTCACCACACACAGTCTGGTGTGTCGCCACACAACCCGGAAGCGCTTCCGGGTTTTCCCGCGGCGACACACCAATGGCGGCGCGCAAAAACCAAAAGCGGCAGCAGCGCTTCCGGGTTTTTGCGCGCTGCCGCAATGGCGGCACTTCCGGGTTTTCCCACGGCGACACACCAACGGCGGTTGGTGTGTCACCGTGGGAAAACTTTGGAAAGCCCTGCTCTAGTTAGTGAAGTCAAAATGACTCTGTGGATATCAGAGGCTCTTTCCATTACACAAAATACACCAATTTGAGATTGGTATTGCCTTTGTCCATCCTATGATGCTGTGGAGTTTCTTGCCATCTTAGGAAACTGTCCCAGTTAATCAGTTCAGCTCCTGATCCAGAAGAAATGCTGCAGTGACTGTGTCTCAGTGCAGTATTTCTTCTGGTGGTGCAGAGCAGCAACGGAAACTCCATCACACCCCACCGCCTGCTTCTGGAATTCCCCCATGTCTCCAGAAGCTACACCGCTCTGGTGCCTTGGCTTCTTCCACTCTTCCCTGCTGAATAGGGGAGCAGCTTTGCCACTTTCTCACCAAACTCTAGCTGCTTTTTTTTCCCTTTCATGTTGCAAAAAGTTAGTACAGCGAGATAAAGGGAGGGAACAGGGTGCTAGTTGCCTCCTGTTTCTGACATTTTCTCACTAGTTGGAAACACTGGCATTACTACAAAGGGAAGGCAATACCTAGGTCATAGCTTTCCAAACTTTTTGTGTTGGTGACACACTGTTTAGACATGCATCATTTCGTGACACTCTCTTACAGCAGGGCACAAGGCAGGCACTAGGACCTGTGCGGAATCACAGCAGGTTTGGAGGCAGCAAGGCACAAGGGAGGCACTAGGACCTGTGTGGAATCCTGGCAGGGCTCAGAGACAGCAGCAGCCGCGACACACCCAGACACTGCAGCCGACACACTAACGTGTCCCGACACACAGTTTGGAAAGCTCTGACCTAGGTAATACAGAGTGGCATGAAAACAATTACAGTGAGGGAAGCAAAGCCAGCAGCTGAAAGGAAAAGGTCATGATAGTTTCAAAATAAACAAAAGGCAGGAAATAGCCTCTGCTCCATCCAATGGAAGAAACCATAAGCATATATACTCCTGTAAGCAACAATTGTGGCAATAATCAATGAGCACTTAATGTGGCACTGAGCGCATGTATGCATTGAAAAAAAAAGACCTAATTTAAAATATGCTCAGATGTAATAACACTTAAAGCAAACCTATGTGTAGTAACACATTTCCCTCCCTGGTTTTTTTTTCCAGTAAAACACAGTAGTCTAAAGAAACTTTATCCAATCTGGCTCATAAAAAGACCTTGCTAATCGTAAGTATGAGATTAAGCTCTGCTATCTTGAAATTATCACATGAATTATCTCTTTAAAGAATGTCAATTTCCCAACATAGAGACTGCTAGAGAGAGCACTACTTAAAATGTTTCATAATTTCATAATTCATAATTTTTTAAAAACATTTCTGCTATTGAAGGGAATGCCTGCTGTTTTAGCAACATGATGACATTCTTGGTTTAGTTTTCTTTTTCATGGTAAACCTCAATCACAGATAGGCACAGAATGTTCTATCACATAAAATTCCATTAAAAATCCCTACATACGTCGATTAATATACGAGAATGAACGTTATAGTGATCTATATTTTTTCCTGGTGTGATGGACCATCATGTGATTCCCCTTATTATCTATTTTGATGTAGCCCAGAGACATGTTTCAAACCTTAGAGAAATTTATTTTATTTTATTATGAAATTCGTAAGACATCCCATCCCATCCCTTTATCCAACTTGCAAAAAATAATTCTCAAAATGCAAATTCAAAAATCAAAAACATTAAATTAGAATATAATAAATACAATAGAAAACAAAACTGAAAGGAACCTCAGACTTTGAAATAGAGATTTTAGAAAATGATAGCCTGTGTTTTAAATTGGACCTGAAAGGGACTGGGAGCCAGTGCAGTTGACAGACATAATAAATCAAAGTGCCAAATCCCAGTAAATAATCGTGCAGTCCTATTTTAGGCCAAATGCAGTGTCAAACCATTTTTAAAGCTGTCCCATGCATATTGCATTGTAGTAGTTCAATTAGACTATTGTCAACAACAGATGCCAAAGTGTTCCATTCTGCTTATAGTTTTAAAAATGCATAATAATAATAAGAAACCACCCTTCATCCACAGGATCTCAGGACTGTTGTAAATATTGTTATAAAATAAGTATTGTATAAAAATGCAAATACAAACAGGCATAAAAAGTTATCAAACAATAAATATACAAAAATTATCTAAATGTTTTGGCATGCATGGGCAAAAAATAAATGGAAGTAAGATCTACACCAATTACCTCTCCCTCAGGAGAGCATTTCTAAGTGAAGGTGTCAACACAGAGATCTTTTTTTTCTCCAGTTTATGTTGCTTAAAAGAGCTCCTCTGAAGTTCTTAATACATGGGTAGGATCACCTAGGAGGAGATACTCCTTCAGACAGCTGAACCTCAAATAGTTAAGAGCTCTAAGGATGAGACCTACAGTAGCATCCTGATTTGATAGCAGTTAAAAAGATAATTCAGTTTATTAAAAAGCAATGTGACATATTTCATCTAGGTAAGCCAATCAAACTAATACACTAAATTCTGCATATGTTGAAGCTCCAACATATTTTTAAGGTCTGTCTTAAAATGAAATGTGTTCAAATGGATCTAAGCAGAGTAATTGATACAAGCAGGGAGTGACAACTCAAGGTAAGTAAAACAATAGTTAGGGAGCACCTGGCTACCATTAATGAAGTCCAGGACTAGACTAATTACCTCCACCAGACTTGAAGCAGCTTGTGGATGTTATCTCAGAGCCACTTCTGTGACCTTTGAGAAATCCTGGAGGATGAATGTAATGCCAGATGACTGGAGAAGGGCAAATGTTGTCTTATCTTCAAAATGGTAAAAAAGGGGACCCAAGTAACTAAACATTGATCAGCTAGACGCTGACACTGGGCAAAACTTTGGAACAGCTTATTAAGGAATTAGTTTATGAGCATTTAGGAAAAACTGCACTGCTTGGCAGGAGCCGACATGGATTTATCATGCCAAATCAGTCTGCTTTCCTTTCCTGATAGAATGACTACTTTTGATGACCATGGGATTATAGTAAACATAGTGCATGTTGACTTTAGCAAGGCATTAAACAAAGTCTGAGATCGTAAGAGAGAGACTGCTACCATCAGATGGATTCAGAATCAATGTAAATTATATTCCTAAAACATGGATCTTGTCCTTTTATAATGAGCTTTGGCTTTATATAGCTTGGGGTTCAGGGATAATCCTATGTAATGGAAAGAAACTCATCTTCCTGATGTTAAGGAGGAGATTCAAGGTATGTGTTTGGAATGACTTTATATTCCAAAAATGAGACCATTTGACCTTTAAGCTACTCCTTTTAAATTCAATTTAACAATCCTGTATGCCAATGTCTTAAAGATATTGTGGTTGATCTTCCCACTGACTTTTTTGAATGCCAACACAACTGTGTTCTCTAATTGTGGAAATTATACAGTTTTCGAACTTGTAGCTGAAAGTTTGAACCTAGACTTTATGTTTACATGATTCATATTTGCATTTTTTACCAAATAACTACATTCAGATATGTTCTCTGGTCTCTTGAATATTGGGCACTGCTTATTAACATAATGGATTTTTTTTCCTCAATCATTTTATCTTCTGCAAATATTTGATTCTGAGCTCTGGACTTCCTTTTGTGTCTCCTTATCAAAGTTATGTACTTACCAGAGCCAATTTCCACTCAGGCTTCACCTTGCAAAGGCTATTTAAATCTGCTCTACTTCCAACATGTTTACTCAAAATTCAATATGTAATATAAAACATTTCATTGAGCAGTCAACGTTCATAGGCTTTAAAGCACAGGAACCATCCAAATATCCAAAAAACAGAGCATAAGTAGATTTTGCAGAAACAGCAATGCCATATTATAAAAGATAACATGAATATATGTGTTCTTCGAATCACTCTGGTAAAATGACAAATGCTAAGCTTCCTTATGGAAGGTCCGTCATTTTGAAAATCAACTCGCTATAATAGTTGAATACGTCAGACAACAGAACAAAAATGTTTTATGCACTTCAGTTATGATAAACTATTACTTTTGCCAGCCTTTCCAGTTTAAAAAAAAAGGCATTGTAGGACATGCTAAATAAACACCTTGCCACTGAGAGAATAGTTAGTCCAGCTTCCACAGAAATTAAATCCTATTCATATTATGGTATGAGTGGTTGCCAGTTTTTACAGTTCTACTTTCCTTCTATTGGAATTCAATTTCAGAATACTTTGACAGCCAGGCTCTGATATTCCATGATGCTTGCTGGACTATGCAAAAATGAACAAGCAAGCAACTTCTCTCTAGCTGAGTGGATTGGGAGACAGAACAAGAGCACCATGCATAAAATGTTCCTGTTATTATATTGTGATGACATGGGCACATTTGGTAAGAAAAAGATAGCTTTGTTTTTAAAAATCCATCAAACTTACTAGTTGGAGATACAAAGCTTTAAAAGGCCTGAGTGGGTTAGGACCTGGCAGTCTGGAAGGTTGCCTTGTGACAACCTCCTGTTAACAAGTCCCCCAGTGAAAAGGTTACCAATAAATAAACAAACCTCTCAACCTGGCATTCTCAGGTATGTTGGGAATGGTGGTTAGGAATTCTGAGAGATAAGAGTCTGAACACATATGAGTATTGCCAGGTTAGCAAAGATTACACCAGAAATTAATCTGCAAACTGTGGATTGAATTTTATCAACTCTACTGATATATATAGTAGTACCAATCGAAGAGAATATTTGTAGCTCAGGGTTGAACTGTGGAGTCCATGGTGTTCTCTGAGCCTTGTTGCTTTCTTGCAGACGTTTGATTGCCAGACTAGGCAACATCTTCAGTGCGAAAAGGGAGCGGAACTTGCTCTCTGTTTATATACCCTGGCTTGTCCTGCCTGTGTTGGTGGGGTAACAGTCTATTAGTAGTTTCTGAGATGTTTCTGATGTATGGCAGTGTAATCCTTTTCATAGCTTCAGTTGGTTTTGCTGTGGTGGGTTGAGTGGTCAGGCACTTTTTGATAAAGTTGCGTGGATATCCATTTTGCTGGAAGATGCTATATAAATCTACCCACACTAACCAAGTGCTCCACTACCAAAGCAATAACCCAACCTCCCACAAGAGGAGCTGTGTAAGAACACTATTCAGACGAGCAAAAACACACTGCAGCAACCCAGAACACCAGAAAAAGGAAATAGACCACTTATATAGCATCTTCCAGCAAAATGGATATCCACGCAACTTTATCAAAAAGTGCCTGACCACTCAACCCACCACAGCAAAACCAACTGAAGCTATGAAAAGGATTACACTGCCATACATCAGAAACATCTCAGAAACTAATAGACTGTTACAACCACACAGCATCACCGTAGCACACAAACCAACCAAAACCCTTCAGAACATCATAAGTAAACCTAAAGACCCAGTAGCCCAAGAAGAAAAAACAGGAGTTATCTACAACATACAGTGTAAGGACTGTAACAGCCACTATGTAGGACAGACTGGCAGAAGACTAGCAGAACGCATCCATGAACACCAACTAGCAGTCAGAAGACATGATGAAAACTCCTTAATCTCACAACACATGGACAGACTTAACCATACTTTCAACTGGGAAACTGTGAGCATCTTAAACCAAGCCAAATCCAAAAATGCTAGAGAATTCCTGGAAGCTTGGCACTCAGACAAAGCAGCCATCAACAGACACATAGAGGTAAACAACATTTACATACCATTCATAAGTGACAATAGAAAAGCCTGAAGACCAGAACACCTCTTTGACAGCAATCAACAAGATAGGGAAAGATTAACTGCAAGATTAGCAGCAGAGGAGCAATCAAACAACACAATAGACCCTAATCAAGGAACTATTAACTCAGTCAATCAACCAAGCAGCAAACAACAATCCAATCAAGATACTACAAAGGAGAGTACAACACCCCCACCAACACAGGCAGGACAAGCCAGGGTATATAAACAGAGAGCAAGTTCCACTCCCTTTTCGCACTGAAGATGTTGCCTAGTCTGGCAATGAAATGTCTGCAAGAAAACAACAAGGCTCAGAGAGCACCATGGACTCCACATATATAGTAGTGGCTGCCAGGCAGCCAGAAGTCCTTATTTCAATAATTTCCTTTGCCAGGTTATTTATTTATTAGACTTTTAGTCCACCTCAGTCTAAAGACTCACTGGACTGAGCTGCTTTAACTATGAGATAACCAAGACACTACTACAATCTCTAGGCATCACTGTAGCACATAAATCAACAAAATCCCTCCAAAATATCTTAAGTAACCTAAAGGCCAAAGAAGAAAAACAGGAGTCATCTACAATGTACAATGTACAATTAAGAATTGTAACAGCCACTATGTAAGGAAAGAGAGATAGAAGATTGGCAGAGCTCATTCACGAACATCAACTGGTAGTTAGAAGACAGGATGAAAATTTATTTATTTATTTATTTAATTTATTTTCTATCCCGCCTTTATTATTTTTATAAATAACTCAAGGCGGCCAACATAGCTAATACGCCTTCCCCCTCCTTCTTTCCCCACAACAACAACCCTGTGAGGTAAGTTAATCTCTCAACACATAGACAAATTCAACTACAATTTCACTTGGGAAATTGTTGACATTTTAGACCAAGCCAAATCCAAAAATGCTAGGGAATTCCTGGAAGCTTGGCATTCTGACCAATCAGCCATTAACAGACATATAGAGATAATCCCAATCTACATATCATTTAACCAAAAGTCAAGGAAGGAAACGAACAGCCCAGAGTACATCCTCTCTAGCAGCCAACACTCTGATAAGCAGGAAACAGCACCAGATAAATAATGAGGGGAAAAACAATACCCTAATCAGGGAACCATCAAGGAAGAAACCATATCCCAACTACGTCTGGCAGGGCAAGCTGCTACATATGAACAAGGAGCATAATCCACTCTCCTATGCACTGATGATGACCTAATACTGAAATGTCTGCAGGAAAACAACCAAGCTCAGAGAACACCCAGAAGCCAACTGCTCTATGTTTTTTCTTATATTCAACTAGAATCTGCCTTCCTGTAAATGAAGATAAATTATTCCATATCCTATGCTCAGGAACAATAGAAACAGATCTTGATCTTTTGTCCTGATATAATGTCTAACACAGTGCTTTACAAAGTGCTGCCATTGGCGACACACCAACGGCGGCAGTGGCGGTGCACACGGGGGCGTGCACCGCGGCGGCGCAGGGGGGCACGCGGCGGCAGTGCCATGTGTGGCGGCGGCAGCAGCCTCCGCTAAAACACGGAAGCGCTGATTGCGCGCCGCTGCCAACGTCGCTGCTGCCGCCACCATGCACACCGCCCCCGCTGCCGTGCATGCCCCTGCCGCTTCCGGGTTGTGTTGCGACACACC